>CANSGD010000802.1:2400000-3000000 GCA_947645195.1 Patellifolia procumbens
CTCCATCCGAGCGTATGTACCCCAAAGTACGGGTCATACTGGATTGGTACTTCGGTCCAGCTTTCTCCTTCGTCTTCCAGATAACATTCATCATCGTCACTAAGCCCGAATTTGAGCTTACCTTTCCCCTTGTATATTAGCTGACGTTTCTTCCTCTTTAAGGGCGACTCTTGAAACACCTCATCCTCGTTGTCATTTTCCTGTGGGAGGTATTCAAGTCCGGAATAGGGACACCTTTACCTTTAGCGTCCTTCTCCTGTTTCTTCTGTGTTTTCTTTCGAAAGCATGAGCATTTGGGGCAGCGATACTTGCGTTTTTTTGACTTCTCTCCCTTCTCCACTTTAGCTCCTTCTTCACGTCTGTCTTGCTTTTCTGGTAGCTTTTCCTTCACTTTCTCCTTCTCTGAGTTCAGTTGTTCCAGCAGTGTTTTAGCTTCTATAGCCAGGTTGCACTAATTCTTTTCAAGTAATTCAAACATTGCCATTTCACTTGCAACTTCAGACATGGAAGGGAGTTTTTCTTAACTAGGAAAATCTGAGAGGGCTGAGTAGTAGGAGTTATCTGTTTGAGGAGAGTTGGGAGGTACAGAAGAGCCACGGTTTGTTTTTAGCTGAATGGAGTTATGAGGGGAAGCTTGGAGGTGAGAGATGGGTTCATTTATAGTGGTATGGTCAGCGGGTGAGACTTGTTGAGTTTTCGAAGAGTTGGAGCTCTCTCCCACGCAATTTTTTGATTTTTTGTTGCAACATTCATTGAGTATTACACTCAACTCATCAAGACCTTAAATTTTAGTCAGGTTTTGCTCCAGCTGGGTTGGAGTGGGGTCCACACGAGCATTTTCTTCAAACAAAGGGTCGGGTCCATAGGTTTCCAAAGAGAAGGTTGATCTCATCGTAGTCAATTGAGCCAAAGGGGATGAAGGGGTCTAAAAGAGGAAATGAAGGAAAGAACAACATGTCTAGGCATGGCAGATTGTTTCCATTTTCTGGAGAGGAGTAGGCTGAGTTGTCATTTTCATAGAATAAATTTTGCAAGTAGTAGAAATCCTCCATTTTTTTTTCCGGAAAGTGAGAGATAATGTGGAGTTGTTTTTTGCTAAAAGAAGGTGTGGTGGGGTTTTGAGGGAATAAGGAATTTTGGGGAGTTGCTTTTGTGTGGGTAATTGTGGGACGGGTGGGTAGATAAATAAGGAGGCAGTTTGAGGGGTTTAGCATTGAAAGGTGTGGTTGGGGAAAATCTTGTAGCGGATTTTTACTATAAATGGGGTTAAATGTTTGGCAGGTTGTATCATTACTTGCATCAAAAGCTTCTTTGAGTTTAATGGTACTTTCCTCTGGGGAATTCGGCTGTGGCAGGATTGGGGTTTCCTTCAATTTCAATTGCTTCAATTGATCTAATAGCTTCCAGATTGCAATTGAAATGTAGTTTAGGAGTAATAAGTGAAGCAATAAATGAGTCTCTTGACTCCTTTTCTTCTTCCCTGCAGGTAATTCATTCAATACAGCCGCGTCGATGACGTCATTCGATATGGTTACGATCCCCTCTTCGCGTCTTCGGTTACTGGTTTCACCGGGCCACCACGTTCAGGGAGACCTTCTTTTAGAAGTTGCTTCATTGTTACTTGAATTTCCGTCTTTACGTTTCCTTTTCCCCATGCTGCTTCCTCCTCCATTGTTTCTATTTCTACCGTTCCCTGGGCCATCCGAATCATCAGACCCGTCCGATGGGCCCGAATCCGAATTCTCAGAGTCATCATCTCTGTCTTGATTCCCCTCCACTGTTTGTTCGGAGTAACTCGAGCCTGGTTCATCTCTTGCGGAGGGAAGATTAACAAGATCAACCCTAGTGGTGCGGTTTCTTTCCACTCTTTTTAGGCCAATGATTTTATTAGTGTATAAAGGTTCACCATTTTGGCTAATTCTGAGATTAAACTCATAATTACATATTCCTTGCATGACTGCAAAGTGCAACTTGGCTGTTTCTGTTGGTATGGGATATCTCGATTTCTTGTGGCCTACTCTACCACAATTGGTACAAAAAATTGAAAACACCTTCATACCTGATGTCGACCCATCAGCTTCCCCGTTTCCCAGTTCTAGGTAGAAACCCGGAACAAGTGGATTTTGTATATTGACTCTGATCTTGGCTCTAAGATACTCCTTCGCTCCTTCCAAATTTGACTCCTCGTCGAAGTAATAGAGCTGGCCTATTCTTTCCAGTCCTCTCCTTGCAATTTGTCGTTTGTTGTATATGCGAGGAAGCCTTTCCACTTTCACCCATAGGGTTGCTCTTTTGAAGTCTAAGGATCTGCATGAGGCGTTGGGATACCATCCCGTGAACGTCATGAAAGCTCCATCGTAGCATGCTGATCCCAAGGATAAGAGATTGTCGCGATCCCTAATGTGGGAACAGTAAATGAAGTAGAATTTTCCTACTTTCTTGACGTGAATGAGATCCCTTGAAGTCCACCTTAGGAAAACCCAGTTTTGAATGGTTTCCTCGCTAAATGTGCAATGATCACGAAATTTCCCGATTACCGCTTTTTTGAAAACGTTATCTGATGGAACTAAGTCACCATCATGGATGTGCACTTTCCCGCCCATCTTTTTTAGGTCTCCTTCTAAGTTTAGTATGACTTCCATTTGCTTTTTGAGTTCTGAAGTGTTTTTTATTTTGGCTTGCAAGTTTTGGGATGTTGTTTGGTGTTGGTTTTGATTCAGGAGGAGTTTTAGCTGTAGTGGTTCTATAGTGTTGGGTGTTATGGGGTGTGGGAGATGATATTAGTAGCTTGGTTTTCCACCTCTTAGAGAGAGATGCTCTCCCTTAGTGAGAGAAAGTTATTTCTTTTTGGTATCACTAGTTGTTGAATTGCATGCTACGTGCACATTTCCTATAGATGTACTGTCATTCATTAATTAGATATGTTTTGGTTTTGACTTGTGGCCCAGAGAGGTTTATCCCAAATATAGTAAATACAATATAATTAAATTGAAATTGTTTTTGCTGAAACTTTAAGAAATTTATTAAGGATTGAACTCATTAGCACTGAATTTAACTTATTTTTACTAAACTAAACTTATTACTACTGAGCTCAACTTATTTTGACTGAATTGGCCTTATTACTATTGAATTGAACTTATTTTGACTGAAGTGAACTTAAAGGCTACCTATACTTGGCAAAGTTTGCGGGAAGACCAAGCAGGACTGAAGCACTTAATATTTTGACTGAAGTGAACTTAAAGGTTACCTATTGAACTGATCCTTGTTTTATATAGACTAGTCTTATATTCACGCGATGCGTACGTCACATTGGTTTTAATATTAACATAATAGATTATATAAATAGGCTTATCCCCGTCAAAAAAATTATAGGCTTATCATATTTGTTAAGAAAACATCTATCAGAAGTTAAGTTCTCAATACCACATATAAGTTTATTAAACAAAAATAAATCTATTTTAACATTACCAATATGAATGCATTGAAATGATGACAACCTCCTTACTAAAGAACAAAGCAATTACCAAAAACAAAAAAAACAATTAATTTAAATAATACGACATCACGTAGAAGTCATACATAAAAAATGAATAACATAAATTGATCTTTTTTTCCTCTTTACAAAGGGATTTTTCTCTTTTAATACTCATACTCAATGCCGATGACGAAGGAAAATGCTAAAACTTTGGTAAACTATTGAATTTTCGTTTTAGTGTCTAGATACCCGTGGAAAGGAGACACACCCACCTACTATAAGCTCATCATTTAACAAATGCTACCAAGTTCCAAAACCCCATTTTCTTCATAACACAAAATCTAAATCATTCATCCTTCTTTTCAGAGTTTGCCTTCAGTTCAGTTGTATTCAGCCGGAAAAAAAATATACCCTTATTGTTTAATAAAGAATCGCTATCAACTTATCATACTATTTGTATCGGAAATTAATATACCCATATTATTATTTAAAAACCACTTTCCCCACCCCTATCCCACTTTCCTTCCTAAAAGTAAATTTGTTCAATGATTTGATGAATCCAAATTGGTTTTTTTCTCTTTGAATTTTTGCTTATTCCTTTTTTTTTTATCTGATTTTCGATTAAAAACTTCTCAGTAATAGGGTAGGCTTTATGTATATGTTTATTGACTAAATAAAGCAAAATGATAAACAAATTAAATTTTGGGTAGATCATCATAAAACAATCTAATCAATAGACTAAATTATGAAAGTTAATTTTTTCCGCAAGTGTGAGAAAAATATGGTTCAATTATGAACTTTAAAAAAATACGTTAATCGTTTTTCTTTGACTTCCGTTTCAACTCCTCTCGGTTTGTAGATATAAGGTTGGATTATAAAATGCTTGACAGAAGTTCCCCACATAAATTAATACCCGAAAATGATTATCGTACTTGTAGAATATCAATATAAGGACAAAGAACAACACACAAAATCTCTAATTTGAAGTTGGAAACGCGTTTCACAACCGTGTACATTATTTTCTGCAATCTCATTAACCATTTTACAAAGCATAGTTCAATTACGAAGCATGGTTTGAAAATAAAATAGTACATTTACCTTTTTCTTATTGTGTTGGTAGTTGAACTTGAATGCAATGTTTGCCCATGTATAGGAGTTGGAGCAAGAGAAAGAGTTAGAGTAAGAGAAATTGAATTATAACTAAAACTGAGAAAGAGTAGCTGATCGCCCTCATGAAGTAGTAAGTGAGAGAAAAAGGAAGTTATCTTTCCTTGAAAGTGAAAACAGAAAGGTGGAAATAGGAAGATGAGAGACATAGTGGATTAGTGGTTAAGAGTTGAGGCATTGAGGGGGGGTGATTATGACTGAAAGACGGGGAGCATATTAGGTGCACAGTTATAGTTAAGACCATCTACAATGGTTTAGCTACACTTTTTGTTGCCAGCAATGCCACCTCACAATTTCTAGATATATTCCCTTTAAGCCATCATTTCCTCCATTGGTAAGCAACAATTTATGTAGCTAAATGTTTCCTACCAACATCAATTTTTATTCTTCAAGTCATGAGCATTTATTGCTCTTTCCTCTTTGATCTCAATTGAGCTAGTAGCTTGTTTTGGATACATAGCTCAAGTAAGTTACAATGTCCAATGGTCAGCTACTACCTTGAAGTATTTTTGTATCTAACTTTATGGTTGCAACACAAAAAAATTGGTTGTGCCGCTGTCAACACACCTCTGCCAGCCGCTGCCGCCCCGTTCCCAGCCGACCTTCTCCGTCGACTCATAAACCCTCTCCGTCGGCTCATAAAGATATGTTGTCCTTGAGTTGTAAGATCTTCAACTCAACTCTATTCTCTCTCTTTACTTTGTAACAATACCTTTTACTAAATATTGTCAATTTGATATTTAGTAAATCGGGAAAAAAATATTATAAGGAAGAAGAAAGAGTGAGAAGAAGATTGAAAGTTTGTCCTCTCTTAATTCCTTGCAACTCTGCACACAAAATTTAATCTCATTTTATTTAAAAAATGATAAAATATTAAAAGAAAAATTGAAAATTACCTTTTAATCTCATTTTATTTAAAAAATGATAAAAGATTAAAAAAAATTGAAAATTACCTTGAAAAGACAAAGTCTTAAGAAGTCTTTCATACAAATATTGATCAATTATTATGTCTTCACCAATAGCAAGATCATGAAATTGGCAATCCATCAAAATCAAGTTGTTAATTTCATACTTTGGTGAGGAATTTGTTAGTAATAGCGAATTCCCATTAGAGTTATTATGGGTATTAAAATTTCCAAAACAAATTAAAAAAGAGGGTGAATTTTTTTATAATTTTGATTTCTGGGTTTGGTTTACACCGGCACAATTAAAAAAAAGAGGGAGAAATATTTTCCTTTATGGGTTTGGTTTTTTCCAGAACATTTAAATCTAAAGGGTGAATTTTTACCTATTCAATTTAACAAATGAGCTTCTTCACCGGCGCGTGAACGACTGTAGGTGGCGCATGGACCACTGTAGTATGATTCCGAAGCAGCTTCTCTTAAATATTCAACCGCGGGATCCACTGAATGTGGATTACATGGCGTCGTTTCTCAAGTATTCAATCACCCCCTATAATTAAAGATCTGATTTAAAAGACCCTCAAATCTGACCAAACAAAAACATGCACCCACTGTTCCGGGGGAAACCAAGCTTTGGGTAACAAACGAGCTAATCCCCATCTCTCTCTCAAAATTGGTACAAATATTGAGTAATATCATCCTTTGGGTTTTTCCTTCAAAAATGTCATATTTTGGAAGTTGCAGACAACTTGGAGGTGGTGTTAAAGGTGATAGAGAGAGGGGGAGCAGATGGTTTGTAGAGGTGATGGAGAGGGAGGGGGAAGCAGATGGTTTGTGAGAGGTGATAGTGAGATGGGTTTGATATATATTGACACTGAGTAAAAGAAATATAGTGTGATATCCCCAATAATACGTGAATACTTCATTATCACAAAACATTCCAACTAAAATGATCCATTTATGATGTATCCACCAACTTAGCTGGCATTTTTGTAATCTATCTATATATATATATATTAAAAAGCGTAAGCATATATTGAAATCTGTCACATGTCACTCTCCCTTCATTTCAACAATATTTTATCAACGTTATTCTCATAAAAAAGGTGCAAATTGTCCAGGATAAGCTTCGATCCCGCGTCCTCGAGTATGGAAGATAAATGCTCTAACCATTGCGCCACTACATTATTTTTGGTTCTTTTATCAATATTTATAATGATATCATATGTTTTCAATGAATAACAATAATTAAGTTACAATATTTAAATTGTAATTACGAATAAAACTACTAATTTATAAGTTTTTACTAATATCTTTCTACACCAAATTTTAGTTGTTTTAAATTAGTAGTATAATACAGATAAATCCCAAAGCATCGCATGGGCCTAAATACTAGTTTTTAATTAAAATAAGCAAACTGAAGATATATTATGAGTCACAGTCGCCTAAAAAGACCCATACTGCCATTACACGACCCAGAAAGCCAAGAAACGGAGAATCTAAAAGGCATACATATTTTAATGGATATGTTATTAAGTTATATTATGTTGTTTATGAATCTAATTGTTATTCATTATTTATGTCTTTTTCTTTTTTGAGCCTAATTGTTCTTAATTTTTCATGTCTCTTTTGTTATTATAGAAATATAATTTTTTTTTTGATAATTAGCTACTTAGTAAGATTATACAATTAATTATATATCAAATTTATAATGTTAAAACCATTTCGGCGCACGAAAGAGATAAAACTACTTATAAAGGAGAAGTGTAGTCATTAATTTAAAATTTCCTAAAATAGAAAATGTAGTCAACAATGAAAAACGGAGGAAGTATAATAGTTTCAATAACATTAAGATAAAAATAGGTATATATAGTATAAAATACAATAAGATTATCATTCGCCTGGAAGTAATAAGATTATACAATTAATTATATATCAGCTTTATAATGTTAAAACCAATTCGGCACACGAAAGAGATATAGTTACTAAAAAGGGAATAAAGGAGAAGTGTAGTCATTAATTTAAAACTTCCTAAAATGGAAAATATAGTCAACAATGAAAAAAGGAGGAAGTATAATAGTTTCAATAACATTAAGATAAAAAATAGGTATATATAGCATAAAATACCATAAGATTACCATTCGCCTGGAAACAAAATGGATTAAGCTTAATAGTTTCTCATCAATAAGATTATCAAATTGGTAAAATTACAACCAAAATAAGCGAAATAATTTAGTGCAAAAATACCAAAATTTACAGTAATTAAGTTCTAATTGATACATGTAGTTTCATAATGGATGAAGACGAAGATCATGATATTCAAGAACAAAGGAGGAAATGGAGTGATAAGAAAAGACGTCAAAGGCAGTCATTGACACCTGAACAAAGAGAGCGTGAACATGCACAAAGACGAACTAGATATGCCCGTGATCATCCAGAAAATGAGGACGGTTCTCAAGACAACCAACGGCAAACATCCACTTCACAAGATATAAGGCCTATGGAAGACATTGTGGTAGTACACTCCATGCATTAATGAACTACGCTTACTCGACACGCAAGCAAACTTAGAAAATCATAACCAATTGTTCCATGATAGTTATGAGGACGTTGAAAGTAGAAGGAACTTGCCAAATCGATTCTTTTGTGGGGAAAGTAGTACAACAAATGCAAATATACCATACCCTACATCATACGCATCAAGAGACATTTCACGCTATATTGGGACAGAAGATGAAAGGTGCTCGCCAGATAATATGTTTGATATCGGTGATAATCATACATCAAATGCCAATAATACATCAAATCTCAGCTCTGATGTACGAGTATGGAAAGTGGGCAGACATAGTTATCGAAATAATGCAAGAAAATACCAAGAGACTCAAGGGGTGCTTATATTCAGTTTGCCTCCAATGACAACATGTCCCCATTGTCAAGCACGGTTGTTTCATGTGAAACTTCTGAACTTTGTTGCTTAAATGGGAAGGTCATACCTGAATGACCTTTGTCTATCGAATTGCTTGACCTATTATCCGATCAGTCGGAGGATGGGTCTCATTTCAGACAAAACATTCGAAAGTACAACCATGTCTTTGCGTTCACTTCAATGGGAGTACACGTAGATGATGGATTGGCTAACGCATGCCAAGGTCTGTACACATTCCATGCTCAAGGATTAATTTATCACCGTATTGGTGGATTCCTACCTACTACCTCAAATGATCGTCCTCAGTTTCTTCAACTCTACATTTATGACACTGACTATGAAAATGATAATCGTTTAGCTTAAAAAAAATACTTCATTATAAATCGATATCATTGACAAAATTAAGCATATTCTCAATGCTCATAATCCTTTTGTCCATACTCTTCGCCATCTTGCTTAACGTAGTGACTTACAGGACTGCAAGTTTGTCATTAAAGAGCAACCTCTTAATAATCATCAATATTCGATGCCATCAGCATCCCAGGTGGCAGCCATTGTTGTTAGGGGAGATGATATTGCTAACTTGAAAGAACGCGATATTATGATAGAGTCTGTTAATGGCCAATTGATTTTTATTAAAGATACTGCAGGTTATTATTACCCATTACAGTATCCTCTATTGTTTCCTTATGGCTCTTATGGTTGGGATCTAAATACTCTCTCGACAACTGGTAGAAAGGTGACTTGCCGAGAATTCTATGCATATATGTTTCAGGTATTCATTTTGATTGAGAAATACCTATTTGCCTATGCACACTTAGGGGTGTGCACCGGTCCAAAACCTGACCGGACCAGAACCGGTTTGGACCGAAACCGAAATCGCAACTATTTTGCTGAACGAAGACCGGACCAAAAAAATTCCGATCTAGAGGTGACCGGTTCGGAAAACTCCAGTCCGGTCCAGATTTGGACCGGTTTGTATGATTTTTTATTTTATATGAAATATTTTTTCTACTTTTTAAACATATTCATCTACTTATACTATATTTTAAATTCTAATTTCAATTCAAAATATATACTTCCTCCGTTTCGCAATACTCGCAACATAAGCATAGTAATCACTATTCATTTACCAAACTTATATTATAATTTTTCCCAAGCGTATAAGAAAAAATATAGCCAAGTGGGGTCTTATTTGATTCGTCTTAATTCATACTATTATAATATCAACTTTTCATAATTTTTACTTATCAATAATTCGAGATATTAAAGTTCAAAGTATTGCATTGGATAGTGTGCTAACAAGAAACGTTGCGAGTATTGCGAAACGGAGGAAGTATAAGTGACTAGTGACACATAAAAATAATAGTTTTGGGTAATTTTACTATTGTTTCTTAACACCAAAATAAATTTATGTATAGTTTTATGGGTTTTTGGTCCGGACCGGAAAATCGGAATTGTATTTTTTAAGGACCAAAGACCGGACCGGAAATTTTCGGTCCGGTTCGGTCCATTTCGGTCCGGTTCAGTGCACACCCTTATGCACACTAAACTTAATAAGCTTCTAACAATTTTTTTTTACTTTACTTAGATGCGACAATATCTTGATTCATTAATCTTAAGAGGGGGGCGTCTACTTCAACAATTTGTTGTTGATAATTGCGTTAAAATGCAAGCATCCAATTTGAGATGGATTGGTACAAACAAGACTAGATTCGTGCTGATTTGTACAAAGGTTTAGAGGATTCTCTACATGCTGGAGAGCATAACACAGGTTCAGATTCAATAGCTAATTCAATTATCTTACAAAATAAATCTGCTTTTTTACGTAAACATTAATTGTCAAAAATTTCCATGCCCAGATAATGTTGGTCGAAGAACGATACTACCATCTTCGTTTGTTGGAAGTCCTCGAGATATGCACCAGAGGTACCAAGATGCTATGGCCTTGGTACAGAAGTTTGGCAAGCCCGATATATTTTTGACAATGACATGCGATCCGTCTTGGTTAGAAATACAATCAGAATTACTGCCTGGTCAAGTTTCAAATGATAGGCCAGACCTACTTACAAGGGTGTTCCATGCTAAATTCGAAGAGTTAAAAAAAGAAGTGCTAGAAAGAGGAATTCTTTGAAAGGTGGTTGCTTATGTATATGTAGTTGAGTTTCAAAAGAGGGGACTCCCCCATGTTCACATGTCCTGAATGAAAACGACAAACTAAGCATTCCGGATGACTTTGACAAGATTGTGAGAGCAGAAATTCCTAATGAACAAGAAGAACCTGAATTATACAAAAAAATCCTAAAACACATGATTCATACCCCATGTGGTGTTCACAATCACAAAGCCCCATGCATGAAACAAGGCAGTTGTAAGAAAGGATTCATTAGGTCATTTTCAAATGAAACATTGCAAGGAAATGACTCTTACCCAATATACCGCCGTCGATAAGATCGTCCACCAGTACCATTGCGACAGAATTCTAGGATAAATGTAGATAACCGATGGGTAGCTCCATACAATCCATTTTTGCTCCTGATGTACGATTGCCACATCAATATAGAGATATGTAGCAGCATTAAGTGTGTAAAATATCTCTATAAGTATATACATAAGGGTTCAGACAGAGTATCCATGGAAGTGCAAAATGGCGATGAGATCGCCCAGTATGTTGACGCGAGATGGATTTGTGCACTAGAAACTTTTTGGAAATTCTACAAATTTCAGGTGACTCGAATTTGTCCATCTGTAGATCGTTTGCATGTCCATCTCCCAAACATGCATCAAGTGAGGTTCGAAGGGAATCGACCAATTTCCAATATATTAGAAAACTCGAGAAACTCTCAAACGATGTTGACTCAATTTTTCAAGAAGAATGAAATTGATGTTGATGCAAGAAGATATCTTTACAAAGACTTTCCAGAACATTATAGGTGGGTTTATTCAACTTCTGAATGGCAACGAAGGAGAAGTAATCAGCGAGTAATGGGTCGATTATATGTAGCTTCTCCTTTGGAAGGAGAAAGATTTTATCTGAGATTGATGCTAAATCATGTAAGGGGTCCTCAATCATTTGAACATCTAAGAACGGTTAATGGAGTCACAAATCCAACATTTCGAGCTGCTGCAGAATCTATTGGTCTAATAGAAAGTGATGAAAGCATTCGTGTAATGCCCCGACGTCTAATTACCTGATTAAGGCACTAATAGCAGCGGAAATACCCTATTAGGCCGAGGCATTACTGCCGTATTCTCCGTTAGGAAAATACAAGGCAACATTCATATATTAAACTTTAACGTTAACTTGATTAAGTGATAAACAAAGTAACTTAAGAACCTTATTACATTAAGTAACAGTAACCTAATACTCTAGTAATTCTTATAGTTCACCAAAAAGAAACACAAGTGGTAATAACTACTAAAACTTATATGAGTGAATCCTCGCCACTACTCGTTATCGTCTTCCCCAGCTGTACCTAAAACATAAATACAAAAACGGATGAGTCGAGAGACTCAGTAACAGACTACTCTAGCAACGTAAATTCATTTCAATTCATTTTATTTATAAAACAGGGGAGAGAGAGAATAATTAAAACGTTCATGATTACAGTATAACCCATTCATTCATCATTCCCTTTTAGCAAATTCATTCTGGTTGTTGGGCAGTATTTCAGGGGTGGGACGTCTCCCACAATGGGCCAGTGCCCCAGGAAAAGAGCCAGTGCTCATCAGGAATAACATTAGCGGGCCAGTGCCCCAGGAAAGAGCCAGTGCTCATCAGGAAACAGGATGCAGCTCGGTACGTGCACGACCATCAGTCAGGATATATACAGCCAACAAACCAGTTCTTTCACTTGAATTTATCATGTTTCACCTCTTTTAATTTATACAGGAAGTATACAATATTCTTAGTCATTCAGCTGTACCTCATTAGGTATAATATCTCAAATTTCAGTCATTCCATTATACTTAACAATATTTCATAATTCATGAAACATAAATCATGCTTTAAATAACCCCGCAATTCAAGAAAACTCATAAATCATTTATTACGTCATTATAACCCATTTCTTATATTTTCAAGGGAATTGCGGGTACTAGCAGTAGTTGTTACCTCAACTTGCAGAATAATGGCCTTCTCCCTTAATCGTTGATATCCGTTCTTCCTGAGCTCCAAGGACGGTTTTCTCTTTAATAATAAGAGATTGTCTAATTAAGTTTGAGACCTTTGAATATTTAAAGTTCTTATAATAAGATGCTTAAATCCTATAATAATTAACTTATAGTAAAATAATTTTTCGTTCATAAGATTCATATTAAATTACCAAAATACTTTTAAGAAATACTAATGTAAATAATATTAAGATCAACAATATTGATAATAATAGCTTAAAACATAATATCCTAAGGTGAGTAAATTAAATGAAAATGTTTACTTAATTAAGAGAAATGAAAGTCAAGGAAATGAAATTGACTTTTCAATTAACTTAAGAAGTAGGAATGAAGCAAGAACTGACCCAGGCAATATGCTACCACGCACGAAGAGAAAACAGAGCAAGGTTGTGCGGCGGTGGTCAGGTGGCTGCAATCAGGTGGCTGCAATGACGGAGGAGAGATGGTGGCTAAAAGAGGCGGTGCTCTGGCGTGGTCGGTGGTCTGCGAAGCATCACAGCAGCAGGGCGGCAGATGGCGAACGAGAAGGAGAAAGAAGAGGGGAAGGCTGCGGGGTTGCGTTTGGTGTCTGTTTAGGTGTTTTGGGTGGTTGACGGTAGGCTGCGGCTAAGACTAACCTAGTTCGTGGTGGTGGTGCGGCTTTCCGGCGGCAGAGATGGTGGTGCGAATCAGTCAGGGGCAGCAGCGAATTTTGGGAAAGAGAGAAGAGGGGGCTGCGTGGTGGTTTTGCAAAGGAAGGGGAGTGCGGGAGTGTGTAGCAGTAGCGGGTGGTGGCTGAAGGTGGTCGTGGTTGTTCCGGGCGGTTCAGTGGTGGTGTACGCAGCTAGTAGGCGGTGGGACTGGTGGTTGTTGAAGGTTTGTTTTCCTCTTTAATGGTGAAAATTGAAAATAAGGAAATTTAGAGAAGAAGACACATTAGAAGCTTAATTTTTCAGAGAATTTGATTGTAAATTGCTTCTATTTATAGTAGAATCAGTAGGAAGTATTCAATTTGAAGTTTGATTACTCTTCCATGGATAAGTATGAATGAGGATGAAGATGAAGTTTTTCTACCACTTAATTGGTCTGATTTGAGGTCATTCTTATCTGATTGTAGACTCTAGAAGCTTTCATGTTCATCCTTTTGCAACCAATTTGCTCCAATGGTAGAGAAGAAGAGAAGTAGGAGGTGGAAGAAGGAGGAAGAAGATGACTGATCTCTGTTCTTTCTTTCTTTTCTTTTTCCCTTTTTCTTTTGGGTTTATGTTTTGGGTTGGGCTTGAGTTTGGTCTTGAACTTGGATATGGATTTGAAGATGGCTATTGAGTAATGAGTAATGACCCATAAGTTTTCCAAACTCAATTTCATTTCCTAAATAGTAATAATAATTAACAATTAAAATCATTTAAAAATCTAATAAATATATATATTTTAATAAGGAACCTTAATACTTATTTATTAAAATAAATAAGGTCATATTTAAATTAATAATCTTAATTATTTAATAATAAAATAAGGTTAAAAATCGGGTTATTACATCCTTACCCTCTTAGAAAAGGTTTCGTCCTCGAAACTGGAGCTCAGTTGAACCTCAATCATACATGACTTGTAAGAACATATTTCAAACATTGACATATAAATTCAGCATAATGTATACATATAAGTAACAACAGTACAATCACAAGACGTACATTTATAAACATCAAAACGTCCTACGGAAAGAGGTAAGGGTATTTCGCTCTCATTTGATCTTCTACTTCCCAGGTAGCCTCAGACGTCGAGTGGTTAGCCCATAAGACTTTCACCATTCGAATCACTTTATTCCTCAGTTGTTTCTCTCTGCGATCGAGGACTTCGATCGGTTTTTCTTCATAAGTCAGGTCATCTCGTAGCTGTAAGGGTTCATGATTAATCACATGACTCGGGTCTGGAACATATTTCCGTAACATTGATACGTGAAATACATTGTGTACTTTGTCTAAGTCAGTGGGTAGTGCAAGTCGATACGCCACTTCATTAACTCTATCTAAGACTTCATATGGCCCGATATATCTTGGACTTAGCTTCCCTGATTGGCCAAACCTCATGATCCCTTTTGTCGGTGAGATTTTCAAAAATACGTGATCTCCAACCATAAATTCCAATGGCCTTCTTCGTTGATCCGCGTAACTCTTTTGCCTACTCTGAGCTGCCTTCATTCGCGACTGAATCAATCGAATCTTGTCAGTTGTTTCTTGAATTAACTCTGGTCCAATAATACGTGTCTCGTCAATATCATTCCAACACAAAGGTGTTCGACATTTCCGACCATACAATGCTTCATATGGAGCCATTCCAATGGTAGTTTGATAACTATTATTATACGAAAATTCTACCATTGGCAGAAATTTCTCCCAAGTGCCTTGAAAATCCAAAACACACGCTCTGAGCATGTCCTCGACAATCTGGTTGGTGCGTTCTGTTTGTCCATCAGTGGCTGGATGAAAAGCTGTACTGAAATTAAGTTTCGTTCCAAGAGCTTTCTGTAATTCTTTCCAAAATCTTGCTTGGAATCTTGAATCACGATCTGAAACAATCGAGCTTGGTACTCCGTGCAATCGAACTATGGTATTCATATATAACTCTGCCAACCGATCTAAGCTCCAATTATGTTTAATTGATAAGAAATGTGCTGACTTGGTCAATCGATCTACAATGACCCATATGGCATTCATTCCCTTGTTTGACGAGGGCAATCCCATGATAAAATCCATGGATATTGAATCCCATTTCCATTCTGGCACATCCAAGGGTCGCAATAAACCAGCTGGTCTTTGATGCTCTATTTTAATCCTTTGGCAAGTCAGACACTTAGCCACAAATTCTGCCACTTCTTGTTTCATGTTACTCCACCAGAACACTTGTCTCAAATCTTTATACAACTTATTTCCTCCAGGGTGAATCGAATATGGTGCATTATGAGATTCCTTCAAGATTCGATTCTTTATTTCTTCATTGTTTGGTACGCACAATCTCCCTTGAAACCTCAACGTTCCGTCTTCTTGGATTACAAATCCAGGTGACTTTCCGTTTCTTACGTCACTTCTTATGCGTTCCAACTGTAAGTCTTTTCCCTGGGCCTCCTTGATCTCGTCGATTAAGTCGGATTTCACCTCCAATGTATTCAAGCGAGCACTCTCCGTTCTTCGAATGAATTCGACTTCTATCCTTTGCAAATCCATATGAATGGCTCGAGGAATAGATAAGAGTGAGTTCACATGAGCTTTACGACTCAGGGCATCGGCAACTACGTTAGCTTTGCCGGGATGGTATTGGATATCAAGATCGTAGTCTTTTAAAAGTTCTAACCACCTACGTTGTCTCATGTTGAGTTCTTTTTGGCTGAAAATATATTTCAGACTTTTGTGATCAGTGAAGATCTGACACGAGGCACCGTACAGATAGTGTCTCCAGATTTTAAGGGCAAAGACAACTGCGGCAAGTTCAAGGTCATGGGTGGGGTAATTTTGTTCATGTATTTTGAGTTGACGGGAGGCATAGGCTATGACTTTTCCATTTTGCATCAAAACACAACCGAGCCCGTTCTTAGAGGCATCACTATAAATAACAAATCCCTCGGTTCCAGAAGGAAGGGTTAGAACAGGAGCAGTGGTGAGGCGTCTTTTTAATTCTTGAAATGCAAATTCACATTCATCGGTCCACTCATACTTGGCGTTCTTTCTTACCAATCGGGTTATGGGTGAGGCAATTTTAGAGAAATCTTGCACAAATCTTCGATAATAACCAGCCAATCCCATAAAGCTTCGTACCTCGGGAACATTGGTTGGTCTAGGCCATTCTATTATTGCTTTTATCTTCTCTGGATCTACGGAAACGCCTTTCTCAGAGATGATATGACCCAAAAATGATACCTCCTTAAGCCAAAACTCACACTTTGACAATTTGGCATATAACTGGTTTTCAGTTAATATATCCATCACCTTCTTCAAATGCTCTCTATGTTCTTCTTCGTTTTTAGAATACACCAGAATGTCATCAATGAAAACTACCACAAATTTATCCAAGTATGGCTTAAAAATGCGGTTCATTAGGTCCATAAACACGGCTGGTGCATTAGTTAATCCAAAAGCCATTACCAAGAATTCATAGTGACCATATCGGGTTCTAAATGCGGTTTTTGGGATATCTTCTGGTTTAATTCGAAGTTGATGGTATCCGGACCTCAAATCTATTTTTGAAAAGACTTTCGCCCCTCGAAGTTGGTCAAACAAGTCATCTATACGGGGTAATGGATACTTGTTCTTAATCGTAATTTTGTTCAATTCTCGATAATCTATACAGAGTCTCAAACTTCCATCTTTTTTCTTTACGAACAAGACAGGGGCTCCCCAGGGTGATACACTCGGTCTTATATAACCTTTTTCAAGTAACTCGTCTAATTGTTTCTTCAGTTCTTGCAACTCGGTGGGGGCCATTCTATAAGGGGCTTTAGAGATAGGGGCTGATCCAGGTATCAATTCGATGCTAAAGTCTAGTTCCCTCTGTGGAGGCATACCAGGTATCTCATTTGGAAACACATGAGGGTATTCACAAACTACAGGAATGTCGGTTATGGAAGGTTGAGAAGCATTTACATCCACGATACTGCAAAGGTATCCAAAACAATCGTACTCAGGCATTTTATGAGCTCTCAAGCCAGCAACAATTTGTCTTTCTGGTTTGGGTGTCACCCTATGGTATGATATTCTACTCTCATTAGGTGTTTTTAGAGTCACGCTCTGCTTAACACAATTGATATCGGCTTCATACTTGGTTAACCAATTCATTCCTAAAATCACGTCGAATTCCGATAACTCAAATTCTATTAAGTCAGCTAAGAATTCAGTGTTTTCTATGATAATAGGACAATCTCTATACATGATCGCACATTTAATAGTTTCCCCAGTAGGGAGGGCAACGTTCATAGAAGAAAAGTCATGTGAAGGTTTCAAATTCAAGCTTTTGGCAAATTGCGGGGAAATAAAGGAATGTGAGGCTCCAGAATCAAAAAGTACATGGGCAGGTAGAGAGTGGACAGAGAAAATACCAGTAATAACAGTGTCATTGTTATCAGCTTCATCCTGTCTCATAACATAAACTCTTCCAGTAGGGGCTGGACGCGGTGGATTGCGATTTGTGCTTGTATTATTGTTGTTGTTTCTTCCTCGATTAACACCAGCAGAAGAGGTTCCTTCCACAACTCTATTAGCTCCAGGTAGCTTCGGGCAATCTCGAATATAATGATCATGACTTCCACATCGGTAGCAAGTGTTCGTGCCCATACGACATTCACTTTCTACATGATTTCTTTTACCACACTTGGCACATACTAGAGTTTTGTTCATGGGCGTTCCATAGTTATTCTGGTTTCGGTTTCCGCCTTGATTCTTATTACCATTGTTATTCCTCCAGTAATTATGTCCTTGATTCACCCTTTTTCCTCCCCCATAGTTGTCATTCCGTCCATCATTCCTCCTTTTGAACCTCGTATTCTCTGACTCTCGAAGCAACACAACTCGTTCTACGTTAACAGCAACGTCCACCATATCCTGGTATGACGTAAACTTCTGAGATGCCAACCTATCCTGGTATTTAAGGCTCAGACCTCGCTCAAAACGATTCATCCTTGACTGCTCCGTGGTTACCAGTTCTGGTGCAAACCTTGACAGCTCCATAAACTTATTAGCGTACTCCAAAATGCTCATAGTACCTTGCTGTAGGTGGAGAAATTCATCTTCTTTTTGCTTCCTCAGAGATGGTGGGTAAAACTTATCTCGCATCAACTCCTGGAGTTTGCTCCATCCAAATCCAGGCTCCTTCTTCTTTTCCTTATTCACCTTCCACCATAAGACTGCTTGTCCCGTGAGATAAAATACAGCAAAATCGACTTTCCATTTATCAGGGCATTGCAAGGTTTCGAATAACTGCTCCATACGGTTGATCCAATCTTCAAACTCGACTGGATCAGGTTTACCATCATAGGATGGTGGGTTCAAAGACGAGAACTTCTTAAACATTATCGAACTCTCATTTTCATTCACATTTTTCTTTTTCCAGGCATCTTGAACTAACTCAGCCAGCATAGTATTCATCTTCTCCAACCTCTCTATTCGTTCCTCGGTTCCTTCCAAAGGTTGGTTAGGTCCTTTGTTTCCGTTATTCTGAATATCCTCTACGTATACTTCCTCCACGTGTACGTTTTCACTTTCGCGACTACCGTTGTTATTGGCGTTAGTGGTCGACATTCTGCATAATAAGTACAATTAGGATAAAAGAAATTTTGTAAAATAATCCCTTATCCCGTATCCTACGCTCAGACTCGTGGATTCCATTTTTAATTAGCTACTATTTCATTTATAACTCGTTAAATTTATTTCATTTTTACTATAATTATTAATCTTTTACTAAGAATTCTTTTACTCTTATTTTGATAACTCAATTATTCCTATTTAATATAAAACCTCGAGGGTTTTATTTTAGGTTTCAGAACCGTTGCTCTGATACCATTCTGTAATGCCCCGACGTCTAATTACCTGATTAAGGCACTAATAGCAGCGGAAATACCCTATTAGGCCGAGGCATTACTGCCGTATTCTCCGTTAGGAAAATACAAGGCAACATTCATATATTAAACTTTAACGTTAACTTGATTAAGTGATAAACAAAGTAACTTAAGAACCTTATTACATTAAGTAACAGTAACCTAATACTCTAGTAATTCTTATAGTTCACCAAAAAGAAACACAAGTGGTAATAACTACTAAAACTTATATGAGTGAATCCTCGCCACTACTCGTTATCGTCTTCCCCAGCTGTACCTAAAACATAAATACAAAAACGGATGAGTCGAGAGACTCAGTAACAGACTACTCTAGCAACGTAAATTCATTTCAATTCATTTTATTTATAAAACAGGGGAGAGAGAGAATAATTAAAACGTTCATGATTACAGTATAACCCATTCATTCATCATTCCCTTTTAGCAAATTCATTCTGGTTGTTGGGCAGTATTTCAGGGGGTGGGACGTCTCCCACAATGGGCCAGTGCCCCAGGAAAAGAGCCAGTGCTCATCAGGAATAACATTAGCGGGCCAGTGCCCCAGGAAAGAGCCAGTGCTCATCAGGAAACAGGATGCAGCTCGGTACGTGCACGACCATCAGTCAGGATATATACAGCCAACAAACCAGTTCTTTCACTTGAATTTATCATGTTTCACCTCTTTTAATTTATACAGGAAGTATACAATATTCTTAGTCATTCAGCTGTACCTCATTAGGTATAATATCTCAAATTTCAGTCATTCCATTATACTTAACAATATTTCATAATTCATGAAACATAAATCATGCTTTAAATAACCCCGCAATTCAAGAAAACTCATAAATCATTTATTACGTCATTATAACCCATTTCTTATATTTTCAAGGGAATTGCGGGTACTAGCAGTAGTTGTTACCTCAACTTGCAGAATAATGGCCTTCTCCCTTAATCGTTGATATCCGTTCTTCCTGAGCTCCAAGGACGGTTTTCTCTTTAATAATAAGAGATTGTCTAATTAAGTTTGAGACCTTTGAATATTTAAAGTTCTTATAATAAGATGCTTAAATCCTATAATAATTAACTTATAGTAAAATAATTTTTCGTTCATAAGATTCATATTAAATTACCAAAATACTTTTAAGAAATACTAATGTAAATAATATTAAGATCAACAATATTGATAATAATAGCTTAAAACATAATATCCTAAGGTGAGTAAATTAAATGAAAATGTTTACTTAATTAAGAGAAATGAAAGTCAAGGAAATGAAATTGACTTTTCAATTAACTTAAGAAGTAGGAATGAAGCAAGAACTGACCCAGGCAATATGCTACCACGCACGAAGAGAAAACAGAGCAAGGTTGTGCGGCGGTGGTCAGGTGGCTGCAATCAGGTGGCTGCAATGACGGAGGAGAGATGGTGGCTAAAAGAGGCGGTGCTCTGGCGTGGTCGGTGGTCTGCGAAGCATCACAGCAGCAGGGCGGCAGATGGCGAACGAGAAGGAGAAAGAAGAGGGGAAGGCTGCGGGGTTGCGTTTGGTGTCTGTTTAGGTGTTTTGGGTGGTTGACGGTAGGCTGCGGCTAAGACTAACCTAGTTCGTGGTGGTGGTGCGGCTTTCCGGCGGCAGAGATGGTGGTGCGAATCAGTCAGGGGCAGCAGCGAATTTTGGGAAAGAGAGAAGAGGGGGCTGCGTGGTGGTTTTGCAAAGGAAGGGGAGTGCGGGAGTGTGTAGCAGTAGCGGGTGGTGGCTGAAGGTGGTCGTGGTTGTTCCGGGCGGTTCAGTGGTGGTGTACGCAGCTAGTAGGCGGTGGGACTGGTGGTTGTTGAAGGTTTGTTTTCCTCTTTAATGGTGAAAATTGAAAATAAGGAAATTTAGAGAAGAAGACACATTAGAAGCTTAATTTTTCAGAGAATTTGATTGTAAATTGCTTCTATTTATAGTAGAATCAGTAGGAAGTATTCAATTTGAAGTTTGATTACTCTTCCATGGATAAGTATGAATGAGGATGAAGATGAAGTTTTTCTACCACTTAATTGGTCTGATTTGAGGTCATTCTTATCTGATTGTAGACTCTAGAAGCTTTCATGTTCATCCTTTTGCAACCAATTTGCTCCAATGGTAGAGAAGAAGAGAAGTAGGAGGTGGAAGAAGGAGGAAGAAGATGACTGATCTCTGTTCTTTCTTTCTTTTCTTTTTCCCTTTTTCTTTTGGGTTTATGTTTTGGGTTGGGCTTGAGTTTGGTCTTGAACTTGGATATGGATTTGAAGATGGCTATTGAGTAATGAGTAATGACCCATAAGTTTTCCAAACTCAATTTCATTTCCTAAATAGTAATAATAATTAACAATTAAAATCATTTAAAAATCTAATAAATATATATATTTTAATAAGGAACCTTAATACTTATTTATTAAAATAAATAAGGTCATATTTAAATTAATAATCTTAATTATTTAATAATAAAATAAGGTTAAAAATCGGGTTATTACAATTCGTTAGTGTCTTCTTGAAGCATCTGCGGTACAAATGCCATTATCATTGCGAAGGTTATTTGCAACCATCTTGGTTTACTGTCAACCAACAGGATTACGTGCCCTCTGGGATGAGTTTTTCTCCTACATGGTTGAGGATTATCCATCCTCAAACATGACAGATAACAATGTTGCTCTTACTCGTAAACTCTTATATGACTTAGACCGTTTACTACAACGCTTAGAAAAAGGATTTCTGACTACACAGAGTTGCCAAGTTTACCTGAAAGTATCGAGGACGACATCAATGATCTTCCAGCAATCATGGAGGAATATTTTCAGTGTCGGTTCTAGAAGAAGACATAGCATGCATTGATGATCTTAATGCCGACGAACGATTTGCATATGACACAATAATGAATGTTGTTAATTCTAAAGCCGGTGGTATTTTCTTCGTCGATGGTCCTGGAGGTACCGGAAACACATTCTAATGTAGAGCACTTTTAGCTACTGTGAAAAGTAGAGGTGAAATAGCTATTCCCAACGACATCAGGAATTGTAGCTACATTGTTACATCAGGGAAGAACATCCCAGTCAAATTTTAACTTCCACTAAAACCTGATAGCTCATCATCTTGCTCATTCACCAAGCATTCTAAAACTGCCATTATATCTTCAAACACTGTGCCTTAATCATATGGGATGAGGCTCCGATGACACACAAATATCAATTTGAAACTGTTGAGCGATCACTTAAAGATTTGATGGGGAATGACTTGCCATTTGGGGGGAAAATCATTGTATTTGGCGGTGATTTTAGACAAGTTCTACCGGTTGTTAGAAATGGAACTACGGCTCAAATGATTGATGCACCGTTTGTTAGGTCACCTATTTGGAAACACATTCGCATATTACATTTGAAACAAAACATGAGATCAAGAAATGACAATGCATTTGTAACTTTTTTACTATCAATTTGGGAATGGGGATGAACCAACTGTTCCAGAACAAATGATTCAACTGCAAAATCATATGGTTATACCCTCAATTTCCGATAACTCGTTAGAAGAGTTGATTGACAATATATTTCCAAATTTAGCTGACCATGTATGACACGGGAATTATATGGTTGAAAGGGCAATCATCACACCCTTGAACGAAGATATTGATAAAATTAATGACAAGGTTGTTGAAAAGTTTCTTGGTGAAGGAAAAACTTACTATTCATTTGATTCTGTTCTTGAGGACAGGAGAAATTTGTATCAACAAGTGTTTTTAAATTCCATTGTAGGGTGGGGATTGCCTACTCTTACTCTAAAACCTGTTAAGAAATATCGATCCTAAAAATGGTCTCTACAATGGAACACGGTTGCTTTGTCATTCGTTGAAGGACCATTTTATTGATGCCGAGATTTTAACTGGGCATTCAAGAGGAAACAAAGTCTTCTTGCCCAGAATCCCATTAAAGACGGCTGAAGATATAAAATTGCCATTTGAAATGGTTAGAAAGCAGTTTCTAGTGAAGTTGAGTTTTGCTCTGACGATAAATAAGTCACAAGGGCAAAAGATTCCCCATGAGGCATATACCTCCCAAATCATGTATTTAGCCACGGTCAGCTTTATGTTGCACTATCACGAGGAACTTCAAAGAACACCACAAGGATTATTGTAAACAAAGGAAAAATACAAGGGCATGAAGGAGTTTTTGTTAACATTATCCTTTATAGAGCGAAAGCATGTAGTGTGCTATTTACTCGCCTCATGTGGAAAGATTCATAGGGAGGTTTCAAGATGGATTCATTTATGTGGTTCTGGGGGTGAAAGTCATTTGCGCAGATAAAAGAAACAAACTAGTTCCAAACCACTATCAGATGTCGCTTACACATGAAACCAATGTTACCTGTGAGGAAGAAGATGATACACCATTCCCAACATTCCATTATAATTTAATTGCTTTGAATAGGTTGAATGCTTATGTCGATCGTACAGATCGAGTCTTTGGTAATTTCCCTCATTTACCCGATTTTGGAATTCTTTATATGCAATTCAGATTTAACAAAGTTTAATACTATCTACAGATATTATGGGTATTGTCGTATACTTTTCACCAACAGAGATCATTCAAAATAGATTCCTTAAAAGAGAAGTTGCTGTCATGGACAACACGTAAGCATTTGTCAACAATAATGTTATGTTGTGAACCATATTTTTTATTTTAATTTTCCTTCAACTTCATTATGTTATAAATTTTTTATTTCTCTACTTAATTATAGGTTGACAATAGCAAGATTAAAACTATGGAATGAATTTGTTTCTATAATGGATATCGAGCTGTATAAGTATGCCGTTATTGTTGCATGTGGCCTTCATGTGAAAGACTTTAATGGTATAAATCAATTTCAAAGTATAACTTCTATGATTATTAAATTGTTCATGTGCTAATCAATTTCAACATGGTATCTTACAAGAATTTATGTAAATCCAGTAAATGAATGTGTAACTATCCAAATGGTATATATACAACCACCAAAAGTTTGTTTTTCATGGTTTTATTGGGTTTCACAGAATTAATACAATATATTTACATCTTTCAGGTATACCTCAGAATATTTGGCTTCGAAGAAAGTGGAATGGTTTCGGTCATCTGTAGTATCTATGGAATGGTCTCGGTCAACTGCAGTATCTATGCATTCATCTATTGCTATTTCTAATGCTGGCCGAATCCGAATTGCTACATTTTATACCATTAGAAATGTATTTGTTTCACAACCTTCGGTAGATTGTGATTATAATACAATAAACAATATAATTAAAACTACTGATAAAACAATTTGTGATGTTTAAGAGGTTGACCATTGTCGACTTATTGGAACTATACATGCTGTGGAATCAAGAAATAATATCTTATATGAATCATATAGTTATTGCCTCAAAAAATGAAATTCGATGAGCGAATCTCAATTATGTCAAACTTGCAATCTCAAAAACACAACATTTGTGCCAAGGTAATTAACTTACAATACAAAAGGTTAAAGTTATATGTTATATGTGATTATTATATATTATATATAATTGAGCAACTTAGAGTTATTCTTTTTTTCGCAGGTCAAACCTTCATCTCTATATAGTAGACAAAAGTGGCTCTTTAAAAGTCACTTTAATGAATGACCAAGCACAATTCTTATTAAAACAGTCGGCAGCTGACATCAAGACATTGCTATAGAAGGTTTCACTTAATAAATAGTGTTTCAATTTATCGTTTTATGCAAATAATATCCATACTACTGATACATATTATGCCTTAATTTGAATTGCAGCCTCAAGGCCGTATGGAGTTGGAAAATAATTTACCAACATTGGAAAGTCAAACTTTCGTGTTTGTGTTGCGCCCCCTATTGGAAAATTCAATCCAATGCATTCTTACACTGTTAACTATGTGTTAAAGGTTGATTGGGCTGAAGAGTGCATATGGTTATACAAGCGAAACCAAGCCGATTGAATATTTTCATAAACAATAATGTAGTAGTTTATTATTATTTAAAATGTTCATCATATCCAAGACTTAAGTCATTTGTATTGAGATCTTTATTTTTTAAATGTTTTAGATGAATATGATATGTCGTATTTTTGTTGAAACGGGAATAAGTCTACTTACATCATCTAATAAGTTAATGTTGAAATCAATTCGCCGCACGCATAACGTGCATATAAGACTAGCATATAATATAGGGGATGGATCTGGTAAAAACCAAATCCTAATTTGGAAACTGAAAATAAGCCGTCCCAGTCGTGGGATTAAATCTAACGCTCGCTATTAGTTCTTATCTTTTCAAGCGATTTTAATAATTAACCTTCATATATCGCTCCTTCTTTATTCTCTCCTCGGGAAAAGCTTAGTTCATATCTGATAGATGTGAACTAAACATCTATTGGATACAAATATGCTACGATTTTCTATAGTATACTACATTTTCTATATATATACTACAAGTTCAGTAAGTTCTAAATTTATTGAGAAAATATACCACCTTAAACTTCTTATAAATATACTACATAATTTATAAAATATACTACGGGCCTGTTCTCTTCGGCATAATTCAGCTGAACTGAACTGAACTGAACTGATTGGAGTTGAAATGAACTGAACTGAATTGATTGGAGTTGAACTGATTGGAGCTGAACTGAACTGAACTGAATTGATTGGAGTTGAACTGATTGGAGCTGAACTGAATTGATTGGAGTTGAACTGATTGGAGCTGAACTGAACTGAACTGAATTGAATTTAATAAATATATAAATAATATTTAAACAATAATAATATGAATATTAAATAAAAATTATAATGATAAGTAATAATAATTAATAATAAATAATAATAATAGTATTTTGGATATTTTTAAATAATAGCTATAAATAAATAGTATTAATAATCATAAAATATTAATAATAATATAATGATTAGTGATTATAATGATAATTTATAATAATTATTTTATAGTCTTTGTATTAATATATTAATACTTGATGATGATTATATGATAACAATAATATCTAAGAAGTAAATTAATATGACTATTTTAATAATTATATTTAATATTATAATAATATTTAGTAATAAAATAATGATTGGGTCGGACCGTGCAAAATTGCATCATAAACCGTTTTAACGCGATTTGATTGGTTTATACTTTTGACTTATACCTTGTTCCAAACATCACATGCCAGCCGATGTGGTCACCCTACTTTCCAATCACTAAGAAAAAAGAAAATCATAGCTACGTCCCGAATTTCGACTACCCTCACCCGGGGTAATAATGAGTAAAGATATAATAAAAAAAAATATATAGATATAATAATAATACTTAATAATAATGATATATAAATAAAAATAATAATAAAAGTAATTAGTAAATAAATTAGACCAACATAATAATAATATTTAACAAAATGGTTATAAAAGAATGGAGCTGAACTGAACTGAACAGAACTGAACTGATTTGAGCTAAACTGAACTGAATTGAACTGAACTGAACTAAATTGAACTGAACTGAATTGAACTAAAAATAAGATGGGGAGAACATGCCCTATATGTACCTATAAATATACAACGAATAAATTGATAGATATCCTCTATCTATTACAGAAGCCCTCTTCTCTCCTCCTTCTCTATTCTCATTGTCGTTCTCGCTTGTTTTTTCCTCTTTTGAAGACCGACATTGATTAGCAACGACATCCCAATCGAGTTTCTTGAATTTCTTTGGGTATGTGTTTCAATTTCATTCAGTTATTTGTGTTTAATTTCTAGAATGCAATTCTACATGGTAACCTCAACTTTTGAAAATTATACATGGTAGCCAAACTTTTTTCTTTCTATTTGGTAATCTTATACTTTATATTTTGTATTTTGTATGACCTTATTATATAAAATATGATTTTTTTATAATTAAAACTGATTTATTAAAATTAGAAACTGATTTATTAATCATAAAAAATAATTTTAAAATAAAATAAAAAACAAAAATTTAACCTTCCCCCCTCCCACCAAGTCGACCACCACAGGCCAGCCCTTCGCCTAGCCCAGCCCCTCCGCCACCCATTGCCGTCATAACCCGACAACCACCATCGCGCTCCCTCTAACAGAACCACCCTAATCCGCCATTGCCGTCCAAACCCGACAACCACCACCGCCTAAAAGCACCCTCTCTCTCCTCCTCCCTCCGTCAGAAAACACGAACTTCGATTCAGATCTGGGTGGTTGGGGGTTGTTTTTGTGCCTTCCGGTTCAATTGGTGGTGGTGAAGGTTGCTCTTTAGTTCGTTTGGTGTGGTTGGGGGTTGTTTTGGGTGGTTTAGGTTCGTTTGGTGGTTGTTTGGGCTGGTTTGCGGTTCGTTTGGGTGGTTTTCGGTTGGTTTGGTGGTGGTTGAGGGTTGTTTGGGTAGTTTAGGTTCGTGTAGTGGTTGTTGAGGGTGGTTTGCGGTTCGTTTGGGTGGTTCTCGGTTGGTTTGGTGGTGGGGATGGTGGTCAACTTGGTGGGGGTGGGGGTGTGGGGGTAGGGGGAGGGTGACAAGTTTATTTTTTTAAAAAAAATAGTATTTTTGTAATTTAAAATCTATTTCTAATCTAAAAAAAAATCAGTTTCTAATTTTAATAAATCAGTTTTAATTTAAAACATCATATTTTATATAATAAGGTCATACAAAATACAAAGTATAAAGTACAAGGTTACCAAATAGAAAGAAAAAAAAAGTTTGGCTACCATGTAGAATTTTCAAAAGTTAAGGGTTATCAGGTAGAATTACCCTTTTTAATTTCAATTTCAATTTCATCGTTTCAATGTTAATTTCCAGGAATTTTATTTCTGTTCGACTTTCTTGAATCTCTCTCTGTGTTTATGTTTGTGTTGTGTTTTGCTTGGAAATTTTCCTTCTTAAAATATTATGATTGGTGTATTTTGTGTTATTAGCATGTTAAAATTCCTCCATTCAAGCTTAACAATGTAATCCCAATTCGTCATCTTATTTCCCTCTTTTATTAAGTATTATCAATATATATAAAGCATTCATCATCAATCAATAAGTTTGGATCACAATTTCTAGAATACTAATTCAACTAATCAGTGAGATTGGATACTAAATATCTTGAAGGATTATTGATTGTTAACCTAGTAGAGGTGTTAAATTGTGCAGTTTTGGGAGGAAATGAACTTCTGATTGCCATAAATCTTGTGCTTTTATGTGATTATGATATAGTTTTGGTCCACTCGATCTCACAGAACCAACATTTCCATTTGTTTAGAACTCGAAGTATTAGAGTTCTAAATTCTAAATCGGAGTGTATGATGGAGTATTGGAAAAGTTTTATAACGGCCACAATATGTCAACATAGATTGTAGATCACTACAATTGGGCCGTTTTAATAAGACCTGTTTGGTTAATTTCGAGTTGGTTGTTCTAATATTATCATGGTATACGTTAATTGACTTTACTGATCCGCTTTTCCTTGGCTAACCATGGCAGTTTGCAGCTTTATAAAACAATGAAGAACAGAAACATAAGAAAACGACCCACTAATGAAATTGATGATGACGAAGGTGAAGGCAGTTGCTTTTTACTTATTGCTAAGAAACCGTCTTCCATGGCAGACAACAAATTGTATTTTTCAACACCGTCTGTTGAATTGACTAAGGAGTCAAAGAAAGTGCGCTTTGAATACGATTCGTGTAAAGAGATTCAAGTCGAACAAGATAGTAAAGCAACAGCTGTCCTCCAAATTGAGACAGAAATCTCCAGAGACGCCAGGGCTATTCGTCAGCGAGCTCTTGCAGCAAGGGAAGCAACAGAGTCCTTAAAGGTATATATGGGGATCTGCAACTACACTGATTACAGAGCAGGTTTCGTCGAGAGCAAACTGTTGGGGCGGCTCATCATGGGCCTCTGAGAGTCTCCGCTCATATTAGAGTTTCAGCAAGATATGACTATCAACCAGACATTTGTAAGGATTACAAGGAAACAGGCTACTGTGGGTATGGTGACTCGTGTAAGTTTATGCATGATCGAGGGGATTCTAAGTCTGGTTGGCAAATAGACAAAGAATGGGAGGAAGCAGAGAAGGCAAGGAAGAGAAATTTGGTTTTAGGAGGCCAGGGTGATGATGATGATGAGGAGGAGGAAGACGGCGACAACTCTTTGCCAATGGCATGTCAGATTTGCAAGCAAGCATTTGTCAATGCTAATATTTTGGTGACCAAGTGTAGGCACTATTTCTGTGAGCATTGTGCTTTAAAGGTAACCCAGAATTATGATATGCAATTCAAGTCTTTTGATGCAGCAACATTCCGAGAAGAAGAGGTGCTTCGTTTGCGACCAGCCTACCCAAGGAACTTTTAACGTTGCTCATGACATTGTAATGAACCAACCCAGGCCACCTATTTTGCTGACATATGCAAGAAGAAATAAGAAGGGGACACCAGCATGAGGGTACTATGGGCACATCATCTATAATTCAGTTATGCAAAAGGAATATTATGCAGAAGGAATAATTAGTCTGGAATGGCAGAGTTAGTATAAAAGGAGAGGAATGTTAGGAGAGAGGGGGTGCAGAAATTTGTATTGTTTTCACTTGTTTTGGGAGAGATCTTGGCCTCTCGAATGCCTTGAGCTATCTTTACAGTTTTCCCTAAAAACTTATAATACAAAAAGCTTCCTCTGCCTTCTCTAGCTTATCTCTTTTATTGCTGATTATTTCATTGCTTGCTCTCCTGTGAGTTGTTGAAAGTTCTTTTGATTAGTAGTGAGCTGGGTTGAGAAAACCAATTCATTACAACTTGGTATCAGAGCCGCTACGTTCCATGGCACCTGTTAACCAAGCCCATCGGATGGATAAACTGGAAGAAGAAATGGCCAATTTGCAAAGCTCCATGGCTGAAGAGATGGCCAACTTGCAAAGCTCCATGGCTAAAGAAATTGCAGCGGCTGTGAACTCGGCAGTAAGTAAAGCAGCAGCAACTATGCAAAGCACTCTCACTCCTCAAATCACAGCTACCCTGGAGCAGATTACTCAAACGTTAGAAGGAAGAATTGATCGTTCAAGAGAAACGCAGGAGGGAATGATCAGTAAGATGCGTGATGATCAAGCCAAGTTTCAAACCGAGGTAAGATCTAGTATCTCGGATTTGAAAACCATTTATTCTTTGCAACCAGATAATATGGAGGTGCTCAAACCCCAAGCTGATTCCGAAGGAAGTGTGGGAAGGGAGCAAAATTTGGCCGGAGGATTCACAGGTGGAGTGGGAAATTTTGAGACAGGATTTTATGGCAGTGGGGGAGGGCTTGGCACCAAGCAAAATCCGGTTGGTGTAGGATCTGGTGGAGGGCCTGGTGGTTACGGGTCATCTGGAGGAAATTGGAGATTTCGGAAGTTGGATATGCCCTTGTTTGATGGACAAGATCCAGATGGATGGGTGACAAAGGTAGAGAGATATTTTCATTTTTACCGCCTCAACGAGGAGGAGAAGATGGAGGCGGCGGTGGTCGGAATGGAGGGAGGAGCGTTGGCTTGGTACCAGTGGGAGCACCGGAGACGACCGATCAAGGCTTGGCCGGAGCTCCGTGAATTAATGTTGCAGCAATTCCGACCGGCGAACTCAGGCTCCTTGTATGAGCAGTGGCTGGCGGTGGTGCAGAGTGGCACAGTAATGGAGTATCGTGATAACTTCATAAAAATGGCTGGTGTGTTGGAGAACGTACCAGAGAGTATTCTGTTAGGCCAATTTATGAATGGGCTGAGGGAAGAAATTAGGGCAGAAGTTAGAATGTTGGATCCAATTAATTTGGATAAGGCTATGATGATGGCTATGCGGGTTGAGGAGAAGATCCGGGTCCGATCTCAAAAAGGGATTGGAGCGAGGGCAGTAAGTAGTGGATTCCAGCGAAGTGGGCCGCAACCCACATATAATAAAAACCCTAGTTTGAGTATAGCAGCTTCATACTTACCACCATCTGGGCCAAATATAAAAGGATGGGCTGGTGGAGTAGTAGGCCAACCTCACCTTCACAACAATCAGTAAATAGCCAGGGGAGTAATATTACAAAGCCTGCTGGAGAAGTGAGAAGGCTGACAGATCGAGAATGGCAACAACGTAGAGAGAAGGGGCTCTGTTTTCGCTGCGATGAGAAGTGGGCCATCGGCCACCGTTGCCGGCGACGGGAATTAAGCGTTCTCTTGGCCGAGGAAGAAGAGAGAGACGAGGAAGAAGAAACAGTGGAACCACCAACCGACGAATTTCCGGCGGAGGTTTCTCTAAATTCAGTGGTAGGACTAACTAACCCAAAAACCATGAAGATTGTTGGAAAAATTGGAGGCGAAGAGGTGGTCATTATGATAGATCTGGGGGCAACACACAATTTTATTTCCTTAGCGACAGTGGATAAGCTCGGGATTCCGGTATTAAGCTCGAAGGATTTTGGAGTGTCATTGGGCAACGGAGAAGCAGTAAGAGGAACAGGAGAATGCAAAGGGGTATTACTTCAGCTTGAGGGGTTGGATATATGGGAAGATTTTTTGCCCTTACAACTCGGAAACTCCGACGTTATCCTTGGGGTACAGTGGCTGGAAAAATTAGGGCCCGTTGTGAACAATTGGAAGCTGCAAACGATGAAATTCCAAGTAAATGGCTCGATGGTAACACTACAAGGGGATCCCTCCCTGGCTCGTTCGAAGATATCTCTCAAAGCTATGCTACGCACAATTCGAAAAGAGGGAAGGGGAATACTGGTTGAACTCAATCAGATGGAAGGAAATCAGTGTTCCTCTAACTCACCTGCTGCTGAAGAGACTAAGGTACCTACCTTCCTTAAGCCTATTCTTAATCAGTTCCATGAGGTGTTTAATATGCCACAGGGATTACCACCAAATCGTGGGCATGAACATGCCATTATCTTGAAGCAAGGAAGTAACCCGGTAGGAGTCCGTCCATACCGTTACCCGCAATTTCAGAAGGATGAAATTGAGAAGCTGATAAAAGAAATGTTAGAAGCAGGAATTATAAGGCCCTCAAACAGCCCTTTCTCAAGTCCCGTGACATTGGTTCGTAAGAAGGATGGGTCGTGGCGTTTTTGCGTGGACTATCGGGCCTTGAATAAGGAGACCGTGCCCGACAAATATCCTATACCAGTGATAGAAGAGTTGCTAGACGAATTATGGGGGTCCAAAATTTTCACTAAGTTGGATCTCAAGTCCGGATACCATCAAATTTTGCTCCGCCCCGAAGATGCCCACAAAACAGCCTTCCGTACACATGAAGGGCATTATGAATTTTTAGTAATGCCGTTTGGGTTGACCAATGCCCCCACCACATTTCAGTCATTAATGAATGAAATTTTCCGCCCTTTCCTTCGAAAATTCGTACTGGTATTTTTCGATGACATTCTCATTTACAGTAAAAATGAGAGTGACCACAAAACACACTTGGCCATGGTACTGCAAACCTTGGCAGAACACAAGCTGTATGTGAATCTCAAAAAATGTGAAATAGGGCAGCGGGAAGTGGCATACTTGGGCCACAAAATTTCTGAAGCAGGGGTAGCTGCAGACTTTGATAAAATCAAGGCCATGGTTGAGTGGACTCAGCCTAAGAATTTGAGGGAATTACGGGGGTTTCTCGGCTTAACAGGGTATTACCGCAAGTCCATAAAACAGTATGCCCAAATAGCCCACCCCCTCACTACCCAATTGAAAAAAGATAATTTTGGGTGGACGGTGGAAGCTTCGCAGGCCTTTGAAAAATTGAAAGAGGCTATGACCACAACCCCTGTTCTTGCTATGCCGAATTTTCATGAGCCCTTTATAGTTGAAACCGACGCCTCGGGATACGGTGTGGGTGCTGTCCTAATGCAGGGGCAACGACCTGTTGCTTTTTTCAGCAGAATTTTGGGTCCAAGAGCCCAACTTAAGTCCATCTATGAGAAGGAAATGATGGCCATCTGTCTAGCGGTGCAAAAATGGAAACATTATCTCTTGGGGCGCCACTTTGTGATAAGAACTGATCAACAAAGCCTGCGTTTCATCATGCAACAGAGGGAGGTAGGGGCCTATTACCAAAAGTGGGTTAGCAAATTGATTGGCTTTGACTTCGAAGTTCACTACAAGCCGGGTACATCAAATCGTGTGGCTGATGCTCTATCTAGAAAAAAAGAAGGAGAGGTTGAATTTAGGGCCTTGTTTACAACACAAAGTATAGATTGGGGGGCCCTTCAGTTAGAAATCCAAGAGGATCCGTTGTTGAAGAAAATAACAGCGGACATACTTCAAGATGGACACAGCCATTTGGGGTATACGGTGGTGGATGGGAGGCTGCTATACAAAGGGCGGTATGTGATTCCGAAATCCTCTGTTTTTGTTCCAATACTCCTTAAAGAATATCATGATTCGGCCATAGGGGGACATTCTGGAGACTTAAAAACTTATCTACGGATGGCAGCAGATTGGTTTTGGCATGGAATGCGCAAGGATGTGTCCTCGTACGTGCAACAATGTGATATGTGTCAACAGCACAAGGCTTCGCAATTATGCCCCGCTGGACTACTTCAACCCCTACCCCTGCCGACTTTGGTCTGGGATGAAATCACCATGGATTTCATCGAAGGACTCCCTCGTTCTCATGGTTACGATACCATTTTGGTTGTGGTTGATCGACTCAGTAAATACGCCCATTTCTTGAGTCTAAGGCACCCATTTACAGCATACTCGGTAGCCTCGCTGTTTATCAAGGAGATAATCCGGCTACATGGTTTACCCTCTTCCATCATTTCAGATCGAGATCGAATTTTCATGAGCAACTTTTGGCGTGAACTCTTTCGTTTACAAGGCACAAATCTGAAGCGAAGCACATCCTATCACCCACAAACGGACGGTCAAACTGAGATCGTCAACAAATGTCTGGAAACATACCTGAGGTGTTTTACATCTGGCCAACCTCGACAATGGGCTCACTGGTTGCACTGGGCTGAATTCTGGTACAATACTTCTCCTCATCTTTCTACGAAGATGACTCCTTTCCTTGCTCTTTATGGTAGGGACCCACCCCACATTCTACGATTGGGTCGTGGTCATTCCCCCGTGGATAGCTTGGAGACCATGATGCAAGAGCGAGAGGCAATTCTGGATGATCTTCATTTGAATCTCGTCAAGGCCCAGCAAAGAATGAAACATGATGCAGACTTGCATAGGAGGGATGCAGAGTTTGTTGTAGGAGATAGAGTCTATTTGAAGCTACAACCTTATCGGCAGAAGTCTCTCGCCAAGCGGCCTTTTGAGAAGCTAGCAGCACGCTTCTATGGGCCCTACACAATTTTACAGAAGATAGGCTCAGTGGCCTACAAGCTGGATTTACCTCCGGAGAGTAAAATTCACCCGGTTTTTCATGTATCACAGTTGAAAAGGGCTGTTGGCGTTGCTCCTGTATCAGCCAATATACCCACACAACTCACTGAGGAATTGGAATGGATGGCTGAACCTGAAGAGGTCTTGGAGGTGCGGACTGTGGGCAATGGAAATGACAGTGAAACTGAAGTCTTAATTAAGTGGCTCAATATTCCAACGTTTGAGGCCACGTGGGAAGAGTTCCATTCAATCCAACACCGCTTCCCGGATTTTCACCTTGAGGACAAGGTGAGACTTTGGGCTGGGGGTAATGTAATGAACCAACCCAGGCCACCTATTTTGCTGACATATGCAAGAAGAAATAAGGGGACACCAGCATGAGGTTACTATGGGCACATCATCTATAATTCAGTTATGCAAAAGGAATATTATGCAGAAGGAATAATTAGTCAGGAATGGCAGAGTTGGTTAGCATAAAAGGAGAGGAATGTTAGGAGAGAGGGGGTGCAGAAATTTGTATTATTTTCACTTGTTTTGGGAGAGATCTTGGCCTCTCGAATGCCTTGAGCTATCTTTACAGTTTTCCCTAAAAACTTATAATACAAAAAGCTTCCTCTGCCTTCTCTAGCTTATCTCTTTTATTGCTGATTATTTCATTGCTTGCTCTCCTGTGAGTTGTTGAAAGTTCTTTTGATTAGTAGTGAGCTGGGTTGAGAAAACCAATTCATTACAGACATACGCAAGATGATGGCCAGCAAAATAATTTCGTTGTAAAAGTTAATTAGTGGAAATTTTAGCTGCATCTGAAAGCAATCAGGAATAGAAAATAATAGTCTTATGAGGACATTATTGAACATGTAGGCTGTAAATCTATGAAGATCAAAGATTCATGAAGAATCTGGATATTAGCTAATAAACAATAGCTAAGAGGAGGTAAAAATCAGAGGAACTTTAGAGAGAGAAAAAGGCACTGACTACTTTTTCTAATCTCATATGTACAAAAAAGAAAGAAATGTACAGATGAAGCTTTCATACATCCATGTGCCAGCTAAGTAACAATATTGTTAAATACAATAAAGATACAGCTGTATAAGAAAACAGTATACTCTCATATCCCCCTTCAAGCTGGGAATAGGAAACCAGACCAAGCTCGGAAGCAAGAAGAAAATGCTGTTTTGCGGGCAGAGATTTAGTGAGAAGATCAGCAAGTTGTGAGGAGCTAGAAACATGAGAGGTATGTAAGAAACCAGAACAATCTGTTCACGAACATAATGGCAGTGTCGCTTGAGATGTTTGGTGCGTTCATGGAATACCGGATTGTGAGCTATGTGCTCTGCAGCCTTGTTATCACAGAACAAAGTGATGGGTTGAGGAACGGTCACCCTAAGGTCTTGAAGAAGACCCTCCATCCAAACCAACTCACTAGTAGTAGCAGACATGCTTCTGTATTCTGCTTCAGCAGAAGATTTGCCAATAGTGGTTTGTTTCTTAGTCTTCCATGAAATGAGATTGGAACCAAGGAACACGCAATATGCACTCAGGGATCGACAACTGAATTGACAAGTGCTCTAGTCAGCATCGGTGTATGCTAGCAAATCAAGAGAAGAAGATGAGGAATAAAAAAGACCCAAATCCAAGGTGCCTTTAAGATACTTCAAAACATGAAGAGCGGCTTTTAGATGAGGCGCTCTAGGTGAACTCATAAATTGGCTCAAATGTTGCACACAGTAGGAAAGATCAGGCCTAGTAATGCCTAGGTACAAGAGCCTACCCACAATTCGTCTATAAACCTCTGGTTGGTCTAATATTTCACCATCGTGTGTGGAGAGTTTGAGACCGAGAGGCAAGGGAGTAGATACGGTAGCACTAGAATCAAGACCAGCATCATGATATCTTGAATGTACTTAGTTTGTGTGAGAAAAGTACCAGAAGAGGTTCTGAGACCTTCAATACCGAGAAAATAGCTGAGAGTTCCCAAGTCTTTTATTGTGAAAGCAGCATCAAGGACTGTTTCACATGATCTATTTGTCGTTAACTAGTGCCTAACATATCATCAACATATACTAGAATAATAAGAAATTGACCTTCCTCATCTCTAGTATAGAGAGAATAATCCTGAGATGACTGTACAAAACCCAGTGACAGAAGAAATTTACTCAACTCCTTATTCCACTGTCTCGAGGCCTGTTTGAGGCCATAAAGAGACCTCTTAAGCTTGCAAACCCCACCGCTTTTAGCCTTCAAGTAACCAGCGGGCGGCAGCATGTAGACTTCTTCATCATGGTAACCATGAAGAAACGCGTTATTGATGTCAAGCTGACACAACGGCCAATTTTTAACAGTAGCAAGAGCAATGATAACTCGAACAATGGCTAACTTAGCCACAGGAGAGAATGTCCGAGTATAATCTTTCCCTTCAACCTGTTGATAACCAGTAGCAACTAATCTGGCTTTTAATCTTTCAATGGAACCATCAGGGAAATACTTAGTCTTGCAAACCCATTTTGAACCAATCACCTTCTTTCCGGGTGGAAGCAAGGTAAGATCCCATGTGTCATTGTCCTCAAGGGCCTTCAATTCTTTTTCCATAGCCTCTATCCATCCAGGAGATTATTGATAGTAAACAGGGTCAGGTTCATGTTTAATTACAGAAAAGGAGGATGAGGACTCAGAAGAAGGAACTTGATTAGTGCGTGGAATATAAGAACCAACAACATCCGAGAACTTGGAAGGATGCTTGATTTTTCGATAGGGTTTATTAAGAGCAACAGATGGTAGTATATGCGTAGAAGAGTGGGAAGAAGACTGAATAGAAGAAGGAGGAGAAGAAGCATGATCATCGGAATTATGAGTAGGAGTTGTCTCGAGTGGAGCCGGGGAGATATGTGTATGAGAGAGGAGAAGGTGGTGTATGTGGTATAGGAGAAGAGGTGGCACAAGGTGTAAAAGGAGTAATAGGATGTGCGTCAAAACCAACAGAAGGGGTAACCAGATTTTGAGAATGTGAAAATGGAATCGAAGAAGACAAGGAAAATTGATACAGAAATGAGTTTCATAGAATATTACATCCCTGGAGACAAAGCTTGTATGATTTTCAAGATCATATACTCTATATCCCTTTTGACCATAAGGATACCCGAGAAAGATACACCTCTTGCCCCGAGCATTGAACTTATCTTTTGGCTTGTCCATGTTATAAGCAAAACATAAACATCCAAATACTCTAAGTTCTGACTCTTCTGAGTAGGAGGGAGTTTGACCTATTAAAATCTCAAAAGGAGTCTTCCATTGAAGCACAAGAGTAGGTAACTTATTGACGATGTGAGGGGCAGTGAGGATGCAATCACCCCAAAACTTCTTTGGCAAATTTGCATGGAGTCTCAAAGCCCTTCCCACTTCAAGAAGATGCCTATGTTTCCGTTCTACTCTCGCATTTTGCTGCGGAACTCCGGCTACACTCCATTGATGAACTATCCCTTTACTAGAGAATAGAGAAGAACATTGTTCTTGGAATATTTCAGTACCATTGTCGGATCTGATGATCTTAACACTTTTACCAAACTGAGTGAGAGCATAGTCCAAAAAATCACATACAATCTTATGAACTTGCATCTTGTTGTGTAATAGGAATGTCCATGTACATCTACTGTGATCATCAACAACAGTAAAGAAATATCTAGTACCATTTAGAGCACGAGTCTTATAGGGACCCCATAAGTCCATGTGAACAAGATCAAAACAAGCAACTGCTCTATTATTATTTCTGGCAAAAGGTAGTTTATGGTGTTTGGCCATAGTACAAACTTCACAAGGGTACTCAGAGAGACCAACACAATCACATATATCTATGTGCTTCATCCTACAGAGAGAAACATGCCCTAATCTGGCGTGAGTAGTATGTAAAGATACTGGTTTACAAGTCTTAGAAACGTTACTCACATTATTACTGTCACTAATAACAATGTTAGCTGACCTAAGAGTCAATGTGGTCTTATCACCAACAAAGGAACTGCAGTTTGCAGATGCACATGTGTAATAGAGGCTGCCAAGTTTCTTGCCATATGCTACAACCCGATCAGTAGAAGGGACCTGAAACAGGCAGTAGCAGTCAGTGAAGAGGACTGTGAAATGATTTTGCTCAATAAGCATACTAACTGAGATCAAGTTGTGTTTAAACTCCTTAATTAGAAGCACATCATGTAACATCAACCCAGGCTGCACAAGAATATCCCCAACTTCAGTCACATATCTAGTAGAGCCATCCGGTAAGCTAATAGGTAACGGTTTAGGTAAATACCTTTTATTTGCAGCACATCAACAAGATAAGTCATGTGATCTGTTGCACCCGTGTCAACAATCCATGTATGAACTTTAACATGTTTAGCAGAAGAAGAAGGTATATGATCATGGATAGTACCTGCAGAACCGGTGAAGGAATCAGCCTTAGACTGCGAAACATTGTTTGCCATAGGTTGCTTCCCTTTCATAGCCTTTAAAACTTCCTGATACACCAAGTTAAACATGCTAGGATCCAATACACTATTAACCATTCCAACATCAGAGTCCTCCAAGGGATTATCAGCTACAACATGGCTAAAATGGACATTGGCTGCCATCTTCCTATTGCCCTTATGCCCAACAACACCATTGCTCGTTCCACCTTTCAAAGCAGAATACCATTCAGGATAACCAATGAGCTTAAACATTGGTCGACAGTATGTCCTTTCCCATTGCAGTGATCACATTTTCTGTCCACTTTGTCTTTCTTCCATTCTTTCTTTCCACTCTGAAAACCAGTCCTCGTTTTAAAGGCTGATTGAACAGCCAAAGCACTAATATCTGCACTATGTTCTTGCACTGATTTCCTTTTGCTTCTCAACTTGATGAGTAAGGTAATAGGCTCTATTAATGGAAGGCATAGGGTCCATAGAGAGGATATTAGAAATGGTGGTATCAAAACCACTATTAAGGCCTAATAGGAACTGCATCAGTTTCTCCTCAGATTCAAAGCTACTCAATCTTTTGAGAAATTCACACTTACACTGAGATAATACACCACAAGTGCAAGTAGGAAAACTTCTTACACTCTGCATTTCATCCCAAAGGCGCTTCAGCTTAATGTAATAGCTCATTATAGTCAAGTTATCCTGTTTCAGGTTATCAATTTCTTTCTTTAACTGATATACTAGTGGTCCATTTGATTGACCATATCGTTCTGTAATTTCAGTCCATAACTCCTCAGCAGATTCGACATAAGAGAAATCATCAGCAATATCAGCGTTAATTGAATGAATTAACCAGCTAAGTACCATGTAATTACAACGATTCCAGGCCTGATGATTCTTATCAGTTGCAACAGGTTTCTTGATAGATCCATCTAGGAAACCTAACTTATTTTTCGCACCTAAAGCATGTTTAACATTTCGACTCCAACTGAGAAAATTATTTACATTGAAGTGAACAGATACTAGCGAATTGCCAGAGTTATCAGATCCAGAAAGAAAAAAAGGATCGTTAGAATTCGCACCTCCATTATCGGTCTGATTTGTCTCACGCTCCACCATAGTTGCGTTTGTCAGCAATCTTTCAAAATCAAGGTCAGTGAAGTGAAAATTCAATTTGATTCAAGCGGCACCATTGTTGCGTTGCAGGTCTTCAAAAAACGAACTCAAATGGAGCGAAAATTCTGAGCGAAAGTTTGAGAAACAACCAGACAATTGGTTGAGAAATCAGTAATTGAATGCGAAATTAATGGCGAAACCAAAATGATGAGCGAACTTCAGCACTGATACCATATGAAGATCAAAGATTCATGAACAATCTGGATATTAGCTAAGAAACAATAGCTAAGAGGAGGTAAAAATCAGAGGAACTTTAGAGAGAGAAAAAGGCACTGACTACTTTTTCTAATCTCATATGTACAAAAAAGAAAGAAATGTACAGATGAAGCTTTCATACATCCATGTGCCTGCTAAGTAACAATATTGTTAAATACAATAAAGATACAGCTGTACAAGAAAACAATATACTCTCATAAAATCCTTACTGTTACGAACTTGAGAAATACTCCTTATTATGTATGTAAATTGCTAGGCACCCTAAATTAGTTGATATTCATATTACAAATTTTTAATTGGGTTGGATTGTGTTATGACATAATGTATTGATGTCCAGATTGTCCATAAGGACTCCCAATTATCTTCTCATAAGTTGTAGTTTTAGGTATATATATAAAATCCATATATCTTATCTATGAATTGATATGAATATCGAAGTTTCATATAAGTTTTTTGTAACTATAGTTCTCAATTACATAATTATTTCAAATTTGATCGTAAAAAGTTTGATGGAGAAGTTAAATAAGGAAAATGTAACACAATCCACACATTTTTCTTTATACGTTACACTTTTTATTTTGCTTCTATTTTATTTGTAAAGGGCCTTTAATTTTATTCGCTTTTTTTTAATGAAAAAAAAGACTTTATTATTAACCTAGACAAATATCCATGGCAATTACATCTTCCAACTCCAATAGGAAACTATCTACCCACATCCTAGTACCATAGTTAATAGAGTAAAATGCAACCACTCCAATACCCAACGCCCATTTCGCCAAACGTTGCAGCATCAACATTCACTTTTAGTACCCCATCTAGAGGTCGTTGCCATATGCTCCTCCTCTTACTACGATGTTCTACTCCCTCCTTTGCATGGTTAAAGGCGTCCAACAACCCCTTAGCCTTATCAATTACAACTTGCAACACACACTCCAAACCCCCACGACATACTACATTACGCTGATTCCAAAGAGCACATGCTACTCTACTTATTTTTGCAATCTCCTCCTGATTAAACGAACTCACAATCCAGGCAAACCATGCAGAAGCATCCTCAAACCCTGGCTTTGAATCCAAGCCAGTAATTTCCATCTCATCACATACAATAGCAACATACCTGCAAGGCTGCAACCCCAAATAACATGCACATCGCTTTCCATTTCAACACCACATCCACATCATTATGGGAGATACTTCGTTTATCCTCACATGTAAACCATAGGCTGTAGGTATGGCCTTATTGCACAATCTCCATATAAAAGCTTTCACTTTTGGTGGAACATCTAAAATCCAAATCTTCTTTCACACATTACATACACCAGAAGCGCTTATCCTCCATCACATTGATGTATCACATTTATATATAGAGTCTAGATGCATTTAGATTGCATTTAGAATTCCTTTTTGAGCATTTAGGTGCATAATGACATGAATTACATAAGTTGTGCTCTACTACTCCCCGTTTGTGTGTTTCGATGATTTTCAGGTTATTATGATACAAAGTGATCATGACTACCAAGGATGTAGCCTATTAATCATTGAAGATGAAGGTAGCTTGCACAAGGATCACAATGCTTCCGTTTGGGACGATTTTGAGTTGGAATGAAGCAAAGAGTTAGTGAAACAAAAGCCAAAACTGACACACCTTCACTATTTTCATTATAACTTTTGATAGAAAATTTATAATCAAGAAATTCCAATTGAGTTGGATTCTAGAATTCAAGAGCTTTCCAATGATAGGTCACACGCCCCAATCGGACTTCTGGTTTGAGAGATACGGCCTTCGCAAGTTGATGCAGAATTGCAGTTTCGCCACCCGATCGGGCGGGAATTGACCCGATCGGGCCTGGAGCACGGACAACTCTTTTTCCCGAAATTCTATCTTTTTCTATTCATTTTTTATTAGATTTTGGGGCTATTATAAATAGCTATTCCTCATATTTTTAGAGACATCTTTTTATTCTAGTTTTTCCATAGTTCTTAGTTTAGCTTTATTTAGTTTAAACACTTTAGATTAGATTAAAGGTGATTGAACCTATTCGATTTCAATAAAAGTTCCTGCTTTCTGTCAATTGGTATTCTTCTTTGCCCTAATCTCTTTTATTATTCTCATTTGCTTAGTTTATTTATTCAATTATTCATGATGCAAGTAGTAGGGTTTCATATTAGATTGTTTATCCTTGACTCAATTATGAGTGAGTAGTTCAATTTCTAGGGATTTAGAGAGGGAAGCCATGTTTATACCATGATTATTTGAATTGCTATTAGTTTCTAGGGTTTGATGAGATAGGTTATGGTGTGATTTGTTCTTATTGAGTAATTAACGTTATTGCGCAGTTTCTTTGATTACTTGAGGTTAATAATCGTTTGCACAGATCCGTCTTACTTTTAGAGGCCTAGTACACACCAGTAATTCTGATTATGTTTGTGAACATGCTGCATATGTTGAATTATGGACGTTGAGACTTAACCATAGCTTGACACGTGTTCTAATCTATCGATTCTCGACCTAGATTCTGATAGTTGTTTGATCCTTTGATTGGTATAAGCATGGTGGACCGAACTAATTCCCTAGACCTTTAATTCATAGTTAAATTCCGATCTTTATATTGCTTTATAGTAGTTAATTATTAGTTCAGCTGATTTCTATCTGATTTTTGTCTGAAGTAGCTTTTTAGCTGAATATTAACTTAAAACTCCGTCTCTCTGTGGATTCGACCCTACTTCCCTTGACTACTATTGTTAGAGGACTTAGGTTTATTTTTGATTAGGTGACACGACTAAATCCTATCAAATTTTGGCGCCGTTGCCGTGGAGACGTCTAGTTTTCTAAGTTTTTGTTTGGTATTTGGTCTACTTCACTGTGCCTCATTGGAACTTCATTGTTCCAATTGAGGTACGTTTTACTGCTTCTTTTTGTTTCTTTTGTATGCCCAGGTCTCAAAGAAACGGTTCTCCCATTCCAGCGATCCCGATCTTACTAGGACAATCAGGCGGATTTGAAAGAAAATTCAGAGAGAAAAGCAGTCTGTTCAGCTGAACACCTCTGAATCAGACACTTTAAGTTCAGCTATGGCCAAATCATTGAAGTCATATGGGGTGTCTAATCCTGACGGCATCCCTACTGGTCCGCCATTGCCCACTATTAAGAGCGAGAATATTTGGAGAAGGAAAATGTTTGATGAGGGTGGCACTCACTGCCAAGCCCCTCCAATCTGAGGTATGGAGGTAATATGGTCGTGCGGGACCTTTTTAAACCATCGCTGTGCGGGAGGCAACCCGTAATTTCCCCTTATTTTATTTTTATTTTTTAAAATTTTTTTTAGTGAGAGAGAGTGAGAGAACACTAACGTTATTTTTCCTCTTAGCATCGTCCTTTTGTTCATCTTCTGGCATTGAGGACACTGCCCAGTTCAGCTTGGGGGAGGATTTCTGTTTGTATTCTCTATCTCTTTTACTGCTTTCTAGGATAGATTTATTGCTTTCGAAGATACTGAAAAATTCAAAAAAATATAGTTCCCATGACTGGTTTAGTTGCCTCCCTGTGCCCCTGTTTTGCTCTTATTGAAAATGATTTGATTCTGTTTTCTGGATAGCTGGGCATTTGTGATCTTGAGGCTATGATTTGATGTTTGATTGCTATGATTTCGAGCAAAGTTTGATTATATTACATTACTTTGTGCTGCATACCTGAATTGGTTAAATTGTGAGGCCTCTTTGTAGCCAATTGGATTCATATCATTATCCAGTCTGTTTTTGTGTGTTAGTTCCTCTTTAGTGGATTGATCTTGACTTTGACTTCGTACTTGTCTGATTTTCGATGACTTGTAGCATTTGCTGTGATAGAGGCATTTTTTTTGTCTGATTCTTGAGCCTCAGAGTGAATTTTTGATATACTTATATCCTCCTTAGCCCCGCTGAGCCTAATGACTTGTTTCATGTTACTAAAGCCCTTATTATGAGCCCATGGCCTTTATTTTGATATTATTTCCAAGCCTAGCTTGGGGGAGCTTTTGTATGGGTTGAGTTTGAGACTGGTTTCATGATTTGGTTTGGTTGTGGAGGAATTAAAAGTATATTTGTTGTGGTTTGAGTGTGAGAAAAAGAAAAGAAAAAGCAAAATTAGAGTTGTGTGAATGAAGTTCGGAAAAATGAAAGAAAAATGAAATAAAAGTTTAAAAGAATTCAAAGTCCTTCATACACGTACGTGCATAAAAAAAAATTCGCTTCATTGCTTGATTATTGGGTTTGTTGTGAGTTTTCATTGATTTATGAGAGTTGGGTTATTTTTCGTGGTTATATGGTGTTGTTGGGAGTTGTTTAGGCCATCTTAGGCCTTGTTTGAGTGATTCATGCCCCCCCTTTCTCGGTTTTTCCACCACATCTCCTAAAAATATCTCTACCCCTTACCTAAGCCCCATTACAACCCTATAAAGTCCTCTTGAGCTCGTGTCTGCATTGTTTATTGGATTGATTTTGAGTCAGTTTGTCAAAGTTAAAGACTATGTCTGCTAATTGAGTCGACTTGACTAGGATGAGCGTCATTTAACCTTCTTAAACACATGAGAGTGTGAGTGGGAAGGGCAATTATGGTCGGGTTGGTGAGTGTTCGGGCATGTTCTTTGCCTGCCACAAAATAGAGAGGAGTGATACCTTTGTGAGAGCCCTTTCAGGATTTGTATGCCTTGTGGATGCTAAAATTTGATGAATTGCTTGGATGATTGGTGGTTGGATGGATTTGATTAGCTGAACTTGAATTTTGTCTGCCTGAACGATTCTTAGTCTTGAAAAAGTTTTGAGCTTTGATTGTTTTTATCTATGGGGTGAGGCAATTTATTCCATGTTCATGTTTTATTTGCTTGAGGACAAGCAAAGGTTTAGCTTGGGGGAGTTTGATGTATCACATTTATATATAGAGTCTAGATGCATTTAGATTGCATTTAGAACTCCTTTTTGAGCATTTAGGTGCATAATGACATGAATTACATAAGTTGTCCTCTACTACTCCCCGTTTGTGTGTTTCGATGATTTTCAGGTTATTATGATACAAAGTGATCATGACTACCAAGGATGTAGCCTATTAATCATTGAAGATGAATGTAGCTTGCACAAGGATCACAATGCTTCCGTTTGGAACGATTTTGAGTTGAAATGAAGCAAAGAGTTAGTGAAACAAAAGCCAAAACTGACACACCTTCACTATTTTCATTATAACTTTTGATAGAAAATTTATAATCAAGAAATTCCAATTGGGTTGGATTCTAGACTTCAAGATCTTTCCAATGATAGGTCACACGCCCCAATCGGACTTCTGGTTTGAGAGATACGGCCTTCGCAAGTTGATTCAGAATTGCAGTTTCGCCACCCGATCGGGCGGGAATTGACCCGATCGTGCTTGGAGCACGGACAACTCTTTTTCCCGAAATTCTATCTTTTTCTATTCATTTTTTATTAGATTTTGGGGCTATTAATAGCTATTCCTCATATTTTTAGAGACATCTTTTTATTCTAGTTTTTCCATAGTTCTTAGTTTAGCTTTATTTAGTTTAAACACTTTAGATTAGATTAAAGGTGATTGAACCTATTCGATTTCAATAAAAGTTCCTGCTTTCTGTCAATTGGTATTCTTCTTTGCCCTAATCTCTTTTATTATTCTCATTTGCTTAGTTTATTTATTCAATTATTCATGATGCAATTATTAGGGTTTCATATTAGATTGTTTATCGTTGACTCAATTATGAGTGAGTAGTTCAATTTCTAGGGATTTAGAGAGGGAAGCCATGTTTATACCATGATTATTTGAATTGCTATTAGTTTCTAGGGTTTGATGAGATAGGTTATGGTGTGATTTGTTCTTATTGAGTAATTAACGTTATTGCGCAGTTTCTTTGATTACTTGAGGTTAATAATCGTTTGCACAGATCCGTCTTACTTTTAGAGGCCTAGTACACACCAGTAATTCTGATTATGTTTGTGAACATGCTGCATATGTTGAATTATGGACGTTGAGACTTAACCATAGCTTGACACGTGTTCTAATCTATCGATTCTCGACCTAGGTTCTGATAGTTGTTTGATCCTTTGATTGGTATAAGCATGGTGGACCGAACTAATTCCCTAGACCTTTAATTCATAGTTAAATTCCGATCTTTATATTGCTTTCTAGTAGTTAATTATTAGTTCAGCTGATTTCTATCTGATTTTTGTCTGAAGTAGCTTTTTAGCTGAATATTAACTTAAAACTCCGTCTCTCTGTGGATTCGACCCTACTTCCCTTGACTACTATTGTTAGAGAACTTAGGTTTATTTTTGAATAGGTGACACGACTAAATCCTATCACACATCCTTATAAAAGTTAATACTCCCTCTGTCCCATAATGTTCTTCTCACTTCATTATTTTATACCTAACATATATTCAAGAAGTGGGAAGAAAATCGTGGGACGGAGGGAGTAATATAATATCCAGATTTCACAATATATATTCCATCTTTAGTGTAACCCCAAACGAGTACATCATCAACATAGTCAGGAGAAAGGGGAATATTGAGAATTACCTCAGCCTCAAGAGGGAGGAAAAATTATCGAACAAGAGGTTCGTTCCATCCGCCGCAGCTTAGGTTCAACAACTCTTCTACTTTTGTAATACTACAAACAGAGCTTTTTGGAGACAAAACTCGGAAATATGAGGATTATTAATCCAGGGGCATGACTAAATTTTAATATTCCTCCCATTGCCAACTAACCACTTACCCCCTTTCTCAATAACCCATCTTGCACTCATATACTCCTCCACACCAAGCTAGGCCTACTTTCAATACTTGCCTTCAATGTGACGCATTTCGGAAAGTATCTAGCTTTAAACGCCTTGCTGCCAACAGCTCCTCATTATGCATAAACCTCCATACTTGCTTTGCTAACATCGCCTCATTGAACTCTAGAATCTTTCGTAAGCCCAAACCCCCATTCACTTTGGAAGTACAAAGCTTATCTCAAGCTATCTAGTGGATCTTCCTTTCATCCTCTTTGCATGCCCACCAAAATCTCGCCATCAACCTTTGAACATTGTGGATGAACCCGAAAAGTAGCCGAAACAGACTCATGATATAGGTATGGGTTACTTGGACCACTGCCTGTAGCAGATTCTCGCTCTACCTGCAAATGACAAGAATTGTTTCTTCCAACCATTGATCTTCTTCCAACCATTGATCTTCTTCCAAATACGTTCTTTCAGTGATTCAAATGCTCGAGACGTTGATTTTCCAACCCACATAAGCATACCCAAGTATTTTCCTTGGTGCTCCACCAACTTCACCCATGTGCATTATCCAACTCTTCCTTTCTTTCAACATTCGTATTCCTGCTCAAAATGGCTTCAGATTTGTCGAACTTAACTACTTGCCCTGAAGCATTACAATATACATCAACAACATTTCTCAACGCCTCAATATTGCAATCGTCAGCCTTGCAAAAACCAAGACTATCATCAACAAACAATAAGTGAGAGATCATAGGTGCACGATGCACTCCCGTGAATTCCAATACCCTGTAAAGCACCGTTATTCACACAATTCCTCTTTCCGCTACCCTACATACAAAACAACAAAATTACTTACCATTAGAGACAATCTCTTAGGGTGAGTTTATGCATAAGACTTCCTCCCATATTTCAGACTCTGTAACATCAGCTTTCCACTAACGTTATCTACTCTTTAATATTTCAGACTCACATAAGACTCATTCCAGTTTTGAGCTTTATCCCTCAGACTGCCTTTTAGACTCCTCAACAAAATTTTATCATATTATATTGACACTTGGCAACACACTATTGGTTCTCTTTTATAAGGTGAGTCTTGGATTTCTAAGACTACCCTTAAGACTCCTCAAATCTAAAAGTATGTTATTCGGAGTCTTTGATAAAACCCTACAAAGTCTTATCTTAAGACTACACCTTAAGACTCCAAATAAACATACCCTTACAAAAGCAAAAAAATGAAATGGAACAAACTTTTGCAAAAGGAGGGAGTATTTATCAATCAATATCAATCAATATTCATCAACATTGCATAAAGTTGTATTCTAGCTAGGATTAGGGTCCCAACAACATATTATTTCCATAAGACCATAACTTTATACTTCTTTTTATTTCTCAAATTCATGTAGCATATTTTTTGCTCTCTTTACTAAATATGGGCATTTTTTTTTTGGTGCAAAAGAGGGCCGAAACCCGAAAAGAGAAAAACAAAACAAAAAGACTAATACAAAGGAACTATGCGTGGTAAAGCCACACCTATTACATCATCTCTAATAATTTGAGCTAGACCGCTTGGAGCAACATCCATAAGCTTCAAATCTTCCTCTTGGTTGATACCTTGATTTGCTTACCAATCTGCGACTCTATTTCCTTCACAATAGCAATGTACTAACTTCACTTTCCATTCCAAGGCTCGAATGAATCTTTGGCATTGAAGTACTATATGCGCACATTCCCCACCAAGGTGATCTTCATTTTGTAAAATCTGGATGTAGGCCGCATTATCCATTTGGATTATGAGAGCTGTAATACCAAGTTCCTTCGCGATTTTAATCCCACGAATGACAGCTAACATTTCAGCCTTGTATGAATTGCAAACTCCGAAATTTGCTGAGTAAGCACGAACCAAAGTACCACGGCTATCTCGGATCAGACCACCTCCGCCAGCAGGGCCTGGACACCCTCTCGCTGCACCATCTGAGTTTAGAGCAAACCAGTTGATAACATGATTATTTATATAGTTATTACCCCCTATTCATGAGCTAAATCGTGCATTATTGGAGCTCTTCGGAGCTAATTTGTGCTAATTACTCTATATAGTTGTGGTTTTGCTGTTTTATGTTGAATGACAGGCTTTAGGGAGTTTTCTCCTTATTCCGAGCTATTTCAAAGCAACTACAGTTTTAGGGGTTGGTTACAAGCTCTCGTGAATGATTTACGAGGTCCCGAGACCTCTAAACGTAAAGATTTGAGTGTCAAAGAGCCAAGAAGACTGAAGGACGTGTTTTTTATTGGGCAGAATATGGCCCGATCTGGCTAAACATGATGCATAGGATGTTGGGGTCTTGGGCAGGCATGGCCCGACCCAATCGGGCGAGCGCAATTCATTGTTGCTACAGTTTCGCTAGGAGAGAAGAGGAAGATAGTTGGGCCTCTTTTTAAGCCCATCCCGATCGTACATGATTGGCCCGATTGCATCGGGCGGCCCCAATTTCATGCTGCTTCGTTGTGTTCGACGGGGAAAAGAGAAAAGTTGGGCCCAAGAAATTTACCTCAGCCCGGTTGGGCAGTGTTAGCCCGATTGCATCGGGTGAGGCCCAAACTTCATTTTAGCTGCTGGGTTGCTGTTGTTCCGTGCATCAAGGAAAGTTGGGCCAGACTTGCAAGCGGCCTGATGGCTTCAGGCAATGTTGGCCCGATCGGGCTGCAGTCCAGCACGACTAAATAATGCAGTTTTGCGGCTCAATTTTTATCTTTTTAGTGAGTTTTTAGGGGGCTATTATAAATAGCTAAACTTCTTTATTTTTAAGACATCTTTATTTCTAGTACTAATTAGTTTAGTTTTAATGGCTTTCATAGTTAAACACTTTTAGATTAGTTTTGGAGGAGATCAAACCTCATATTATTTTTAATAAAAGTTATTGCTTTCCGTCATTCGGTATCGTTCTTCTCCCTTAATTTCTTTAGTTATTTCTTAGTTGCTTAGTTTGATTATTGAATTGATTTATGATGCAAAGATTTGGGTTTTATATTATAGTTTTGTTATCGTTGATTCAATTATGTCTGAGTAGTCATATTTCTAGGGTTTTAGGGAGGAAAACCATGTTTATACCATGAATTACTTTTGAATTTTTATTAGTTTCTAGGGCTTGATTAGAGTGGTTGTGATGTGATTTGTTCTTGATGAGTAATCAATGTTATTAAAAAGTTTCATTGATTGCTTGTGGTTAATAATTGTTTGCACAGATCAGTCTTACTTTTAGAGGCCTAATTCTGATTATGTTAGTGAGCAGGTAGTATATGTTAAATTATGAGCGTCAAGACTTAACCATAGCTTAACACGTGCCCTAATCTCTCAATTCTTGACCTAGATTCTGATAGTTGTTTGATCTTTTAGATTGGTATAAGCATGGTGGACCGAACTAATACTCTAGACCTTTAATTCATAGTTTAAATCTCTCTTTCATATTGTTTTATTTGGTCTAAATAATAGTTCAGTTGATTCTTGTCTGATCTTGTCTGAAGTAGCTGTTTAGCTGAATATTAACTAGAACTCGTCCTTGCGGATTCGCCCCCCTTGACATTGCGTTAAAAGAATTTAGGTTTTCTTTGATTAGGGAGACGACAGCCTGTGGGGGGGGCTAGTCTTCTAGTTTTTATTTGGTTATTTGGTTTACTTCTTTTTGTATCATTGGAACCTCATCGTTCCAATTGAGGTACTTTTTACTGCTTCTTTTTTCTTTCTTTTGCATGTCCATGTCTCAAAGAAACGGTACCCCCATCCCAGAGGATCCAATATTACAAGGGCACTCAGGAAAATTCAAAAGAAAATTCAGAAAGAAAAGCAGTTTGTTCAGCTGAACACCTCTGAAGCAGACACTTTGAGTTCAACTATGGCCAAATTGTTACACTCATATGGGGTGCCTAATCCTGACGGCATCCCCACTGGCCAACCAATGCCCACCATCACTGCTAACAATTTTGAGATTAAGCCTGGACTCATCAACATGGTTCAGCAAAATCAGTTTGGTGGGCATCCTACTGAAGATCCGGCCAATCATCTGCAGAGATTTCAACAACTCTGCAGAATTGTTAAACACTCTAGAGTCACCCCTGAGCAATTGAAGTTCATGCTATTCGAGTTTTCACTCCGCAACAGAGCTCGGAAGGGGTTCAACGATAACAAAGTATCAGAGTGGTCGAAAATTTCTGTTGCGTTGCTCAGAGAGTATTATCCACCTACAAAGACAACAGAAATCAGAAACAAACTAGCCACGTTTCCCAAGAGTCTGATGAAACACTTCGGGAAGCGTGGGCTAGGTTTAGATTTGCAGAGAGAGTGTCCACATCATAACATGAACAAATGGTTCTTGACGCAGACATTTTACAATGGTCTGTAACCTCAAACGAAGAGTATTGTTGACTCGTCTGCGGGAGGAGTTTTTCTAGATAAGGAAGTGGATGTAGGCTATGATTTCTTGTCAAACCTTGCAGCCAATGATCATTCCCGAAGCCTCATAAGGAAGGTATTGGATGTAGACGCCCTTGCACTGTTAACTTCGCAAGTGGCAAAACTAAATATGAAACTTGACACCTTGAAATCCTTTACCTCGACACCGCCTCCTTTGAGCATTAATGCTATGTATGTCGTTGCACTCATTACCTCATCTTACTACGAGGTATATGGTGTTCAGGGTCATATTGAGCACGATTGTCAGTTCAGTCAAAATCTGATAGAGCAAGCGAATGCCTTTCAACAGAAACCACAAAATTTTCCCCCTCCACATAACTATCAAAACAAGCAAAACTTCCAACCACCACCACAAAATAACCTTAAACCATCATTCTATCAAAACCCCCTGGTTTTCAGAGACCCCCACCACAAAATTTTCAACCTCCACATCACTACCAAAACCAACAAAATTTCCCACCACCACCTCAAAATACATCCACCCAAGAGCCCACTATGTCTGATTTGATGAAACTTATGCTCACAACGCAAAAGAATCATGAGGAGTCGAATAAAACATGAAAAACCATATTGAACTCCTCGAGACCCAATTGGCTGAAATTGCAGGCAACAATGCTCAGAGGCAGCAAGGACAATTTCCTGGGCAACCTATTCACAGGGAGCAAGCGAATGCCATCACTCTTCGTAGTGGCGCGGCTTATGACGCTCCCCTATTGCCCATTGATGATGTTGCCCCGACTAAGGGGGAGGTGGTAGAGGAAGGAGAATAGAAGAGTTCGACGCCTGAGGTCGAATTATCCGAGCAAGTGGTGGCACGCGGTCACACTTGTTTACAAAAGATAATATTTATAAAACCAACTTTCCACTACAAACTAATGTAGGAGGCAAGTAGGGTCGAACCACAGAGACTTAGGAACTAGAATATGTTCACAAGAGATCGAAAAGGGGGGTTTTCAGATTAAAAGATCAAAACTAAGAACTAAGAAAGCAATAATAAAGTATGGAATATCAATGGAGAAAGGTCTTGAGTTCGGTCAATCGTCACTTCGTTCAATCGTCACTTCGGTTCGGGGTTATCGATCATCGGTTACTAAATATGAAAAACTATTCTTAATCACACATAGATTGAGAATTTAATCCCGCTTCCCTTTAAAGGTACGTTAAACTACCCGAATCTGCATATAGAATAACTGAATTATAGAACAACCTAATTGAATCATCAATTTAGGTTCAATTCTAAAGAACGTCAAAGCCCTAGGAAACTATGTGCCAAACAACAATTACTAGCGCAATTATTCAATTTGGAAATAGAGAATTCACAAGGAAATAACATGAACAATCAGATTCAAAGTTGAACCCTAGTTTGCTACTCAAAAAGAAAACAATCGATCGGCAACGTTCTAGGTAATAGCAATTGATTAGTTGAGAAGAGAACCAGAATCAATAATCAAACAATGAAAATAGAATTCAATATTATAACTAAGGAATTGTTTATAAAAGAAACCTCACAATAAACTAATCGAACATTAGATCACCGTTCTCAAGAATTGCTTTACGCTACGATCGGCATAGAGTAATTCAATGAATTTTCAATAATAAAACAAACCATAGAAAGATTAGGGAGGAGGAAAGAGTGTTCCTCTCTCTAATTAGGGTTCTAATGATAGTCTAAGTATGAATGAATAATGAAAAGATAGAGTTTAAACTAAATAAACCTAAGTTAACTAAGCAACGACTCGAAAAATCGTTCGTCTGCAAAAGCAGACCCCGACATGCGCGAGTCGCGCCATACATGTGCGTTGGACGCGCACCAAAACTGCTGGGAGCTGCCGGGTCTCGGCCAAATGCGCGAGGCGCGCAGTTGGATCGCGAGTCACGCATTGTTACTGTGCTCCAATGCTGCTGGCTTGCGTACGATGCTGGCTAGACGCATGAGAGGCGCACTATTGCTACGCTGGCCACGCACAAGCACTATTGTGTGTTGCGTATGGCTGGGTTACGCTTACGTGACTTGACTTGTGACGTTTGCATGCGACACTTGCTTACCAATACTTGCGAACTCAATAGAACTTCACGACCACAACACGTGCTAACCCATATACACTCTTGTTTGAACATGTAACACCATCGAATACTCACGAACGAGAACCGAAATGGAATGATCACGAACTTGTTGACTTTCTTTATCGCATGAACCAAGAACACGGGACGACGTCCACCTGTAAATGATTAAAATAATATGAAGTCTTCAAATGTCCTTAAAACACCTCTAAAGCACCGAATCTATCCCACTTCTCCAAATACCACACTTAGGCTAATAATTACACAACTCCACTTCTCAAGGCCTAAACCTTGACAAAACGGACTCCGAAATGCTCTAAAAACACGCCTAATATGGTCTCATCAAATACCCCGACACTTGAAGTTTACTCGCCCTCGAGTAAACTCAATCATTAAAAACATGGGGAAGACTTTTCCACAGCAACACATAAATGAACTACTCCCCTTATCGATCCATCCTAGTGCACAAATACGATGCCACTCCTCCGAATCGCTTAAGACCAAACACAAGGGAAAAGGTACCCCGACACTTGAACCAAAAGCTCACCTGAAATAACGCTAGCAACAAAATCAATAACAATCAACACCAAGATCATATACCTAGTAGTCAATAATAGATCAATTAGGTGAATTCGAGCCCCTAAAGATCTCAAAGGACTCAAGTTCACACCAAATCTGCACAAAACACCACATACACTCCTTATTTCTCAAAAGATAGATGAGTTCTAACCTATTCGCCTCTACTTCGAACACCAAGATGAAATCCTACCCGAAACACTCCTTATATCACCATCTTCTTATGACACCAACTCCGACAAATGATTCAGAGTATCTCTCATTTTGCCTAGGAGCTCTTTCGAGTTTTCATCCTAGCTTCACACATTTTTTTCAAAATAATGAACTCACCATCTCACCCGCTATAGATAGCCACTTTTTTGCATAGGTTGCTCTTTCGAGTTTTCAGCCTATCCGAGCCCCCATTCTTGCCTAAGTTTCCAACTTAGCGGGTTTTCACATATTTTTTTAGATTTTTTCATTTTTCACTTTTTTTTCAAAAGCAAAAGACACACAAAACACACCCAAATCAATGAATATCTCCTCCCTACTTAATCAAGACGTTGTCCTCAATGTGAGAGCATGTACAAGCAGGAAAAAGAGGGGGAAAGGTGACAAACATGACATCAACTCTCACAATTCTTCACTCCCTCGACACCACCACTCATAAAGTATGAAAAACTCACCCTAACAACAAAGAGACGACCAAAGATCCACTCAACTCAAAACCCAACTCCCTCAACCAACCAACAATCATAAGTGCGAACCCAACCTCTATGGGAGGAAAGGTTCAAAATTCACACCCAATAGATGAATCTAGGATGCAAATGTTCAATGTGTTTGAGATTTTGTGGAAAGGGAATGAGAAAAGGAATCGAGAAAGGGTATGACTATTTGTTGTGGTGGAATAGAAAAGATGGTGGAATTCCATAAATGGAAGAAGAAAGAGAAGATGGAGGGTGGAAGGAGAAGAAAGAAAAGAAAAAGAAAAGAAGCTCGCCGAGTAGCGCTTAGTTTAGAGTCGTTAGCTCGACTACTTACCTCCAAAATCAATCAGGGGAGGAATTACCTCATTGGTTGAACTCATGTACCTGCAAATCAGAGGAGGAAACCATACCATGCCCAACAAATGTTAGTGAGATCAAGTGAGAATCATGGGGCAGATCAGGGCATATGTTAGGACTTTTCACTTTCTTCGCCTTTTTCTTTTTAGTAGTGCCACAAGGGGAATGTGACACCGACTCTATAGCACTAACAAGGCATGATGGTTCAGACACCATCGACTTCTTACAACCAAACAGCCCAAAAGACTCAACCCGACTCTCAAGCTCGACACTCAATGACCCAACACGTACATCAATCTCAGTGTTGGAGGTTTTCATAAACGGTCCCCCTAAGAGAACGGGAGAAGCATTAGACTCCTTCTCAAACACATAGAAATCAGTAGGGAATTGTAGTTTACAAACTTTGACTAACATATCCACTACTTTCCCTTTCGGGCGGATGGTGGATCCATTAGCCAATTGCAAAATAACACTAGTAGCAATAAGAGGACCAAGCTTGGAAGACTCATATAGGGAGAGAGGAATCACATTAATAGACGCTCCTAAGTCTAACATAGCTTGGGGAATGGGGGTGTCATGTATCGTGCAAGGAATGGTAAACATACCAGGATCATCATGCTTAAGGGGGAGCAAATTATGGGAAACATAGCCAACAAACTCATTTGCTCGCTCCACTACAAGAGGGTTAGGGGTACTTACCTTGGGCTCCTTCACGGCCTCATAAAGACCTTTGCAACTTCTCATATCTCATGCGGGGCCGTAATGCTGCAGTAAATGGTGGAGGAGGCGCGTAGTTTGGGATCAAAAGACTCCCCCCATGTTGCTTCGGAGCCTCATCCACCACCATAATGGCACTTACATTCTTCTTTGGGTTCAACTAAGTTTGGGAAGGCAATTTCCCACTATCACGAGCTTCGAGCCTACTCACTGCACTAAAGACTTGGCTCATCCGACTCTCCAGGTTTCTTATGCTAGCTCGAGTCTCTTCTTAAAACTGCACCACATTACCTTGCATAGTGGTCATGTTCTTGGTCAAAGCATGTATCATATCCTCACAAGACATAGAGAATCCTTGCCCATGATTTGGGGCTTGGTTGTTGTTGTCATTCCCATATCTCAATCGCGGGTTACCCCTCTAACCCGGATTATCGGTGGTAGAATAGGGGTCATACCTCGTTTGGTTTCTTTGTTGGCCTTGGAAACCCATGGCCTTCACCTCTTCACTCGGCCCCTCTTGCAATTGTGGACAACAATCTGTAGGATGATTAGAAGTGCAAATCCCACAAGCCCTCACATGTTGCACTTGCCACTTTACCATGAGCTCTATCACTAAAGAAGTGAGAGCTTGCACTTGCTCGCCCAACTGAGGATCACTGCTACTTGTGGCACTAATATTCTTTCTTTGACCACCTTGCCTACCATAATGTCTGGAGCCTTCAGACAACTCCTCTATTAAAGCTCTAGCGGCGTCTGGAGTCTTATTGATGATGGATCTACCATTAGCAGCATTGATCATACGCACATCCTCTTGACCATTATAAAAATAGAGGATGAGGTCTTGGTCATTGTACCCATGATAAAGACAGCTTGCACACAACTTCTTGAATATCTCCCAATACTCATAAAGAGTCTCATTATATTGTTGCTCGATGTTGCTTATCTCTTTCTTCAAGATGGCGGATTGAGAAGCGGGAAAGTATTTCATTAAGAATCGTCGCTTCATTTCTGCCCATTTGGAGATGCAACCTGGCGAGAGATAGTAGAGCCAATCTTTGGCGGTATCCTTTAGGGAGAAAGAAAACGCCTTCAGTTTCACCTTCTCTTCAGTAACATTACTCGGTTTCATCCTTGAGCATTCAGACAAAAATTTATTCGGAGCCTCCCCACTGAGTCCAAAGAAGGATGGTAAGAGGTGATCGAATCTGCCCTGACTTGAGCTCAAAGGTGGTGGTGGTGGTGGTGGTGTCGCCCTCTTCAGGTTCATGGAACACTATGCATAAGGGCTGTTGATTAAGGTTGGGCTCAGTGGGTTCCCTCAAAGTTTGTGCTTCTACTCGTGGCGGCATGGCTTCCTCAAAATCAATGTGAAACGGAAGCTCCTCAAAATCTCTCTGCAATTCTCTCCTCAACCTGAAAAGAGTCAATCAAAGTTCTAGATCGTACTGCAAATGATTCTGGTTAATAGCACGAGTTTCAACCTTATAAAGAAGTAAATCAGAAAATAAAAAGAAAAGAAAAACAATCTAATATAAACACTTTAGTTGTTGCCGAGTCCCCGGCAACGGCGCCAAAATTTGGTGGCACGCGATCGCACGCATTTACCAAAGATAATATTTACAAAAACTTTCCAATAAAAATTAACGTAGGAGGCAAGTAGGGTCGAACCACAGAGACTTAGGAACTAGAGTATGTTCACAAGAGATCGAAAAGGGGGTTTTCAGATTATAAGATCAAAACTAATAACTAAGAAAACAATAATAAAATATAGGGAATATCAATGGATAAAGGTCTTGAGTTCGGTCAATCGTCACTTCGGTTCGGGTTATCGATCATTGATTTATAAATATGAACAACTATTCTTAATCACACATAGATTGAGAATTTAATCCTGCTTCCCTCTAAAGATACGTTAAACTATCCGAATCTGCAGATAGAATAACTGAACTATAGACAACCTAATTGAATCAATAATTTAGGTTCAATTCTAAAGAACGTCAAAGCCCTAGGAAATTATGTGCCAAACAACAATTACTAGCGCAATTATTCAATTTGGAAATAGAGAATTCACAGGGAAATAACAAGAACAATCAGATTCAAAGTTAAACCCTAGTTTGCTACTCAAAAAGAACATTTGATCGGCAACGTTCTAGGTAATAACAATTGATTAATTGAGAAGAGAACCAAATTGATAATAAAACAATGAAAATAGAATTCAATATTATAATTAAGGATTTTTTTATAAAAGAAACCTCACAATAAACTAACCGAAGATTAGATCATCGTTCTCAAGAATTGATTTACGCTACGATCGGCATAAAGTAATTCAATGGATCTTCAATAATAAAACAAACCATAGAAAGATTAGAGAGGAGGAAAGAGTGTTTCTCTCTCTAATTAATGATAGTCTAAGTATGAATGAATAATGAAAAGATAGAGTTTAAACTAAATAAACCTAAGTTAACTAAGCAACGACTCGAAAAATCGTACGTCTGAAAAAGCAGACCCCGACATGTGCGAGTCGCGCCATACATGTGAGTTGGGCGCGCACCAAAACTACTAGGAGTTGTTGGGTCTCGGCCAAATGCGCGATGCGCGCAGGCTGGAGTGCGAGTCGCGCGTTGTTACTGTGCTCCAATGCTGCTGGCTTGCGTACGATGCTGGCTAGACGCGCGACAGGCGCACTATTACTGCGCTGGCCGCGCACAAGCACTGTTGTGTGTTGCGTATGGCTGGGCTACGCTTACGCGGCTTGGCTTGTGACGTTTGCTTGCGACACTTGCTAACGAATGCTTGCAAACTCAATAGAACTTCACGGCCACAACACGTGCTAATCCACATACACTCTTGTTTGAACATATAACACCATCGAATACTCACGAACGAGAACCGAAAGGGAATGATCACGAACTTGTGGACTTTCTTTATTGCACGAACCACGAACTCGGGACGACGTCCACCTGTAAATGATTAATATAATATGAAGTCTCCAAATACCACACTTAGCCTAATAATTACACAACTCCGCTTCTCAAGGCCTAAACCTTTACAAAACAGACTCTGAAATGCTCTAAAAACACGCCTAATATGATCTCACCAGCAAGATGAACATACACGGAAGAAAAAGGAAAAAGTTTCTGAAACGTCTTTTACACTAAGACGACCTTTTCCTCACAGGATGCAGAAATCAAAGGTCGAATAGCAGTTTGGTTAGTTCTTGACTATGGTCAAGAACCTTGAGGTAACGATTCCTTTAACTGAATTTATTAGTGAAGTCCCCGTGTATGCCAAATTTCTGAAAGACATGATAACTAAGAAGAGAGACTTTGGTGAGGTCGAATGTTGCTCTTACTGCATAGAGTAGTGCTTTTATACAGAATAAAACCCTACCTAAGATGAAAGATCCTAGTAGTTTTTCTATTCCTTGCCATTTTTGACCTATTTTTATTGACAAGGTTTTGTGTGATTTAGGTGCTTCTGTTTCTGTTATGCCTTTATCTGTTTACAAGAAACAGAATATGGGAGAATTTAAATGCACACAAATCACTTTACAAATGGTTGATCGTTCTATAAAATACCCCCTAGCTGTTTTAGAGGATGATCCTGTTTGGTCGGGAAATTCTACACTCCTATTGATTTTGTAGTACTTGATATGGAGGAGGATGCCCAGATTCCCATTATTCTGGGTAGAACTTATCACCTTTTTTTGAGATTTCGAGAAGAGTTGAACGAATAGATCGGATCTAATTGGAAAGTCGTTAGGTAACCCTTTTCGCTCCGCTTAGCGCTATCCCCCTCTGTTTTGTGTATTGTTGGTGTTGTTATTGATGTTAAGTCTGGGTCTTTAACTCTGAGTGTTTGTGATGATAAAGTTTCTTCTAAACTAACCCATGTTGTTAAGGCACCTATGCTTGAACAATCTTGTTGCAGGGTTGATATTTTGGATGAGGTGGTTACGTCGGCAATCCCGCATATGCTTTGTACTGACCCTCTGGAGGTCGAGTTGACTCAGGATACTTTCCCAGGCATCGATGTCAAGGACGATGCCTGCATTGCTGGCTTAGAAAAACCTCATGATGAGAAGGAAAAAGAAAAGGTGGTTGAATAGGTTGCATCACATTTTGGAGGTAAGAACATCTGGAGAAGGAAGATATTTGATGAGAGAGGCACTCACTGCCAAGCCCCTCCAATTTGAGATATAGAGGTAATATGGTCGTGCAGGATCTTTATAAACCATTGTTGTGAGGGAGGCAACCCGTAATTTCCCTCTATTTTATTTTATTTTATTTTATTTTATTTAGATTGAGAGTGAGTGAGAGAACACTAACGTTGTTTTTCTTCTTAGCATAGTCCTTTTGTTCATCTTTTGGCATTGAGGACACTGCCAAGTTCACCTTAGGAAGGTTTTCTGTTTGTATTCTTTATCTTTTTTACTCGTTTATAGGATAAATTTATTGCTTTTGAAAATTGCTGAAAAAATCAAAATAAAAAATATGATTCACGTGACTGGTTAGTTGCCTCCCTGTGCCCCTTGTTGTGCTCTTACTCAAAATGATTTGACTCTGTTTCTTGATATTTGGACATTTGTGATTTTGAGGCTATGATTTGATGTTTGATTGCTATGATTTAGAGTGAATTTTGATTATTATACACTACATTGTGCTGCATGCCTGAATTGGTTAGACTGTGAGGCCTTTTGTAGCTTATTGGATTCATATTATTATCCAGTCTGTTTTTGTGTGTTAGTTCCTCATTAGTTGATTGATCTTGACTTTGACTTCATACTTGTCTGATTTTTGATGACTTGTTACATTTGTTATGATAGAGGCGTTCATTTGTCTGATTCTTGAGCCTTAGAGTGAATTTTTGATACACTTTTTATCCCCCTTTGCCCGGCTGAGCCTAATGATCTTTTCGTGTTATTGAACCCTTATTATGAGCCCATGACCTTTATTTCGATATTATATCCAAGCCTAACTTCGGGGAGCGTTTGTTGGGTTGAGTTATGAGATTGGTTTTAGGGTTTGGTTTGATTTTGAGACTGATTGTGTATTTTATGTGGTTCCAAGTGAGAGAAAAAGAAAAAAAAAAAGAAAGTTTGAGTTGCGTGAATGTTTGGTTCGAAAAATGGAAGAAAAAGAAATGAAATTTCAAAAGAGTCCAAAGTTCCTTCATTCACGTTGTTTATAAAGAAAAATAAACTACATTGTTTGAAAATTGGTTTTGGTGTGAGTTTTTATCGATTAATAAGAGTTGCGTTATGTTTTAGACTCATTTGGTGTTGTTGGGAGTTGTTTCGGCCTTGTTTGACTGATCTTTGCTCCCCTATTCTCAGTTTTTCCAGCACATTTCCTAAAAATATCCCTTACCTCTTTCCTAAGCCCCATTACAACCCTATAAAGTCCTCTTGAGCTCGTGTTTACATTTGTTTATTGGATTGATTTCGAGTCAGTTTGTCATAGTTAAAGAGTATGTCTGCTAATTGAGTCGACTTGATTAGGATGAGCGTCATTTAGCCATCTTAAACACATAAGAGTGTGAGGGGGAAGGACATCTATGGTCGGGTTGGTGAGTGTTGAGGCATATTCTTTGCCTGCGAAAAAATTGAGAGGGGTGACACCTTAGAAAGAACCTTTTAAGGATTTGTATGCCATGTAGATGTGTTGAATTTGATGGTTTGCTTGGATGATTGGTAGATGGATGGATTTGAATAGTTGAACTTGAATTTTTCCAGCTTGAACGATTCTTAGTCTTGAAAAAGTTTTGAGCTTTGAATGTTTTATCTATGGGGTGAGGCAATTTATTCAATGTTCATGTTTTATTTGCTTGAGGACAAGCAAAGGTTTAGTTTGGGGGAGTTTGATAACGTGATTATTTCTATAGTTCTTACCCCTATTCATGAGCTAAATCGTGCGTTATTGGAGCTATTCGGAGCTAATTTATTCTAATTACTCTATATAGTCGTGGTTTTGCTGTTTATGTTGAATTGCATGCTTTACGTAGTTTTCTCCTTATTACGAGCTATTTCGAAGCAACTACGAATTTAGGAGTTGCTTACAAGCTCTCGTGAAAGATTTACGAAGTCCTAAGACCTCCAAAAGTAAAGATTTGAGTGCCAAAGAGCCAAGAAGACTGAAGGACGTATTTTTGAGCGGACATAATATGGCCCGATCGGGCTAAACATGATGCATAGGATGTTGGCGTCCCGGGCCCGACCGGGCAGGCATGGCCCGACCCAATCGAGCAAGCCCAATTCATTGTTGTTGTTTCGCCAGGAGAAAAGAGGAAGAAAGCTGGGCCTCTTTTTAAGTCCAGCCCGATCGGGCAACAATAGGCCCGATTGCATCGGGCGGCCCCAATCTCATGCTGCTTTGTTGTGTTCGCCAGGGAAAAGGGAAAAGTTGGGCCCAAAAAATTTACCTCAGTCCGATTGGGCAGTGTTGGCCCGATTGCATCGGGTGAGGCCTAAAATTCATTTTAGTTGTTGTGTTGCTGTTGTTTAGTGGTTCAAAGAAAGCTGGGCCAGACTTATAAGCGGCCCAATGGCTTCAGGCAATGTTGGCCCGATCGGGCTGCAGGCCAGCACGTCTAAATAATGCGGTTTTACGGCCCAATTTTAATCTTTTTAATCAGTTTTTAGGGGGCTATTATAAATAGCTAAACTTCTTTATTTTGAAGACATATTTATTTCTAGTACTAATTAGTTTTGTTTTAATGTATTTCATAGTTAAACACTTTTAGATTAGTTTTGGAGGAGATTATTTTCAGTAAAAGTTATTGCTTTCCGTCATTCGGTATCGTTCTTGTCCCTTAATTTCTTTAGTTATTTCTTGGTTGCTTAGATTGATTATTGAATTGATTTATGATGCAAACATTAGGGTTTTATATTATAGTTTTGTTATTGTTGACTCAATTTTGTATGTGTAGTCATATTTCTAGGGTTTTAGGGATGAAAACCATGTTTATATCATGAATTACTTTTGAGTTGCTATTAGTTTCTAGGGCTTGATTAGAGTGATTGTGATGTAAATTGTTCTGGATGAGTAACTAATGTTATTGTGCAGTTTCGTTGATTGCTTGTGGTTAGTAATTGTTTGCACAAATCCGTCTTACTTTTAGAGGCCTAGTACACATCAGTAATCTGATTATGTTAGTGAACATGCGGTAGATGTTGAATTATGAGCATTAAGACTTAACCATAGCTTAACACGTGCTCTAATCTCTAGATTCTTGACCTAGGTTCTGATAGTTGTTTGATCCTTTTGATTGGTATAAGCATGGTGGACCGAACTAATACTCTCGACCTTTAATTCATAGTTTAAATCTCTCTTTCATATTGTTTTCTTTGGTCTAAATAGTAGTTCAGCTGATTCTTGTCTGATCCTGTCTGAAGTAGCTGTTTAGCTGAATATTAAATTGAAACTATGTCTCTTTGTGGATTCGACCCTATTTCCCTTGACTATTGTTGTTAGAGGAATTAAGGATTTATCTTTGATTATACGATTTAGCCTATCACCAGTCCATTGGGGGCCAATTCCAACGGATATAGATTTCCTCCCTGCCACGCAAGTTACTGGTACCATGCTCCCAGAACCATAAGATCGTGCTGCGAGGAGTTCATCATATCTTGCTGTGGGAAACGTTTGAATGTCAGTGGGAATTTCATTTGCTCGACCAAAGCTTACACAATTTCGCCATCTCTAATTCAACCAAAGTGTGGTAGCAAAGCTACTTGGCTATATATCACAAAAAATAGGCCCATCAGCTTTAAGGTTTGGGGTAATCCATGTAGAGACTGTGCTAGAATAAAAATCATGGTAAATGGCAAACCCACCAACACACCACCATATTTGGTGTGCTGCTGGGCAATCTCTTAGCATATGTAGGATTGTTTCTTCACTTCCACCACAACATGGACAATGAAGGTCAGCTATAAGGTTTCTTTTTAGGCGATTGGTGTTACATAGCAATCGGTTATGCATTACAAGCCATATGAAGGCACTCTTTCGTTGTTGGACACTAGGTTGCCAAGCCATAGCCCACTTCTCATCAGTGCTATTATCCTCATCATTCTTTATAATCTTCAAAGCATATTTGATGGAAAATCCGCCCTTTGGAGACCCCTTCCAGTATCTCAAGTCACCAATTTATGAGTCCACAATGAGCTCATGTGAAGAAATTTGTTTAAGCGTATCACATTTTAGATATGGAGCGAAAAATGATCCCGTTTCCACCCACTTTCACTATCCCACATGTCTTCCACCGTAGCACCTTCGATTTCAACCGGGAGGGGCTGATTAATCTCAGTGCTAAGAGGTTTGGGGAGATCCCAAGGATGATCCCAAAATAGAGTGTGCCTGTCATTGCTCACTACCATTGTCGTACCCTTACTAATGAACCGAGCATTTTCAATGATCCCACGCCACATATTTTAACTAGAAGATTTAGGAGTAAACATATCAATATCTCATCTCCCCTTTGATAAGAGGTTTTTAGTGTGTCGTTAAGGTACTAAGAACTGCTTAGCAAACAATACTTATAATCCTAACAAGCAACTACTATGAACGTAGTAATGGCAAGTCAAGGGTCGAACCACAAGGAAAATGGGATTGACTAAGATCTACTAAGTCCAAAACTACCTAAGTGAAGGGTTTTTTTTTTTTTGGAGGGGGGGGGGTAAGATTGAATAGTTAACAATTACCAACTAACTATAGAATAACAACTAGTAATCAAGTAGAGAAGTAAATATGATAAGGAAAACACTAGAGTTTGAGCTACTCTTATGAACTTGGCCTAGACAACGATAATCAACACGATAGCGATCCAAGAACGATGAAAATACAGGGTTAAGTCTCCCTCCAAATTACTTAAGTCCTCTCTCGAATGTCCTCAAGAGTAATCGAATAATCAATCAATAAAATCCTCTCTCGAATGGTCTTTGGTCAGTTGATTACAAGATTCAATAAGACCAGAAAACCCCTAATTAAAGGACCCCCTTAATTCCTACCAATCCCTTGGCCTAGAAACTAAGTCGAAACATGGGAATGACAAAAGGGACCAATGTCAATTAAGAACAATAGAGACCCTAAGTGCCGTATCATAAATGTGATCAAGATCTATCCTCGGGTGTCAAAACACCAAATTCAATGCATAAACATCAAATTGAATCATAATAACATTAACAATCTACATTAAGCCCTTAATTCATACTTTCGCCCAAACCCTAGATAATGAACTACTCCCTAATCATGGATTCAAAGCAAAAGAGATTAATGAAATTTAACATTATTAACAAAACAATTAAAGTAAAGAGAAGGGAATGAAAGAAATATACTTGGATTGAATGAAAAATTCTATCTTCAAAGTTGCAATAATGAGTAAACTAAGAGTTTGAGAGAGTTTAGAGTCTTAAGCTATGTAATTAGGTTCTAAGTAATCAGATAATACAAAACAAAACGCTAAAATCTATTTATATGGTCCATTAAATGAAGATGGAAAAATGGGGCAAAACCCCGAAATCAGGTCGACATGGTCGTGTCCAAAACGACACGGCCGTGTAGACTTGTTCTTCAATAATCCTCAGCTTTCAAAAAAGTTCCTGACTCCGTGGAAAATAGTCGACACGGCCGTGTAGACCTGGTCTTCTCAAATTAGTGGGCAAGCAGAACAAGACTGTCGTCGTGGAAAAATACCAACAGGGGCGTGTTGAAATCAACATGGCCGTGTTGACCTTCCGGTCAGCAGACAACTCAGCTTCAAATGATCATATCTCTCTCGTCTCTTATCAGAATTGGGCTTATGACTAGTCGTTGGAAAGCTATCGAAACGAGCTATCACCTCCCACTTAGATCACCTTAATCCGATTTATGGATCAAACGTTATATCCATTTGAATTTAAAAAGTCCACAACTAGTCTTCCAATGATCATATGACTTCAAAAACCTGCTAGTTAGCCTGGAAATCATCCAAAAACAACTAAACAGATAATGAAGCGACAATATAACTCAAAGGTAACAAAAACCATGCAATGCTAGGCTTAAATGCTCTAAACTACATGCAAGGACACCAAAAATGACCTACAATTAAGCACAATAAAGTGCTTATCACCCTTACAATATTTCTGCCGTGTGACACGCGACCATAAAGCATTGGGTTCCGTTAGCACTCTCCAGTCGAGCTTAGTCAAAAAGCTTGCGTTAGCTTGTCGTGCGGAACAAATTCCCAAACCACCTTAGTAAGTGGGTTTTTGAATAGTGTCCCATGAGAGAAGGTGGATACGACGCTTATCTTCCTCACCACCCCATATAAATCTTCTAGTTTGTTTGTCGATGTCATCGCAAATGGTTCTAGGAATTTTGGCCGTTTGCATTGAGTAGTAGGGCAAAGTAGAGATGGTCGATTTGGCGAGGGTAATCCTTCCTGCTAAGGAAAGATATCTCTTCTTCCAACCAGCTCATCGCCTATCAACCTTCTCACACAAGTGGTTGAAAGTATCTCGGGTTACATGGCTAGTAAGAGTTGGCATCCCAAGATACATACCTAAGTCATCCGTTTCATCCATTCCTAGATCATTACAAATTGCATTTCTATCATCCATGCTCACATTAGCAGAGAAGTGAACGCGAGATTTAGCGAGGCTGACCTTTTGCCCTGAAGCCTCGCAAAACCGGGCTAAGCATTCATGAAGGACATTAGCTTGTTCACTTGAAGCCTTCGCAAAGAGCATAATATCATCCGCAAAAAAGAGATTTGATAAGAGTGGTCCATTACGACTAGCACGTATAGGTTTCCATCTATTACCAATAATCACTTCTTCAATAACTTGATTCAATCTTTCCATACAAAGAACGAAGAGGTAAGGGGAGAGAGTATCTCCTTGTCGTAGCCGCGAGTTGGAACGAAGGATCTCCATTCCAAAGCACACGCATACTGACGTAAGAAACGCACTCCATGTTCACTTCACTTATAAATTGTGGGAAGTGCATTTCGGAAAGTGTCTCTCGTATGAAAGCCCAATGTAGACGATCATAAGCTTTCTTGAAAGCAATTTTGATGGCCATGAATCCCCTTCCACTTTGCTTCTTTCTCATAGTGTGAATGACTTCTTGGACAATAACTATGTTGTCCGTAATTTGCTAACCCAGTACAAAGCTTGCTTGGGTATTAGAAGTGATTTTTGGGAGGATAGGTTTGATTCGCTCTACAAGCGCTTTTGTGATGATTTTGTAGGCGATATTACATAGTCCTATAGGGAGAAACTGAGTTGGAAGCTCTGGGTGGTCTACTTTAGGAATGAGGACAAGAAAGGTTTCATTAGCAGAAGCGGGAATACCCTTCCCCTCTATTGCGTAAGGGAACATCTTGTAGACATTCTCTGCTATTGTACTCCAGTTTTTATGATAGAAAATCGCTTGAAACCCATGGAGTCTCGATGCCTTAAGCGCGCCTATGTTGGGAAAAGCTTTGTCAATGTCAGATCGAGTGACGGGACGGGTCAGTTTCTCCTGGTAGATGTGATGGAAATCAGGAGACACCTCCCACTAGTAGAAAAACATATATTTGAGGCTCTTAATTTGAGGCGTTTCAGCCTAATAGCAACAAAAACGTTCACTAATTTTTATTTTATTTTTAAAAAACATATGATTTTGAGACGTTTTTTTACCTTAAACGCCTCATAATTAAGTATTTAAACAAAACCCGCGTAGCTTAGGTTGCTGAGTTTCACCCTCTCTCCTCAAAACGCCTTCTCTATCAGAAGTTGAAGCACAAGCCCAAGGGCGATTTTTTCTCTGTCATGGCTTCCTCTGCTCCCGGTGTCACCTGTTCGAGTTTAGCATGCAAACAAAGTAGCAGGAGGAACGATTTGAACACCGAAGAGGAACGATTTCACCACCAACACCTCAAATTCAGTTCTTTTCAGCGAATTTTCTTGTCTTTGGGTTTAAGTAGGAAGTGTTTTCACACTTCTTTGGGTAAATTTCACAAACCCTAACTCTTTAATTCTTAATAAATTCATGTTTTGGGACCTTATATATGTTGAATATATGAATGATTTAATTAAGGCTTGATTTGTGAATTTTAACCTAGGCTTTTGTAAGTGTTGTATGCATATGGGTTATATTTTGTCTGTTAATATAACTAACTATACAGATTTTGGGTTTTATTGTGTTCAAATTTGTTAATATAAGTAAATTTGCGTAGAACTGTAGATGGGTTTTGTCTGAGTTGGTTACTGTTTGAGAAATTAACATATCGTAGGCATTGACTTATGGTGTTTCTTCTTCTCTGTCACTCGTTCATTTGCTCCTGGTTTTGCCAAAATATTAGGGCCTTTTCTCTATCTTGGGCATCTGCTTCCCATCCAGCTCGGAATTACGGTTTTTTCTCTCCTTCTACTTCATAATCTTAGGTTGTGTTAATGGATTTTTGATAGCATTTGCTGTTATTATGTGTATTTGATTAATGCTACAAAAACGTCTTTAGGGCAAGGAGTAGAAATGGGGATTTCCAACCTTTCATTGAACAAGCTAGAGTCAAACCAGGAACCACAAGAAGATGGTATTGGTGAACTAACCTTTTCCTAAAGCTGTTATTTTTCTTTCTTGGCTGACATGTATTTGAATTTCAAACATTGATGGTCGCCTGCTGTTTTGTGGAACAAATCTTTTGTAATGGCAGACTGTATAGAAACAGTTGGAGTGTCTATATGGCAGATGGCACTGGAGCCTTCTAAGACCCCTAGGGGTATATGATATTATTTAACACGAAGCGCAGAGCAATGGGAAAAGGAACGGGGTTGTCATAGATAATAGTGGTAATTCAGTTGACCTTCGGGTAGCGCTTGCTTGATATAATGGTTGTGTCAGATTGTATACCATTCCTAATTCTGATTACTTGACACACAATAAAGCATTGCCCAGGGGTAGCGGTCAGTGCTCTCTCTTCACTCATTTCATTTCGATTCATTTTTAACCTTTTAAGGTTTTCATAGTTTTGTTTCATTGTATATTAGGCCGAGCTCTTAGTGTAGCTGGAAATTTCATTTATTCTGGAAGTAGTGAAATGTCATTTATTCTGGAAGTAGTGACGGGATGCTTTCTTGAAAATATCAAAGAATCTGTTTATGTGACCAAGCAAGATGGTTTGTCTAAGTGGTTGTATTCTGCAGGTTTAGGTGTTGGGATGCTTGGGAATGGGATGAGTTTGTTGTTGATAATTTAATGGGATGATTTTCCAACATGTTAGTTCTTCATCATATTTCTAAATATTGGTGCCCACTTAATTGCTGTTATGCTGAGTTTGTTGTTGATAATTTAATGGGATGATTTTCTAACATGTTAGTTCTTCATCATATTTCTAAATATTGGTGCATGATAAGTTCTCTCTCCAACAACAACAACAATAACAATAATAACAACAATGAAAGTGCAAATGATTAAACGTTCAAGACATTGCCTGCTGTAGAGACACTTCCTAGGAATGGGGTGCTTGGTGGATAACTCTTTGTGTGCAACAATGACACCATGCAGGAGAACCTAAAGCGATAGCATTTGGTAAGCATACTTTTCCTTAAACTCGCGCTTTTAAAGTTAGGATTTCCTGGCTACTGTTTCTGGCATCATGATCCTTTTGCTTTCTCCTTTAGGTTCTGTGTTATGAGCATTAATGATCATGCAATTTGATTTACCTGCAAGGCTTCAATCATTATTGCTATTAATAGTATGATGAATGGCTGCTAATTGTGGTTCCTCTGTTTAGGTCTACCCCCAAGATACAGGGACTCTGTTCGAGTAATAATGTCGGGTTTACCTATATTCCTGTACAACTATACAACTCACCGGCTTCATGGCATATTTGAGGTTTGTGTTGAAGCCTTGTTCTATCTTTCATGTCTTTGATGTCAAAAGATTGGCGATTATCGGCCTTAAATAGATGTTTTTCTGCTAGTGTACACCTTCGCTGTCTCGGTAATCACCAGAGTTGCAATGCATCGTTTGGGTCTGTTCAAGTAATTACTAGAGTAAGGTTGCTAGGTCTGATTATTTTAGTGGGTTAGACCATTTAGGTCTGCTCGAATACGACGCAGATCAGCTTTGGTCTGGTGCAGCTTAGTATGGTCTGCTAACCCGATGCAGATAGCAGGTTTGGTCGCTTGAGCCTGCTTTGCTTTCATCATTCTGGTCTACCCTATTGGCCTGTTCAACCCAAGGTGGTCTGCAATTCAGTATATTGCACTATTTTTGTTGATTTGATTTGATTTGCAGTTCATACTCAAAACATTTCTGGTTCAGTTGTCAATTCCTTCAACACTGTAATTCTTGATGTAAATTTGACATGAAATTTCTGTTTCATATTATGTGTAGTAACCTTATTTGATTTGATTCGATTTACAGTTCATGTTTCAAAGATTTCTGGTTCTGTTCAGCAGTTACTTTAACTCTGTAATTCTTGATTGTGATTTTGATCTGATTTTCTGTTTCAAACATGATGTAATATACTAAATTGATTTACAGTTGTCACTTTTAACATTTCTAGTTGAGTTTCACACCTGATCGAAAAATTGTTACTGATTTTCTTAAGATGTTCTCTCAATTTGCTTTTTCCTAACTTTTATCATTCATAAATGAAGGTTTCGGAGTTTGTTGACACGCAGCAAGGGACAACACGAAAACAATAATCGTTTCGCATCACATTCAGCTTCTTGTAAGGAATGAACCAGAGCTTAGCATGCTTCTCGTCTACATTACCATTTATATTACTATGTAGTAGTTCATATTGAAATTCATGTAATGTTGATGTTGTTGATCTTACTGTTATACTTAAGTAAGATCATGTAATACTCTTTACTACTATATGAGCAATATTAAAGTTTGTTATATGATCAATAGCCAGTTAAATTTATATATGATTTATAATATGCATCAGATTTTTTTATATATTTAATGATGTCTATTTGAGGCGTTTTTTGAAAAATGCCTCAAATAAAGGCCCTATTTGAGGCGTTTTTAAAACGCCTCAAATAGAGCTTCTATTTGCAACCCCCCTGTTTGATGCTATGCTAAAAAGCCTCAAATAGGCTATTTTTAGACGCTTCAAATAGCATTTATTCTACTAGTGTCTGTTGGCAAATCATAGGGGGTATGCGAACCCTCCGCTGTAAAAAGGCATTTGAAATATTCAACTACCACTTCCTTAACTTTTACTTTCTCATGAATCCACTCTCCATTGCTATGTTTAGTTTCCGTAATTCTATTTTGCCATCTTCGCACAATTGTGTTAAGTTGGAAAAAAGTCGTATAACGATTATCATCCTTGATCCATTCAAATCGGGCTTTTTAATACCAAAGCAATTCCTCTTGCCCCAACACCTCATCTAAGTCCCATCTCAAATTAGATTTGCGTTTTTGCGAACGGCTAGGCCTTTTTGAACATCCGTTATTCTGGCCATAAGTGAACGTTTTTGTCGAAAGATATTATATAAAGTATATATCCTTGTTCCATTGCTGGAGATCCTCTGCTAGTGAGTGAAGAGAGGGGATTAGAGGAGCATTTCTATTCCATTTGGAATTAATGAAGTCAGTGAAAGATTCATGGGACATCGAAGCAGCTTGGAATCGGAAAGGTCAATTGATATGCGACAAAGGGGCAAACCCGTTCAGGGAGATGATGATGGGACAGTGATCTGAATGAAGATCCGGAAGATGACGAACTTTCACCTCTTGGAATCATAGACTCCAATCAGTATTACACATCGCACGGTCCCGACGAGCACTACGATGAGTTACGGGACAATTTCCACGGGCCCATGTATGAGAGGCCCCTGCAAATTCAATCTCAATCAGATGCATATCTTCAATCCAGTCATTGAAGTGAGCACTACGTCGAGTGGTTTCAGCACAGCTGCTGCTACGTTCCCAAGATGCGCGGGTCTCATTAAAATCACCGGACAAAAGCCATGGTTTGGAATGCCGCTCTGCAAACCCCATAAAGTTCACGCCAAAGTTCTTGTCTTTTACTAGGGTCCAGACTTGCATAAACCGCGGTGAATTATCAAGGAATATCACCAATCCTCTCAATAGTCGTGATGCATTGATTGTGTTTACAAATGGGTTCCAGCGATACAAGTTCGGCTTTCAATTAGATCCAGATTCCACCACTAAAAACATGAGCATTGACTCTTGTGTGATCGGAGTAATTCAATAAAGATGCAATTTTTTTAGCTTGCGCTCCATCCATAAGTTTTTCAACCAAAGCAAGAACTATGGGCTTGTTGATACGAACAACTTCACGTAAAGTAGTATCAAAATTTTGACTTCCCGCTCCTTGAACGTTCCACACCATACAAGAGATGGCAAAAGTGTCTCGAGTTAAAGTAGGGTTTCTATCCATAAAAAATGATTTTGATGGATATTTGCTTGAAAAGGCTCTATTAATCTGGTTTAACGCAAGATTAATATTATTGGGTAGCTTCAATGTCACCACAAGTTCCGGTGCTTCCGGAATGGTTTCCATCCATGAGTGGAATTCCACCTCCATCGCATCGTTCAGGGGGTCTGCAATGCCCAAGTAAGGGTTGTCCATCGGTTGCATCATTCATAGTATCTTCTCCGAGGGGACGTTCAAGGTGATTGTTTGGGGGGTGTTTGAGATATGGTCATCCTGAAATAGGGAAGAGTGAGAGGCGATTGGAGAAGTAGGTGTTTGGTAATGCTTATGAGGGTCCTGTGTGTTATTGGCTTGTAAAGGCAGAAGGGGAGTGTCTTGTTGTAGCTTAGTTTTAGCTTGTGCTATCTTGGTAGGGTTCTTTTCAGTGGGAATTTCCAAGATATTTGAGATATCTTTTAGCGCCCCACTTTTCTCTTTAATTATGGTTCTTTTTTGTCTTTCTAAATCTTGGTTTTGTGAGAAGATATGATGGTATCTTGTGGAATATTAGAAGTTCCTATATTAAAGGGATTCTGTTGAGCAGTGATAAGCAGATTTTGAGAACTTTCTTCTAAATTCACAGTAGAGAAAGAATTTGAAACCAACTCCGCCACTCAATCTTCCTTCAATATCTTCATCAGCGAGATTTTGGGGATAATCCCCGTGAATTGTGGTATTTTCCATATTTTCTAGGATAGAGAATCTCGAGCCCTCTTGTATGGACGGTTTATTCGCCGGTTTGTGCTTCGTCACCGGAATTTTGCTCCCATCAGGCGGCCCTTGAAATGGTTACTTTGTTTCGCCGTCGACGAGGAGGTGGTTTCTTAACCAGCATCCAAGAATTGAAAACATTCGTTTCTTCAGGTTTTTTTTGCAGCCTCATCATGGTGATTATTATCCTCAATCATATCGTCATCATTTTGCTTATCTATTGGGTCAGTAACAACATTCGAACCAGGGTAACATTCATCATCGCGATGCCCTAGTTTACTTCATCTGAAGCATATCATCTTGAGGCCTTCGTATTGAATCTTCCAAGCTTTTCCTCGGAAGATGAACTTGGATAACAACAGTTACGGAGGTTATTTTCCACACTTAGACGTGTAAATTGGCCTCGTTCCTCCGTGGTGGTGGTTTTATCAATACGAACAACCTTACCAATTTTGCTTCCTACTTTACGAAGAAAATTTTAAAATATTCCACGGAAAGGTTTGGAATCCGGACCCAAGTTGTGAGGAAACGAATAGGAGACTTGTCAGAGATGAAGTTAGGCACCCATTGTCTAATTGTGAGATACTTGTCGTCTAGCAACCATGGGCCTAAGTACATGAATATAATCATCCATGCTCGAAAAGCGAGCAATGAAAAAATCATGGCCAATCTCAGTAAGAATTAATCCCACTTTTAAGTTGCCATTTCTTCTTAAGACGTTTCATGAGCGCCATATAGCCTATTATATGATTAAACATTTTGATAATCAAGGAATATGGTCAAGGTTCTTGGCATATTCTATGTTCCTCCTCCTTTGAAAGTAGGATGATGGGGCAATGGGGTCTTCTTCGAATTCCAGCGGCATTTCATCATCGTCAGAAATTTCTCCTTCTTCTTCAAGATTGAAGTGGGGGAAGACAGATTGACCATCTTGGTGAGGTTTCGAAGCATTTAGCATGTCTCTGAAAGAGGGTGTCGGAAGTGGATTTTGCGGAGGTGCTGAGACAGGAAGTGGGGATTGGGGATGATTGGGTTCATCCATAGTTTTATCAGAGTTAGGATTAAAGATGAGATGAGTGATTTTACGTATGGGTTTCTTGTTAGAACGCTGAATTTGATCATGTTCTTGATGAGAAGGGGCCAGAGAATTTTCGACTTCTATAGAGAGAATTTAATTATGTATCTACTCTATACTAAATATGGCCATATGGGTGTATGTATGGCTCATTTTATGAGATATTCCGACATTTAAGAATTGTAAATATTTTTTCTTTGCTGGATCAGATCTTAAGGTTATTTTTCGGCATTGGTTCCAGTTGTCGGGCTTTGATCAAGGCAATTTCTCTGCGCAATCCTTACACTTAAATGTTTTTTATTCCTTGACCAATGTTTGTGATTAAAATTTAGCGCCGAAAAAGCCTTTAGGTCTGAACTCGCAACAAAAATTGTTTAAGGTTGTCAAATGCCAAAAAAAAAATTTAAAACGTTGTTTCTCACAAAAAAATGCTTATAAAAGGTTGTTTCTCGCGAATTTTCCCTTATTAAAAAAAATACTTGTAAAAGAAATCCATGAAAATTAGATACGACATATTATTGAAATATCTAAATTTTGATCCAGTTTGAAGGAAACGTTACTCCGTATCTCAATATATATTTCTATCTATGTTTCATAAATTAGTTATGAGATTATACATTTAAAGTGATAAGAGTATACTTCGCTTCCATAAAAAAATATTCCATATAATCATACTTTTAGGGCCTCTAATATTAATTTGCCCATAGGCCTCGAAATCTTAAAAACGGCCCTGACAAATGGAGAAAAGATTTAAGATTTTGAGACGAAACACTAAAATATACTATATGTTCACAAAGTAAATGACGATTGTCCATAAGAGATTGCTAAAGTGAGAAATAGTTAACTAAGATAGATTTAAAGTAGAGAGTCAAAATCTTGATTGGTTATAGCAATCGGTGTTCATAGGCATTGAAACTGACTGAATTGAACTAAACTGAAGTAAAGTGACCGAACTGAATTGAACAGAAACCGAGAAAAACAGGTCGCTAATATAGTCAAATGATGCCTCCTATATTATGTATTCATGTCGAGATCATCTCCCTCCCTATGGATTCAAATAAGGTAGTGTTTGGGAACTGATTTCATTTGAAATGTTTCATTTCAAATTTGTATTCTCAAATGATGAATCCTAAATCCAAATCCATTTTTTGGTAAACTTAAGAACTTTAAATTTAGGATTTCAAATCCAAATTAGTGTTTGGCTTATCATAGAATTTACAAAATCCAGATTTACATAGTGTTGCAAATAAACCACAAATCATTGTTACAAAATCACAATACCCCCCAACTGCAACCACCATGAAGCCACCACACGAGCACCCCCAACCACCACCATCGAGCTTGCCTCCCTCATGCGATCTCCACCTAACCACCATTGAACACTAGCTTTGAGAAAATTGGTAACGAAAGACAAATATCAGATTGACACAGACATCTCTGTTAAGGTCAGAAAGAGAAGGGGTGAGAACGAAAGAGAAGGGATAAGAACGAAAGAAAAGCTAAGAGATTCGTTAATGGAGGACAAGAAGCTAGGGATTCATTAATGGAGGAGAAGGAAGCTAAAAAATCAAAGTGGAGGAGAGAGCGAAAGTTAGGGCTTATAATTTGGGACATAGAAGTTGAAGAGTCTGATGAAGTGGAGATAGAAAAAATAAGTTAGGGTTTAGAATTTGCAAATGACATACTTGTAGGTAGAATTTCAGAATTCCTAAAATTGGGCTATTATTATAAGGGTTGGAATTTGGTTGGAATTGGGCCAATTCCAATTCCAAATTCCAGGATTTCCCAAACAAGTCATTTGGCTCAATTCCACATTTAGAAATGAAATGACCATTCCCAAACAAAGCATAAGGTAATTTACAAAAAAACAAACACTTCTAATGACTGATTGAGGAAGGAGAGAGAGAGAAAAGACATGATGGACTTGTGTGTGATGTAGATATAATCATATAATGAGCAACACGTGGATGGTTCTAAAATCAAACATAAAATGGAGTATTTCAATCATGATTGCAGTTTTAACTTGTGTGTTTGCTAGACTTCAAAACTGGCATCATAATTCTTATGATATAATTCTGCCTATTCATGTTGCTTAGTTACTAAACATAATTTACTACTTTCAAATTCAAAATTACACTTACAAAGTTCAGTTGTTATCATAAACTGACATATTTTAAACTCCTTCAATGACCCTAATTAACGCCCCCACGCACCAATTTTATTTCACAAAGGCCAAGAAATTGGAAACAGAAGTATATTGAAGTCCCTTTGAATTAACTTTCTTTCGTCGCTTTCTTGATCGCAACATCGTAACCACATTTTACCATATTAATCAGCTCTATTTCATTATGAGACCCTCCATATTCTAGGAAGTTTTAATGGACTCTCCAACTAAGGAATCAACTCCTTTCGTTATTGTTATCTGTGTCTCTCTTTTGTTGATTACTATTTTGTCACTTTGGGTCGTTTTTTTCAACTTATTTTTGTTTATCTGAATTTATCTGAATTTATTAGATCTTATTAGACCTTATTAGACCTTATTATACTTTATTAGACCTTATTCAACCTTATTCGAACCTATTCGACCCTATTTGATCTTATTCGACCTTATTAGATCTTATTAGAACTTATTAGACCTTATTATTATTATTATTATTATTATTTATTATTATCGTTATTATTTATTATATTACCATTAAAATTTTATCATTCATATCTTTACTATAATAATGATTATTGTTACTATTTTTCTTAATATATCTTTTTTTAAATTTTTATTATCATTAATACTACTATTATTATTATATTATTATTAATCAAATTATTAATTTGGATTTATGTCAGGAAGGTCGGCTATAGAGGCCATCCACCTCAAGAGACAGACAATGGAACATTACCGTGATAGGAAGAAGGATCTACATATGGTTTTCATTGATTTGGAAAAGGCATATGATAAAGTACCAAGAGAAATACTTTGGTGGGCGTTGGCAAAGAAAGGTGTTTCACAAAAATATATAGATATCATCAAGGACATGTATGAGGGGGCCACTACGAGTGTGCCGACTATGGTGGGGAGGACAGAAGAGTTCCACATTACGATCGAAGCGCATCAAGGTTCTGCACTTAATCCCTTTCTCTTTGCTCTAGTCATGGACGAACTAACGAGGTCAATTCAAGATGATATACCATGGTGTATGATGTTTGCGGATGATATTGTGTTGATTGATGAGACAAAGGAAGGTGTTGAGAGTAAGTTGGGATTTTGGAGGCATACATTGGAAGCCGGTAGTTTTAGATTGAGCAGAAGTAAGACGGAGTATATGGAGTGCAAGTTCAGTGGGGTTACAAGCAGCGAGGCAGGGCCAGTCACTTTGGATAGCAAAGTGGTTCAAGGATCAAACGTCTTCCGTTACCTTGGATCCCTTCTCCAAAAGGATGGAGAACTCGATGGAGACTTGGCTCATAGAATTAACGCGGGTTAGTTAAAGTGGAAAAGTGCCACCGGGTTCCTTTGTGATTCCGGCATTCCCCAAAGATTGAAGGGAAAGTTCCACCGCACGGCAATTAGGCCTGCTTTGTTATATGGCACCGAATGTTGGGTGGTGAAACAATGCCACGTTCATAAGATGAATGTGGCGGAGATGCGTATGTTGCGGTGGATGTGTGGCCAACAAGGAAGGACCGATTAAGAAATGAAGTGATTCGGGAAAAAGTTGGAGTTTCATCCATTGAAGAAAAGATGAGGGAGAATCGGTTAAGATGGTTCGGTCATGTGAAAAGGAGACCAGGTGATGCGCCAGTGAGAAAAATTGAAGAGTGGAGGACTAATCAAATTGTAAGGGGTAGGAGAAGACCTAAGATGACTTGCATGAAGGTAATTGAAAGTGATATGATGCTACTTGGGATTGAGGAGAGCATGGCGTTGGATAGAAGTGGGTGGAGGGGCAGTATCCATGTGGAGGAAGGGGTGTGATTACTGCATTTATTTGTTTTCTCAATTGTGTTGGTTTTTGTGTTAAAACCTTTTGTTGAAAACCTCCTTTCAAAACTATTTAAAACTTTTTAAAACTTAAAACCTTTTCAAAAATCTTTTATCACTTTTGGCAATGCCATTTCCTTTGACAACGGTTTCAGTTGACGATTCATGTCAGCCGATCCCAAATCACTTTGGGAATAAGGCTTAGTTGTTGTTGTTGTATTATATTATTACTATTGTATTACTATAATTATTTATTTTTTTTACTAGTGTATAAGTCATTATTTGTTGTTATTGTTATCATTATTTATAAATTTCTACGGAAGCAAAGTTAAAAGATGTATATCAATTAATTCAAGAACAACCAACAACTACAATAGTTTAATATTCATAGGTTTACTTTACAAATGACAATCCATAGAAATCGGTATTCCTTATTCATGTAAACGAAATAAAATTCTCAAGCGTACAACAAGCAATGATGATAACCAAATGAAAATAATAATAATAAATATTAGATAATAAGTTATAATAAAAAATAAAAAATAAAATAATAATAATATTTTCAAATAATAATAATAATAATAATAATGTTGTAATATAGAAAATATGTAAGAACCTTACTAGACCTTATTAGACCTTATTCGACCTTATTAGACCTTATTAAATCTTATTCGACCTAATTAGACCTTATTCGACCTTATTAGACTTTATTCGACCTTATTAGACCTTATTCGACCTTATTAGACCTTATCTGAACTTATAAGGACTGAAAATAAGTTGAAAAGAACAGACCATTTGTAGTAAATTTGGCTAAACCATTCTCTAAAATAATTTGAATAAAGACTTGATTTGACCCTTTTTTTTGAGTAAAATAAAGAATCGATCAACTTCCTTAAATCTGTAGACATACGTCTGTACTAGAGGAGTGTCTAACCACTCACAAGTCCAAATCGGATTTCATCTTGAAACCAACTGATGTTTTATCCTCCCCTCCTTCTTTGATGTGGGATCACAATTGGCTATTTCTCCTTAACAATATCCTCAATTACCAAGGACCCTTGGGTCTAATGGTATGATTTATTATCCCCCACATATGAGACTAAGGTTCAAATCTTGGTGGAAGCAAAATAATTTATAGGTGGTTGGAGGTTTATGGCTTGTAATGGTCCTCTGGGTGGGGGCTCTGTACGAGAGCAGCCTAGAGAATTAGTTATTTTTCTTACCTTAATATAATCTCATAACTATAAATGAGACTATATTATAAAAAAAACAATATATGTCACTTGTTGAGCCACCTGCTTCAAGCAAATCTTCAAATCCTCTTTAGGTGCATTCTTCAGACAATCGGGTCCTCTCTAGTTGGAATTGATAATGGTTCAGGATCATCTGCTCTGATACCATAATAGAGTTCATTGGACCTGTACACCTAGGTCTCCATCGGAGGCTAGTCTAACCACACAAAAGGTCCTGTTCTTTTGGCATACAAAGAACGTAAATTAATTTTAGTTCAGTTCACTTCAATTCCAGCTGAGTCAGGAGTTGAAGTTCAGTTCAATTAATTTCAGTTTTGTAAAAGAACAAGCTAAGTGCAAATGGGATTTCATCCTAAAACCAATTGGTGGTAGGCGGAGCAGTCATTAGATTTAAATATGTATCAGCCTATCCTATTTCTTTGATGTAGGATCACAAATTTTTTTACCCTAACAACTCAATTCACAAACTTACAATTTATTTATAAAAAGAAGTTTTCTCTCTCTAAATTCTCCACCTCTGAGTGGAAGCCATGGAAGGAGGAAAGAGAGGAAGACCACCTAAGAAGAAGAAGAATGGTAATCAGAGTGGACAAAAATCGATCAGTATAACGAGAAATAAAGGTAAGGTGAAACAGATTGAGAGCACGATCATTGAAGATGAAGTATTGACTGAGCTGGATATCTCGAGTGGGGAAGATGCGCCCACCACCCCAGTTATTCATTCGGAGGGAGATGAGGTTAACCCAAGGGAGAGGAGACGAAGCTCGGAATGGATTTCACCACTTAAACCATTATCACATGAGGTGAGCTCTTCATTGAGAAATATTACCGTTATGAACAGTAATCAGAATATCATTTTTGGCTCTGAGAACTTGGCTAGGAAAGATGTTGCTAGCTGCTCAATACAAGCACCAAGTGGTGTGAGTAGAATGAATATAGGTCTTAGTGCAGAACCCAATGCTAATGAATCTGAACTTCCCAGAATTGATTTTAGTGATGTAGCTGATGAAATTGAATATTGGAAGAATGTTGTTACTTGTTTTATTTTTGGGGGCAAACCCCCCTTTTCATGTAATGGAAGAATTTATTACTTCCTCCGTTTTTTATTAGTTGTGACACTTTTAATTTCACGGACTCCTAGACAATTTTTGGAGAGGAAAGAGATAGAGAGAAAGAAAGAAGGGGACCCATGTGATAGGAGAGAGATAGAGAGAAAGATTTGCCCAAAAAAGAAAGTGTCACAATTAATTCCAAACTTCCTTATATAGAAAGTGTCACATTTAATAAAAAACGGAGGAAGTAATAGAATCTGGGGGAAGTTTGGGATTGATAAGATTGCTCAGGTTGGCAAAGGTGTTGTTCTGGTGAGAATGCTGACTAAGGAAGGGAGGGAAATGGTGTTGAATGGCCAATATTCATTTGATTCCAAACCTTTAATCACCAAACATTGGGATGAGAATATGAATGTGTGTGATCAAACTGTGAAGCAGATTCCAATTTGGATAACTTTCCCTAAACTTAATATTAAGTATTATTGGGGTGAGAAATGTCTATTTTAAATTGCTCAAGGTGTTGGAAAAGCATTAAAGATGGATCGGGCAACAGCAAATAAGGATAGGCTTATGTTTGTAAGAGTGCTTGTTGAGGTGGAAGCCTAAAGTAAATACTGTAAAAGTGGCTACAGGATTGATGGTTGATGAAGATGGGTTCAGACAGGTCTCCAGCAAGTTTATTAAGAAGTAGAGGAATCCTTAAGTAGTTTCTGTTGGAGTGAAGCAGGATGTCAATAAGTTTGGTGCATGAGCTCAAGAGGAACCTGAGATTATTCAACAGGATGGGAATGTGGATTGCAACAAAGTGGGTGATTTGGTTGATAAGGGGATGGCCACCCCTGTTCCTCATGGATAATATTATAGTTTGGAATGTCAGGGGCATTAACAGCTTAGCTAAGCAAACTAAGGTTAAGAAACTTCTGTTTACACAACAAGCTAAGCTGGCATGTCTCCTGGAGACCAAGATCATGGCTAAGAATCTTGGTGAGTTTTATCTGAATGTATGTCCAGAGTGGAATATAACTACTAACCTGCCATGGAATGGTCATGGTAGAATTATAGTTGCTTGGGATCCTAAAGTATTTGAAGTTCATATTAGACTGTGCTCAGATCAGTTTGTATATTGCATTATTAGGGCTGTTGTTTCTCAAATTGCCTTTGCTTGTACAAGTGTGTATGCACACAATGACAAGAGTAGCAGATTGAAACTGTGGGATGATTTGAGAGAAATTAAAGGTGGTATTGTTGGACCTTGGGCTATAGTTGGAGATTTCAATAATGTACTCAGTGTCAAAGAGAGAATAGGGGGTGCTGGTGTGACAAGGAGTGAAATTGTTGATTTCTAGAGGTGCTTGACTGCCTGTAAGGTTGAGGATGTAAAGTCTAATGGTAGATTCTTTACTTGGTCAAATAAGCAAGATCAAGATAGTAGGATTATGGTTAAGCTTGACAGAGTATTGGCAAATAATCACTAGATCAACCTGTTAACTTCTATAGAAGTTATCTTTTTGCCTAAAAGAGAGTTTGATCACACTACATGCTTAATTAAATGCTTCTCAAGACCTCAGGGGAACTACCCTTTCAGATTCTTTGAGATGTGGTGCAGGCCTGAGGAGTATGCTGAGATTGTTGAGCAGGTTTGGCAATCTGATATTCAAGGCTATAAAATGTTCCAGATTGGGAAAAAGCTCAAGTTATTGAAGCAAGAGTTGAAGCAGTTAAACAAGAAGGGCTTTGGTGATATTCAATCCCAATTCCTCCAAGCTGAAGTGAGGCTTCAATTCTGCCAGGATAAGCTTCATGATGACCCAGGTAACCATCAACTAATTCATGATGAATACTTGGCTAACACCGATTTTAGAAAAATGAAAAGTAGTTATGTTTCTTTTTTAAAGCATAAAGCTAGAGGTGATTGGATTGTGGAGGGGGATTCTAATACTAAACTATTTCATAATAGTATTAAAATAAGGGCTCAAAGAAACTCAATTAATACTATTATGAATGCTGATGGTGATTCGGAGTATGATTATGTAAAGGTTAGAGAGTTGTTTGTTAATCATTTCAAAACTTTTGTAAGTAACTGCAAAAGTCATGTGAAACCTGTTAAAAAGAAAAATTATGGAGCAGGGTGCTATTTTACATGATAGGCATTTATTTATGTTGAATCTGTGTTTCTCTGAGGCTGACATCAAGAATGCTATTTGGTCCATCCCAAATAGCAAATCTCTTGGTATTGATGGTTACTCTAGTGGTTTCTTTAAGGAGAGCTGGGATGTGGTGGGAAATGAGGTTTGTGCTGCCATTCAAGAATTTTTTGTGTCAGGGAAGTTACTAAAGGAAATCAATATCACTGCCATCACTCTTATTCCCAAAGTCAAATGTCCTCTCATGTGAGTGATTATAGGCCAATAGCCTGTTGTAGTGTGATCTATAAGGCCATTTCAAAACTAATATGTACTAGATTAAAGAGAGTGTTGCCTGATTTGATTAGTCAGAATCAAGGAGCTTTTCTCTCAGGAAGAAGCATTATGAACAATATTTTAGTTTGTCAAGATATCATTAGACAATACAACAGGAAAGGGGCTGCCCAGGGTTGCTTGTTGAAAGTTGATCTTCAGAAAGCATATGACACTATAGAATGGAGATTTATTAGAGAGCTGATGAATGCTTTTAAGTTTCCTTCTAAGTTCATTGAGATTGTTATGGAGTGCATTTCCAGTGTTAAATTTACTCTTTTGATGAATGGTTCTTGCACAGAAATGTTTGAGGCAAAGAGGGGGATTAGACAGGGTGATCCCATGTCACCTCTCATCTTTGTTATGTGGAGTACTTAACTAGAATCATGAAGCTGCAGAGTAATCACTTGAGGTTTAGATAACATCCAAGATGTAAACATTTGCAGTTAATTACCTTATGCTTTGCTGATGACCTGATGATTTTCAGCAAAGGTGAGTACAAGAGTGTTTACCTGTTGTTACAAGGGCTGGATCTTTTTGAAAAATCTTCAGGTCTAGCTGCAAATAAGAACAAATCAGAGTTGTATCATGCTAGTATGGATGCAGGTGATGTTGAGAGAATTAGAAGATTATCTGGATTCAAGTTAGGTTCATGGCCTTTCAAGTATCTTGGTGCTACTATAAGCACAAGGAAATTGAAAACCAGTGACTGTGAAAAATTGATAGAGAAAATGGTCCAGAGAATCTGAACTTGGCAATCAAGATATCTCTCATTTGCTGGAAGACTTACTCTGAGTCTTGCATGGAGGCTTTTCAAACTCTAAAAAGAGCCCTTACTTCTGCTCCTATTGTGCGAGCTCCTAATTGGAGCTTGCCTTTTTAACTAATGTGTGATGCTAGTGACTTTGCAGTGGGAGTTGTACTTGGGCAACGACAGGAAGGAAAGCTCCATGTGATAGCCTATGCAAGTAGGACTTTGGATGACGTACAACGGAACTATGCCACTACGGAAAAGGAGATGTTGGCCGTAGTGTTTGCATTTGATAAGTTCCTTTCATACTTGACTTGCAATAAGGCTATTGTCTACACGGACCATTCTGCGGTCCGATACTTGATTAGCAAAAAGGATGCCAAGCCAAGGCTCATTAGGTGGGTCCTACTCCTTCAAGAATTTGATTTTGAGATGAAGGAGAAGAAGGGGACGGAAAATGTGGTTGCTGACTATCTCTCTCGCCTCTCCCTTGATGAGAGGGATGTGGATCTTAAGGAGGCCCCCATCAATGATGATTTGAAGGAAGAACACTCTTTGCTATCATAAATAATGAGGTCCCATGGTTCGCGGATTTTGCGAACTACTTGGCATGTGGGATTGAACCTCACGGTCTTACTTCTCAGCAAAGGAAGAGGTTCTTCAAGGAAGTATGTAGATATTATTGGGACGACCCTCTATTGTTCAAGAGATGTGCTGACTCGATTTTTAGGAGGTGTGTGCCCAATCATGAGATTCATTCTGTTTTGAATCATTGCCATACTTTGGCATGTGGAGGACATGGTGGAGCGGGCAAAACTGTTGCTAAGGCTCTCCAAAGTGGCTTGTTTTGGCCTCACATGCAAAAGGATGCTAGGGGATTTGTATTGAGTTATGATAGGTTTCAACGAAGCGGTGGAATCACCAAGAGGAACGAGATGCCGCAGCAAAATATTCTTGAGGTTGAGCCCTTTGATGTGTGGGGAGTTGACTTCATGGGACCCTTCGTGCCATCTATGGGGAATATGTATATTCTTGTAGCGGTGGACTACGTGACCAAGTGGGTTGAAGCGATCGCTTCCCCCACCAACGATCACAAGGTTGTCATGAAGCTCTTGAAGAAGATAATCTTTCCTAGATTTGGGGTGCCTCGTGTGTTGATAAGTGATGGAGGTTCGCACTTTGCTAAGAAGCAATTGGAAGCTCTTTTGAAGAAATATGGGGTGAATCACAAGGTGGGACTTCCATACCATCCCCAAACTCAAGGCCAAGTTGAGGTTTCGAATCGTGAGGTGAAGAATGTGCTTGAGAAAGTGGTGAACAAGACTAGGAAGGATTGGTCTTTAAAGCTAGATGATACACTTGGGATTCGCCAAACCCCGCCCCCTGTTGGTTGGGGTTGTCATTGCCCGTGACTTGACGGGGGGAAGGCTCAACATGGATTGGGGTTGCTTGAGGAGCCGCTTTGATGCTTATGAGATTCGTGTGGAGGAAAAAATGGCATGACCAAAGGATACAACAAAGGGAATTTCGGGTTGGAGACAAGGTCTTGTTGTTCAACTCAAGGCTTAAGCTCTTCCCGGGCAAAGCTTAAATTAAAATGGTCGGGGGCCATTTGAAGTAGTGAAGACTACCCCCCATGGAGCATATGAGATTGTGGGGATGAGCAGCCCTTTTTGGTTAATGGCCAACGATTGAAGCTCTACCACGACAACCATGTCATTGGTTTCGTGGGATGTTTGATACTTGGCTCACCCGAGCACCATCATTGAGAGGTGAGCCCTCTTAGTCAAGCTAATGACTTTAAAGAAGCGCTTCTTGGGAGGCAACCCAAGCATTTCTTTTAGGACTAGGTAGTTTGATTTTTATATATATATATAGATATATATATATTTTTAGTTTAGTTTACTGCTTTAAAAAAAACAAAAAAAAGGGAGAGAAGCGTTCAAAAAAAATGAAGTGCAAAATGTGGGGAAGCTGGTGCCCACGGTCGTGGTGAAATTGCCACGGCCGTGGTACCCTGGAAGACGCGAATCAGTAACCAATCAGTTTGTAAACTGATTTGGGAGAAAAAGGTCACCACGACCGTGGCAATATCACCACGACCGTGGTGACCTGAAGCAGGCATTCGCAAGTTTTGTTAAATCCCAAGGGCCGAAAACTACTCACTCTCAACTCACTCTTATTTCTCCTTCTCTCTCAACTCACTCACCCATCCTCTTCAACTCACTTATTCTCACCCTTTCCTCCATAAAACTCCTTTCAACCTTCATCTTTCTTCTCAAAATTCATTCTTCTACCACTTCTATCTAACCTAAACATCTTACTTCTTCCCTTTCCACACAAATTCTCCATACCTCACAAATTTTTCCAAGCCCTAACCTTCAAATCAATTTGGGGATAATTTGTTGAGAGCTTCTAGCTTTGATTTGGGGACTTCAACATCTTCAACAACAACAACACATCAACTTGGCAAGGTCCATTTGCGGGATTTACACCCACGACTCCCTTTGTATAAACCTTCCTTTCTTTTGTGTATTCTCTTGATTTCACTACTCTTGTTGATGATTTCTTGATTGTTGTTGACTTTGTTGGTTGATATTGTGATTTGTTTATGGTTGAAGTGTCTTGAGTTGAGTTTTGGTTGAATTATTGGTGGACTTGTTAGTGATTAGTGTTTTTGGGTGTCCATTTTGGGTGATTTGAATTGTTGGCTTGTTTATTGTCCTAGTCCTTGCCCTTGTCTACATCATGGCATCCCATGGCCGTAGAAACCCTCACCGTAACACCTCTACAAGTCAACTTAGGAACCCATCCCCTCCCCCACCATTGAACCCCCCTCAAATTGATACATTAGGTATCAATTTCACCTCTCCCGACCACTTACAACGCTTCATGAGACTTAGCCGCCGTCGAATTAGACCGACTAAGTTTTATGATGTTAGAGCGGGCCGAGCCTTATATGTGGAGGGGGACGTCGACCAACTTTTTCGCTAAGTAGGGTGGTCTTCATGGTTAGATTTACATGCCCTCACCTACAAACGTCTCACCCTAGAATTTTTGTCCACCATTTTCGTTCGAAGAACGGAAGGGAAGAACCCACGGACCATGACCTTCACACTTATAGGTAGGACCGTCACTATGAACATTGGGCAACTGAACGATGTTTTTGGGTGGCCTAGGGGGGCAAGATTGGACCGAAGAGTGAGTGGTCCTCCAAGCACAACAGTCACCAATTTTGGCACCGCCTCACTTCCCTATCTCCCTTTGATCCAAACCGAGCCAAGGCCTCTTCTATGATTAGCCCCGGGTTTCGCATTTCCCATCGTGTCCTTAACCACAACATCTTTGCTCGTGGGGACAGTTTGGGCAATGTGAGTGCCCGCGAGCTCAAATTTCTGTGGCATATGAGCGAGGGAGATACCCGCCTTAACCCCGGGGCCTGGATGATGGATCACTTCGAGACCCTAGCCATGAAACCCTCTGGGGACATCACCATGGGGGGGATGATCACATTGATTGCTATATCTCTTGGTCTGGATCTGACAGGTTTGCAGGTTGTGCCCGGAGACACCCTTCTTGACCTTCATTCCTATGCTACCATGTCATGGATCGAGTCTAACGGTCCTAACGCCGGGTACATATGGAAAGTCAATGGCAGCCCTTATGCCATTCTCCCTGACGTTGACAAGACCCCCATCTATAACATGGAGAACTGGGTGTTTCCACCAGATTTTGACTGGCCACCGTGCGGGAGGTGAGGAGAGGATGGAGGTGGATGAGAAGGGCGATGTCCCTACTGCTGAGCATGCCCAGGTTGGGGGCACTTCTGGTAGTATAGAGCAGCAACTGGCTGCTTTGCAGGCCGGCTTTGGCGATATGAGGTTGGATTTCGCGAACCTCAGGAATGATGTGCAGCAGCTCAGGGATTCTACCACTGAGCATGATCGCCATTACCAGAGTATGCGGGCGAGCTTTGACACGATGACCTCGGCTTTCCAAGGTTTTCGTGATGACTTGCAGAGCTGGACTAGCCGTGGTGGTTGGTTTCCAGGTAATTCCAACTATCAGCCGCCTGATGAGTGAGCTTTTCTTTCCTCCTCCTTTGCTATTTTCGTATTAGCCTATTCACAGTGAGGACACTGTGTTGTTTAGCTTGGGGGAGGATGTATATATTTATGCATATCTTGTTAGAGCACGTAGTTTCCATTGCATGTAGTTTCCATTGCATATCTTGCATCTAGTTTTCATCTATGGGACTATTGATGGCACACCTTTGAGAACTTTGTTGATATCTCTACTACAGCCCTTCAGCTTTGTTGTACAGTGGTTTCATGATTCTTCATAGCATAATTGTGATACGATTGATTTGCTTTGGTAAGACTGTTTGAATCTCTCCCTGGCTGGCTTTAACTTTACTGTGCAGGCATATTGACCCATGTGAGCTTCTGTGCCTAATAAACTGACGAATCTGTGTCAGTTCTGTTCTTTCATGAGTGATTAGTTCCTCAGTTGATGTATTGATCTTGATTTTGACCTGGTACTCCTTGATACTTGATTGTGCACACTATCTGATATGATTGAGGCGTTCATTTCATGATTTTAGCTCCAGAGTTCTACTTGTTTACATATTTTCCATCTCTAGCCCCGCTGCGCTTTCCTGACTTTTGTTTGATACTTTCACCCATATTACAAGCCTTGACCTCATTTGATTATTGTCCCAAGCCTAGCTTGGGGGAGCGAGTGTTAGTTTTGGTCATATTGTATTACATGGATGTAGTGGATGCGTGGTTTTGTTGAAGGAAAGTGTTATTAATGAGCTTCATCATTGAATTCAAATGTGGTTCAAAGAGATTTGGCAATATAAAAAAAAAACAAAAAAAGAATGAAGGAAAATAAATGTTAGAAACAAAGGGCAAGGTTATTCATTTGAAAGAAAAGTGAAAAGGTTATATATATGAGTTACTATGCGTGAAAGTTGTTATGGCGATATTTTGGTAATGATGGTGTTATATGGAGTTGTGAATGCCTTGTTAGGCCCTTTTTACATTGATATATGCTCCCCTTCTTGGCTTTTCCACCACATTTCCCATTATTGATCCATACCCTTAACCCTAGCCTCATTACAGCCCTTAAAAGTCCTTTTGATCTTTGTGTGTTGCATTTTTGTGTTGAAGGTGAGTCAAAAGGTCAAAGTTAAAGAGTATTGCTTCTTCTGAGTTGATATATATAGGTTGAGTGTCATTGATCTTTCGCCCTAAACACAAGAGGGTATGAGTGCACATATCTATAGTGAGGTCTGTCAAGTTTAGTTAAGTCCAGCTTGGGGGAAAGGGTTTGTGGTAAGATTGTTGAGTTGATTGGTCACATGACGTGCTATGCGGCTTTGTTTCGTAGATACTCGATGCTTGGTTCATGTAGTATTGATATCTCTCGTGTTTTGAACTGTGTGCTTGACCCTGTTTTAGTCCCATATTGTAGGTTATCATATTCTTCCCATGTCTATTGTTTGATTGCTTGAGAACAAGCAATTGTTTAAGTTTGGGGGATTTTGATCAGTCCGTTTTAGTGCATACTCATAGCTCATTTTAGTTCCCATTGCATGTAGATTTAGAGCATTTAGAGTTAGGTTTGCATGGTTTTTCCCTTCTTTGGATTTCAATTATACTTCACAAGTGTTTGGTTGTTTTTGATGTATTTCAAGAGAATTGGCGCGTGTTGGAGTACTTTTGTGATCTAGGGACTTGGGATATGTTCAAGGTGCGTGGCTCGTACTTCGGAGCGGCTCAAGTGAATCAAATTTGGAGGAAGTGAAGGAAGAAGGCCACCACGGCCGTGGCACATTTACCACGGTCGTGGGTACCTGTAGTTTGCAAAACAGGAACTTGGAGAAAAGAAGACTGATTCGGTGAAATCAGGTCACCACGGTCGTGGTGATTCTGCCACGGTCGTGGTGCCTGATCTTCACAGAATCAGTGGGTATGCTGAAAACTTACTGACTGGGCGATTTTGAGGCACCACGACCGTGGTGATTTGCTTTCGGGCGTTGACTTGTTTCGTCCGTCAAACTTTAATGACTCTTATTAATTAGTTTCTTAGCTTAGTTTTCGACATGGTCTCATACTTAGTTTCTAATTAACTCTCTCTTAGCCCTAAAAACTCTCCCAAAACACTAGTTTACTCCTTTGTTTCATTATTGAAGATCGAATTCATCAATTAATTCAAGTAATTTCTTTTCTATCTCTTTCCTTTAATCTCATTGCTTTGTTCATGATGTTTAACTTATTGAATCTTAATTGCTTAGAATCCATGATTAGTGAGTAGTTTCTAATCTAGGGTTTGGGTGAAAGCATGAATTAGGGGCTTAATGTAGATGTTCTTGTGATTGCTTTCTTCATGTTTAATGTGCATTGTTCTTGGTGTTCTGACACCTTAGGGTAGACCTTGATCAAGTTTATGCTAGGGCTTAGATTTCAATTACTCTTAATTGATTGTTGTTGTCTAGTCATTCCCATGAATCAACTTAATTTCTAGACCAAGAGATTGGGTAGAAATTAAGAGGATCATATTTAAGGGTTTTCCAATCAAATTGAATCCATTAATCAATTGGCTAAAGACCATTCGAGAGAGGATTTAGTCGATTGATTAATTGATTACTCTTGAGGACCATTCGAGAGAGGACTCAAGGACTTTAGAGGGAAACTTAACCTTGCACGTTATTCTCAATAGCTTCGTAGTTGCATTTGTGTCGTGTCTTGCCCGAGTTCATGCGAGTAACCCAAGCTCTAGTGTTTTCTCTATCTTATTAATTCTTCTATTTAATTCTTAGTCGGTATTCTTTAGCTAGTTAATTAGTCGGTGACTTACTCAATCCAAAACCCCCAAAAACCCTTCACTTAGGTAGTTTTGGACTTAGTGGACTGAACTCAATCCCAATTTCCTTGTGGTTCGACCCTTGACTTGCCGTTACTACGTGCTTAGTAGTTGCTTGTTAGGTTTATAAATTGTGTTTGCTAAGCGGTTCTTAGTGCCTTAACGACACACTAAAAACTTCTTATCAGTATGTTGGTTGGGATAGAGTTTGCAGTTCAAAGAAGTTTGGAGGGTTAGGAGTTAGAGATATTAATCTCTGGAATAATCTGGCAATTGGGAAACACATCTGGAATATTGCTCAGAAAAAAGATTCTCTTTGGGTTAAATGGGTTAGTATTATATACATAAAAGACACTAGCTGGTGTGATTACAAGCCTGGGGTTCATGTAAGCTAGGTTTGGAAACACATCTGTAAACTGAAGGAAAAAATTCAGAATGAAGGATGGTAACCTGATGCAGGGCATGATTATAAAATTGGTAAGCTTTATAAAAGAATTCAGAACCATGGAATCAGAGTTGCTTGGGTGAATTCTGTTTGGAATGGAGTTTCTATTCCTAAGCATAAATTCATATTATGGGTGGCTGCTCATAAAAGACTCATGACCAGAGTTATATTGAAAAATTTTGGGGTATGTACTGATGACTCCTGTCTGATTTGTGGTATTCGTGTTGGACATATTGACAGTTTGTTGTTTGAGTGTAACTATAGCAAAGCTCTTTGGGATGGAGTGTTGGAATGGATGCAGATAAAGAAAAGATGGGTGAGTCTTACTCAATGCTTGATCGGGATTAACAGGAGGGGAAGAATGAAGAAAGTTAAAAGATGGTTAGTATGTGCTTCAGTGGCTGCAGTGATCTACATGATTTGGCAGGCAAGGAGAATTGTGTACCTAGTATTTCTACTTCTAATAACTATGTTAATAATTGTATTAGAAGGAGAATTGATGTAATCTATCATTCCAAAGCTTGTATTAGTTCCTTCTCTTGGTTAGATGAGCTGAAGAGAGTATGACTATTAGGTTGTGGGGAGCCTTCCTAGAAGGGTTGTCACGCCTTTTAGTTAGGTTGTAATTGTTTTGGTTTAATATAATTTTTCACTTAGCAAAAAAAAACAAACATTTTTTTCTTTGGGTGGTATTATCTGGTTACCTGGAATAGGTGAGTGTTTTAGACATACATGTAATTATCCAATGAACAACAAAACATATGTGTCATTATTTAAATGATCAACTCTTGAGAAAGCTAACTAAGACACTAAAGTTTAAAACACAATTGAAATACTTGCCGGTCAAACTGCAAATGATATATGTAGCCTTTAGGGCTATGTATAAACATTTAATACTTTGCTAAATTAGTAGAAATAAATAATATCTAATATGATTGACTAGTGATTTGCTAATAAATTCATAATCTAATACTCCCTCCGTTTTTTTAATATGTATGTTTGCTTTTGCGCGCGGACCAAGGAAAAAGTGCAAAAGTAAGAGAGAATGTTAGTAAAAGTAAGGAAAAGTTGAAAAAGGTGGAGAGAAGGAAAGAAAAAGTAAGAGAGAAGTGTAATAATTAGGTGGGTTAATCTTCCATTTATGGAAAAAGGTAGAAAGGTACATATTAAAAAAAACATCCCAAAATGGTAAAACATACATATTAAAAAAACGGAGGGAGTACTATTTAGATAAAATAATTAATGCTTAAATATAGCCCTTATGGTTATGAATATCAAAATTCTTTATTTTACACTAAACAACCAAAAGTAACAAATAACCAATATAAAAGAACATTGAGATTATCAATAACATCGATTGCAGTTTTTGGCATAAATTCCAACTTAATACCAATTTTGCCGTGATTTTGGCATAAATAAATTTTCTAAGGGTTATGTGTAAGTATTAACTATGTTTCATAAAATGGGTATTATTTGTGAATTTATGTCAAAACCACACGTCAATCGATTTTATTAGTGCTTGGTCAATACCCCATCTTTTCCTTTTTGTTCTTCATGTATTCTTCATTGGCAAATTTCAAAAACCTCTTTCTATTTTGAATCTTTTTTAATATAATTTTTTTGATAGAAATTTCTTCGCTTTGTATTTTTATAGTTCTTCTTGCGAGAGTTTGAAGATTTTATTTTTTTGAAATTGACTTTCTTCAGCAAATTGGATTTTTTCTTAGAAATTTGATTATTGTTACGGTATATGAAAGTTCTTTATCAACAGCTAGTCGAGTTAGAACAAATTTTAGTCTATAGACTCCCTCATGAAAAGATGTATAAAATAGGTATAGGCAGAGGGCTAACGGGATTGTTATACTTAAATCTTACTCCATTCTTAAATAATCTATACACTTTTGTTTATGGTTTGCTTCTTTTTAATCTATAAACAGTTGTTTTTTCTATTTTTGGTAACATATCTCCTCTACTACTTTTTCTTCTTTGTTCACTCATATGACATATGCTCTACTTTTTACTATAACAATCAATTTAATATTCCTATCTCATTTTTCCCATTTCTCTCTACACCTTTTCAATATCTCCCTCTCATGACCTGTTGTATTATTTTCTCCTTCCTTTTCCCCTAAAGTGAACAAAATATATTATTTAAGAATGGAAGTAGTAAGTATCTAAAATCGTGATTTTTTTATAATAGTGGAATTATCTAGGATCCAAATTGTTAAGTGCTCGATTTCGATTTGAACCAAAAACTTCTTTGTACACGATTTGTACAAAAAATTTACTTGTCCGATTTGATCATCAATATCCTTGATTGCAAAAGTATTAAAAAACATATGAGCTGAACTAAATTAAATTTAATTAAATTAAACTAAATTAAACTCATGAACTAGACTGAGTTATATTGAAATGAAATGAACTGAACAAAACCGAAACGAGATGAACTGAATTGTGATTAATAGTAAATAATAGATGAAAAATATTAATTAATTTTTAAATAATACTAAAAATAAGTAATACTCCCTCTATTTATTTTTGTTTGTCCTACTTTGACCAAAAAGCTCTCAAGCACATAATTGGTCAATGTAGAAAAAAAAAACAGAGGGAGTATTAATAAATAATAAATAATGATAATAATAATGTAGTTATTATTGATTGATAATTATAAATAAATAAATATGTTGTAATAATAATATGAAATAAATATATTAAAATATATAATTGTAAAAAATCATTAACAATTAATAATTAATGATTATATTATTTAATTATTATTATTATTAATATATTGATACTTGATGATCATTGAAATAATTTAAAACAATAATAATAATACTTTCAATAATTTATTATTTAATAATATTTTTTTTAAACGAAGTACAAGAAATTCTTAGAACACCTTTTTTCTCAAGGGTGAATGATAATATAATAATATTAGTTATTATTAACAATAATTATTACAATAAGAGTAAAATACTCCCTCCATTATTTTAATATGTATGTTTTACGTTTTTGGGATGTTTTTTTAGTATGTACTTTTCTACCTTTTCCTATAAAGGGAAGTTTAGCTCACCTAATTATAACACTTGTCTCCTACTTTTTCTTTCCTTTTCTCTACCTTTTTCACTTCTTCCTTACTTTTACTAATCTTCTCTCTTACTTTTGCACTTTTTCCTTGGTCCGCGCACAAAAACAAACATACATATTAAAAAAGGAGGTAGTAATAGTCATGATAATAATAAGTAAATATACAATATAATAATAATAAAATTAGATTAACAATAATAATAATACTCCCTCCGTCCCATATTAGTTACAACACTTCCCATATATGGTTGTCCCATATTAATTGCAACACTTCTATTTTAGGTATAGACCCACCAATATTTTATTTATATCACCCAACTAATATATCTCATTCATTCATTGATTTATGTGAAAAGCATTAAAATATTACTCCCTTACTCTATTAACTTTCTAAACTACCACATCATTTTCTATAACATCAACTTTTACAATACAATAATATAACCTACACCCTACTCTATTAACTTCCTAAAACTTGTACCCAAGCTATTGTTGCGATCAATATGTGACAGATTTAGTATCAACAAAAATCGTTAAATAATGACTGAAGTTGAAATTGAACTGAAGTGAACTAAACCAAGTTGAAGAGAATTGAACTGAACTGAATTTATCGGTGCTGAAATTTAACAAAATTGGACTAAACTGAAATGAAATGAGAGACAATAAGTTTGGCAGAATATACCTCAGTTCAAAAAGAAACTAAGCTACAAAGCAAGGCTTGGTCTAGTGGAAAGGAGTGAACCTTTCAACCTTCAGGTTGGGGGTTCAATTCCCACTAGGGGCACTTTGAAAGGATTTTCCTTATCATTCCCCCTCTTCAAAGTGTCTCGCCCATTAGGACCCGAGCGAGGTCTGGGCCACTTCTTCTTACCAAAAAAAAGAAACTAAGCTCCCTTCATTTCTGTAGGTGTTTTACTTTAACTTTTGCACAATTATTGTATTCATTATATATAATATTAAATTTTACTTTCTTTGTTTCTTAAAATTTGCAACAACTTAACTTTATCCTTACTGGCGCACAACTCTAACTGTTAGTATCTCGAACTATATGGTGATGATAGTTATACAAAAATGTATATACATTTGAAACAAATCAAATAACATATTACTCACTCCATTTTTTTTGTCTGATTTATTATAGGTTTGTGGCTCTAATTATCAAGGAGGGTATGTTAAAAAATGATGTAATTGTCATGTGAGGGTACATCGTAAGGAGAGAGAAAGAAATGTTGGAGAAACATGGAGGACCGATAAGTGGAAAAGTAAGGTTAAAAAAAGAAAAATGTATAACAAAATCGGTAATCTTCTAAGTATGAGAAAAAATAGATACTAACAAACACGAAAGTAGGACGAACAAAGAGAAACAAGGGGAATAGATACTAACATTCAATATTATATTGTGGTGCGAAACTATGGTCAAAGTGAGATATGTCAATAATAATGTAAATGTTAAATTGTTGCAATTTTTAGAAAAAAGAGGAAGTATTAAGAATTTGCTTCAATTGATGTTATTCCCCTTCAAGCTTTCCACTTTTACTTTTGTACTATTTACTGTACAGGTCCGTTCTATTCAATTTTTTTTGTTTATCTGAACTTATCTAAACTTATAAGACCTTATTTGACCTTAGGGCCTGTTCATTTCAGCTTAATTTCAGTTCAGTTCAGTTCAGCTCTAATCAGTTCAGTTTAGTTCAGTTCAGCTCCAATCAGTTCAGTTCAGTTCAGTTCAGTTTAGTTCAGTTCAGTTCAGTCAGTTCAGTTCAGTTCAGTTCAGTTCAGCTCCATTCTTTTATAACCATTTTGTTAAATATTATTATTTTGGTCTAATTTATTTTACTAATTGCTCTTGTTATTATTATTATTAGTAGTAGTAGTAGTAGTAGTAGTAGTAGTATTATTATTATTTATTTTTATATCATTATTATTAAGTATTATTATCTGTATATTATTTTGTTTATTATAGCTTTATTCATTATTATTACTATTATCATTAGGGAGGAACATAGTTTAGGTTAAAAGCACAAATAAACCCGCGTTTTCAGCCCATAATCCAATCATATCACGTCAAAACGATTTATGATGTAATTTTGCACGGTCCGACCCAATAATTTATTACTAAATATTAATATATAATTAAATCTAATTATTAAAATAGTAATATCAATTTAATTCTTAGATATTATTGTTATTATATAATCATCATCAGGTATTAATATATTAATACAAAGACTATAAAATAATTGCTATTAATTATCGTTATAATTATTAATCATTATTATTAATAATTTATGATTATTAATATTATTTACTTATAATTATCATTTAAAAATATCCAAAATACAATTATTATTATTCATCAATAGCTATTCATTATTATTACTTATCATGATAATTATTATTTAATATTCATATTATTATTATTTATATATTATTTATATATTTATTAAATTCAATTCAATTCAATTCAGTTCAGTTCAGTTCAATTTAGATGTTTTCAGTAAATCTAAACAGGCCCTTATTTGACATTATTAGACCTTATTAAACCTTATTCGGCCTTATTAAATCTTATTCGATCTTATTAGACTTTATTAAACCTTATTTGACCTTATTAAAACTTATCTGGACTATAAGGACTGAAAATAAGTTGAAAAGAACGGACAATATATATATCTCAATGCATATTTTAAAAATATCAACATTTCATAATTGTAATACTTGATATTTAAAATACTAGTATTATAGTAAAATTTTCCATTGGAAAAGGTAAAAGTCAAAGTTAAACACCTACTATAAAAAAAAGAAAAAATTGGCAATAAATACCTAGGTTTAACCTCTTTTTTGCAGTTATACCTAGGTTCTTTTTTATTTTATATAAATACCACACTTGCTTCATTTTTTTAAAATCAATACCAACTAAAGGACTAACCCAAAAACTTAACGAAAATTGGTCAATTTTAACAGATAGATTGCACATGGTAGTTGGAGAAATATTTTACATTAAAGGTAGTTATATATAGTTGACGTTGTGAGACCCTCTACCATGAAATATCTGTTAAAATTAGTCAAATTCCATTAAATTTTTGGGCTACTCCATTAGTTGGTATTGATTTCAAAAAAATGAAAGTGTGGTAGTTATATATAATATAAAAGAACCTAGATATTTATTTCAAAAAAGAGGTTAAACCTAGGTATTTATTGTCAATTCATTCTAAAAAGATGGATAATATTTCTCTAATATATTTTATCCTTATTATTGCTAGGGTGTACTAAATTTCTTTTTTGAAAAATAAAAATAGGAAATCAATATCTGAAACAAAAAATGAAGGAAATGAAATCATCGAAATATTATAAATTCAAAAGAGAAAATAATGGTAGTTGGTAATTGGAGTTGATCGCAAAACCTAGGAGTTAAACTTATGCGGTTATACTCAAGTCTTTATTGCGCCACTTAAAAGCTCATAACTAGATATGTTAGTGAATAATGGACCCTCTTGAACTTGTGGTTTCCCTTTTTACTGGATTTGGATCCCCAAAATTTGGACCTGACGGGTCCGGGTAGAATTTGTATCTTTATTTCAAAAAACGGATCCAGAGTGGGTTTTGAATTAATACCCGGATCTGTTTACCCAAGTTCGTAAAGTAAAAGAGTGATTATTTTAAAATATGTTAGAAATAAAAACATTCACGTTATTACTTACACCAAAACCCAAAGTCTTTCACTCCTACTCTTTTGAGCCGTTCTCACACTCTCTAGCTCACTCCTTTCTCTTCTTTCTTTTGCTTGGATTTGTTGTAAATTAAAGATTCATGCTTGGATTTGTTGTATTAAACTTGAATGATTGATTATTTGAACGTTAACAATTGAAGATGCGAAATGCCATTGTTTATTATTTAATATCATTAAATATTGTGAAAATTAGGTCATTTGAAGACTGTAAAGAAGGATCCATTTAGGATCCGGTTTCGGATCCTCATCTTTATTACGCGTCGGATCCAGAGTAGAATCATGATCATTGCCTTTAAAACGGATCCGGGTCCTAGAGGACCCGATTTAGATCCGACCCCGTTGGCATCTTTACTCATATCATTAAAATGAATTGGATTTTGCTTGTTTTTTTAAGTTCATGGGGGTAGGACGTTCTACCCCTTTCTTGACATACCTGACTGTGCTAATAAATGCTTCATATGAATTTTTGCATTAACCAAAATGCTACTTAAAACCCTTATATCTCTTATTATAAAAGGTGGATATTGTGAAATTTTATTTAAACGAATCTAGCAAGATTCCGTAATCCTATATTTTTCCTCATATATTAGGGATAAAGCCACACTTGGATTCCAAAACTGAAAATTATGCATGTTATTAGGGACAAAAGACAATAGTGGTTATAATAATTACTCATTAATTTTTTCCCGACCCCTTTTTTCGAATCGACTTAAAGTGATTTGAACGAAATCGACCTAAACTGAATACTGGTATAATTGAAATTATTTTCACTATAGTTATTAAAACTAATGTTGAACCTAAATAAATTTGCTTTCACTAAAAACTATAACAGAAAAATAGCACAATTAAACTAAAATGAAATAAAATAAACTGAATTAAATTTATATCAATTGAACTAAATTAAACTGAACTTTCATCAATTCAATCAATTAAAGCCTATCTTTTATAGAACCCGTTCAATCATCAATTTCATCCAACTTCAAATCCTACATAAACACCAAAAGTTTCGAATGAGAGAGGGATGTAATATAAAGGCAAAAATAAATCACCTCCCAATATTTCACCAAAACCATGATAGACTGAGGGTCTATTCTCTTCGTCACTGAACTGAATATAACTGAACTGAATAGTGATATTTCCTATGTTTCTTTTTAATTGTAATAAAGCAATTTTTTATGCATTACAAATAATATCCCTTTGTTACAATTAAAAAGAAATGGAAAAAGTACAAAGAGTAAAAATATTGTAAGTGAACCAAGTGAAAATGAAATTGGGAGAACGGACGCTCAGAGATTTCTGCAGAGACGGAAAGTCTCAGCTCACTGCGATCGAATCTTAGAAAGATTATCACTGGTGCCCTCAACTTTTATTTTTTTTTTCAATTAATTATATTCCTTTTTCCCCCTGCAGCATATCTCAGTGATAAAAGTAAAAAGGTACGGATTTTGCATGAATTACAAATCGACAACCCAATACAGCTTTACATACTTCGCTCATGTTTTACCTTTATTAGCTTTTTTTTAGCTGTATCTTGGAGTATCATTTTGGGTTAGGCTAAACTTAGCGGATATCTGTGAGTGGATAACTAAATTATAAATTGATTTGACCAACTAAATAATATATGATAGTTTGTTTTTTTTGACTGAAAAAAATGACATGTTCATTCTCTTCAATCTGCTCATCGACTTATTACCAAACACTAAAACTTTATTGGATGGTCAAATCTCTAATATAGTTTCGATCTACTAAAAGCTCATCAAATGGCTTACAAAAAGTGAAACAGGGCCAATTACATTTTTACTAAAGATGGCAATCGAGTTCTTCGGATTGGATTAGGTAAGTGTTCGATTATTTTCGAGGCTAATCGAGTTAGAATTGGTCTTGGGACATCAAGTAGAATCGATTGTGTCAATTCAATATTTGAACTAAATATTAATTTTAAAATATGATGATAATTAAAATAAAATACGTTGAATCAATAAGTACAAATTAAATAGTAATGGATATTTCCTCTGTTGTTATTCGTTGACTCGTCTCTTTTATCACATTTGCTAATGCCTAACTTCAACCAAGTATATATTGTATTATAAGTAAGCAAAAACTATAAATACCTGATATTTTGAAAATATACAACAAGACAAATCTAACGAGATTTCGACTGGCTATATTTTATCGTCTGTCCAAATCACAAAAGATAGTCAAAGTAGAGTATGTGAATAATCTCAAAAGTCAAATCGTGTCGGCTAAAAAAAACTGAAACTATCAGATATCATGTAAGTAAATAACAATATTAGAATGATAAAAATCACCTTTAATTAGTTCATGTTTGTAACAAGAAATCATAGTTGTTAATTGTACAGTATGAGTTTTTCAGGTGGGGTCAATTTCAAATTTGCGTGACTCAAGTCAGATCTAGGCCGCGCTAGGTCATTCTGAGTTTCATTTAGGTCTCCCAATTTGAGTCTCTAGACAAGTTAGTTTGTCATGTTTTTTGACATTGTTCATATAATTTACTTTGATAATTTCATACTTTATCGATTTGTACATGTTGTAACAATTTGGCTTTTACGCTTGTCAATTCACAACCTTGATCATTGATATATATAGTTAATTATTATCCACTTATTAAAATTAGCAAAAGTGGAGTTATATCAAAATAAACATTGAAGCAAATCTAATAACAAATTACATGTTAACAATTTATTTTATATATCAGTCAAATAATATAGTCAAAGTGATGTATTTAAATAGTGTATAAGTCAAACTATTTCAATTTTCAAAAAATAGACCAAGTATTACTTGTACATATAGAAGTGTCATATTCATATAAGGTCTCGTCAGACTCGTCTTGATCTATAGTACATTCAATATGAAATATCTTTCTATAACTTTTTACTTCTATAGTATTGAAAATATTAACTAGAACTGACAAAATGACCCGAGTTGAATTAGTTCCAAAATGAACCGATCTGAAGCAGGCGTACCCAAACTTGAGCTGATCCCCCAAAATGACCTGACTCAGACCTAAACCTAATACTTATGAATTAAGTTGACCCGAGCCGACTGGAATTAATGATACCGTCAACCATGATTTCCCGATACAAATGAACCAAAAATTATTTTTATTAATCTAAGCTTTTGTTAGTTTACTTCTATATTAGTTATATGTATTAGTCCATTGGAAATTATTGACTCAAATTACCTAATTTTAAATAATATGGTATTTTTAAATATTACTTCAAATATCGACTTAATTCAAAACAAAATCGGTCTGAAGTGACCCGATCCGACTTGAACGCAAACCAAATGCAGAGTCCCAAACAACTAACAGGCCAAAGAGACGTGGCTCGAAGTGGCCCAATTACACAACCCAAATGCCTCAATTATATATATATATATTGATAAGTGGACTTTAGGTTCACTTATTTGCATGTAGTTTTAGGGCATTTAGATCCATTTTAGGTCATTTAACTTCCTTTTCCTTCCCTTTTTCATCATTTCTTATTATCTTGTGTTTAGCATCTAGATTAGCTCATTTGCATATAGTTAGGATGTATATATAGGTTGTTGCATATGCATGTGCATACCCCCCTCCCCATCTAACATTTGCCTTGAGAGTTTTGAAGGTTATCAAGCAAAGAAGAGGCTTATAACAGGGGAGCGGGCGCTCCTAAGGATAGGGAGCGGGCGCTCCAGGGGTCAAGAAATGAAGACAGAGGATCAGTGAGTTGGAGAGACCCAAGAGCGATGTAGGAGCGGGCGCTCCATTTTGTGAGGAGCGAGCGCTCCAGTGCCCAGGCTCCGTAGTTTTATTTCGTCTTTTCTGTTTTTGCCCTTATTTCTACGGGGTATAAATCTAATTTTGTAATAATCTTAGGGGACCCCTTTAATTCCAGAATCATTATTAGCTTAATTAGAGAGAGAAACTTTAGAGAGAGAAGTAATTTTAGAGAGAGAAAGTAGATCTTGAAACCATTTTTGAAGCTTTTGAAGGTAAATCTATAGAGTTTTCCATTTATTGTTCATCTATTTAGATTATTTGTTCTATCTCTTGCTTTATTTTGCCTTATTACTTGCTTATCTTGTTTTAGCCTTTGATTAGTGTTGGTTAGTTGATGTTTAGCTCTTTATATTGATTTCTACCATTATTAATCTTCATTTAATACCTCAAGCTTTTCATTTTGCTTCTTTAATGGCTTTAGAGTAGTTTCTAGGCTTGTTTAATTGTTTGATCATCAATTGAATTAGATTAGGGGATCAAAAGTGAAGGATTGAGAGATGAAGCTTTTGATGGACCTTAGGTTAGTCAATCGGTTGACTTCACCATGAGAATAGGTGTTAGGCTTTCTAGGACCTTAATCGAATCGCTACGAGTTGTGGAAATACTTGATCAATTGATTTTACCATGAGAATAGGTAAAATTTGTTGATTAAGTCCTCCTAATTAGCTCGGGGGAGTAATTAGGAAACATATGAGCGACCTTAGTCCCTTAGTTAAACCTAATGACTCCCCTTGGCTTGACGAATAGGTTAGCAATTGGTTAATTAGTGATTCCCCTATCCCTAGTGTCTTCTTATTATTGTTAAACCCAAATCGTTTAGTTTAAATTGTTAGCTAATTAGTTCTTGTTTTCTTAGCTGATCAATTAATCTCAAAAACCACTAAAAACAGGCTTAGCTCGCTTAATTACTTTCAAACCTTGCTAATCTTTGCTTCCTCGTGGAATCGACCCTTTCTTACCCTAAACTAGGCTAAGATAGGTTTATATTTGGCACGTGCAACGACCGTGTCAAATTTTGGCTCCGTTGCCGGGGAAGCAACGGATTACATTGCTTTGAATTGTGATTTTTGAGTCTAAGTCAAGTCTATTCCTCCTCCCTTTTTCTAATTTTTGTTTTCTTTTGGTTACCAATAGGTTGCTTAATACTTGGTGGTAAGCCCTTGTGTTACTAATCTCTACCTTGACCTTTTGTATTTGCATGTCAAGAAGGTTACGAGGAGATCCATTGCTTCCAATTGACCACAATCTTGAGGGCACTTTACGGGAGTTGAGGAGGATTTTTCGGGAACCAAGGGTACTATCTACTAGTGAGGAGCAACCGGGGGAGGTGTTTGAGGAAGACCAATCTCGTTCTTCAACTTCTAGTATTATGGCGGAGGATCCACCCGTTCCAAGAGCTTTGATGGACTATGGTCACCCCGAAGCATTTGAGCTCAAAAGTGGGATTCGGAGGCCGACAACAACCGCTAACTTTGAGTTCTCTCCACACTTGATTAGAATGATCAAGCAAGAGCCTTATGGAGGATGTGCTCATGAGTGTCCACTTGACCATTTGGCGAACTTCCTTGAGCTTTGTGCCACGGTCAAGCAAAATAATGTTACTCAAGAGTTCGTGAGGCTTAATCTTTTTCATTTCTCTCTCATGGGGAAAGCCAAGAAGTGGCTACAATCTCTACCTCCCGATTCCTTGACTACTTGGGCACAAGTAACGACAGCTTTTGTTGATGAGTTCTACTCCCAAGAGAAGACTTCCGAGGCTTGAAGGAAGATCTCTAATTTCATACAAGATGAAGATGAAAATTTGAATGAGGCATGGGATAGGTTCAAAGACCTCCGAAGGTCTTGTCCACACCATGGGTATAGTCAATGGATGTTGATGCAAAGTTTCTACGATGGGTTGCTTCCTATGACTAGAGCTAGTCTTGATTCCGGATCGGGGGGTCAACTCACCAAGCTACGGGTTGAAGATATTGAGCCCACCATAGAAGAGGTTGTGAGGCACTACTCTTGGGGGAACACAAGGTCTATAAGCAAGAAGGTTAGTGGTAAAGGGAAGTATGATGTGGAGGCCATGGATCATATCCATGCTAAGCTAAACATTCTAGCTAAGAAACTTGAGAAAGTGAACTTGGCATCCCCAAGCCAACCACCTTTCCAAGCTTTCTCTTGTGAAATTTGTGGAGGCACCGATCATGCAAGCTCTTATTGTGGAGGATCTATGGAACATGTAGCATGGGTTGGTGCAAGACAAGAGGGGCCTTCAAACTTCAACAACCAAGGGAGGTGGAACAACCCCTCTCAAGGAACATGGAAATACCCTCCACCACAAAATCCCAACAACTACTCCTCCAATTTTCAACCACCCGGTTTCAATCAACCACAACAAAGACCACCCTTTGAGCCTAACCCACCCAAGCCTTCATCACTTGAGTCTACACTTCAACTATTCCTAGCCCAACAAACCAAGACCAATGCCGATAATGATAAAAAGTTTGGGGATATTCACTCTTCCTTACAACAAATGCAAGCTCACAACAAAATGATTGAGACCCAACTTGCCCAAATTGCCCAACAAGTAAGCAATTCTTCTTCTTCTTCTACTCAATTCCCAAGCCAACCCTTGATTCACGAGCATGCTAAGGCCATTGCTTTGAGATCCGGAGCAAACTATGAGGGGCCTAAGATGCCTAGTGAGGTGAATGAAAGCCCGGAAGTTGAGAAAAGGGGGAGTGAAGGGGAGGTTGAGAAGCTTCTTGAGGAGGTAATTGTGGAGGATGAAGGTGATGTTGAGCCAAGCCAAGAAAAAGAGGTTCATGAGCAACGCAAAGAGGCTAGTCAAGCGGCACCCAAAGCTTATGTGCCTCCGGTTTCGTTTCCTCAAAGGCTAGCTAAGAAGCAACTCAATGATAAGTTCATAAAATTCTTAGAAGTCATGAAAGGGCTTCAAGTGCACATCCCTTTTCTCTAAGCCATGTCTCAAATGCCTACTTATGCCAAGTTTCTTAAGGAGCTCCTCTCCAATAGGACCAAGCTCGGGGAAAGTGCCACCATTGCTTTGACCGCCGAGGTTAGTGCCGTACTTCAAAACAAGATACCCAAGAAGCTTGAAGATCCTGGGTCATTTTCTATTCCTTTGAAGATTGGGGACTTGGAGCCCAAGAGGGCCTTGGCGGATTTGGGGGCAAGTGTGAGTTTGATGCCCTTGTCCATCGCTAAGCAACTTAATTTTGAACTCAAGCCTACTAGGAGGGTCATTCAACTCGCGGATAGATCGGTGAAAGTTCCGGTTGGGGAGTTGGTGGATGTACCGGTCCAAGTTGGAAGGGTTTTCATCCCTTGTGACTTTGTGGTTATGGAGATGGAGGAAGACTCTCAAGTCCCTCTTATACTTGGGAGGCCTTTCCTTAAAACGACCGGAGTTCTTGTTGATATGAAGCGAGATATGCTTACTTTGAGGGTAGGAGATGAGAGCATGGAATTTGCTTTCAAGCAATCAATAAAGTCTCCAATAATGGAAGAGGTGAAGAGGATAGATAGTTTTGATGAAGATGTCTTGACTTTGAAGAGTTTAAGGCGTAATAAAGACCCCTTGGAAGATGTACTTTTGGGAGAAGATTTGGAAGATAATGAGGAAGGGAAAAACTTCAAGCTTGCCATGGATGCCTCCCCAATTTATTGTTCTAAGGAGGAGAAGATTGAGGCTCTTGAGGTGCCTTCACCTAAGGAGGAGAGTTCTAAGCCTCCTCCCAAGGTAGAGTTGAAACCCCTTCCCCCTACTTTAAAATATGTTTTTCTTGGTGAGAGTGAGACTTACCCGATGATAGTCAATGCTACACTTGAAGGCACTCAACTTCTTGAGGTCCTTTGGGAACATAGAAGTGCCATTGGGTATAGCATTGAAGATCTCAAAGGGCTAAGTCCTACTCTATGCATGCATAGAATTCATCTTGATGACGATCATCATGCTTCTTCTATTGAGCCTCAAAGGAGGTTGAATCCCAATATGAAGGAAGTGGTTAAAAAGGAGGTCTTGAAACTCCTTGAGGCGGGGATAATCTACCCTATCTCCGATAGTCGGTGGATTAGTCCCGTCCATGTGGTCCCTAAAAAGGGAGGCATGATCGTCATCACAAATGAAAAGGGAGAACAAATCTCCACTAGATCGGTGACCAGGTGGCGTATGTGCATAGATTACCGGAGATTGAATAAAGCCACCCGGAAAGATCATTTCCCCATCCCTTTTATTGATCAAATGTTGGAAAGATTGGCGGTCCATTCCCATTTTTGTTTCCTTGATGGTTATTCGGGGTTCTTTTAAATTCCCATCCACCCCGATGACCAAGAAAGGACTACATTCACTTGTCCATTTGGTACCTTTGCTTATCGAAGGATGCCATTTGGCTTGTGCAATGCGCCCTCTATATTTCAAAGGTGTATGGCCGCCATCTTTTCGGACATGATGGAAGATACCATTGAGGTATTCATGGATGACTTCTCCGTAGTAGGTTCATCTTTTGATGATTGTCTCAAGAACTTGAAAAATGTGCTTCAAAGATGTCAAAAGATGAATCTTGTGCTTAATTGGGAGAAGTGTCATTTCATGGTTGAGGATGGCATTGTGTTGGGACACAAGATTTCCCAAAAGGGAATTGAGGTAGATAGGGCCAAGACTGAGGTCATAAAGAAGTTGCCCCCACTTACTACGGTGAAGGGAGTGCGTTCTTTTTTGGGACATGCCGGTTTCTATCACTGGTTCATAAAGGACTTCTCTAAGATTGCTAGGCCTCTATCTAGCCTCTTGCAAAAAGATAATGAATTTGTTTTTGATAATGATTGCATGAATGCTTTTGAGACTTTAAGGCATGCCCTTATTTCCGCCCCCATTGTGCAAGCTCCGGATTGGAGCTTGCCTTTTGAACTAATGTGTGATGTAAGTGATTATGCAGTGGGAGCCATTTTAGGGCAAAGAAAAGAGGGAAAGCTACATGTTGTTCACTATGCGAGCAAGACACTTGATTCGGCTCAAAAGAGCTACGCCACAACGGAGAAAGAGTTGTTGGCGGTTGTATTTGCCTTTGATAAGTTCCGGCCTTATCTTGTGTGTTCCAAGGTGGTAGTATACACGGATCACTCGGCCATCAAGTATCTCATGTCCAAGAAAGATGTGAAGCCGCGGTTGATTCGTTGGATCTTGCTCCTTCAAGAATTTGACATTGAAATTAGAGACAAGAAGGGAACGGAAAACTTGGTGGCCGACCACCTTTCCCGGTTACCTTTGGATGAAGACTCCCCCTCTCATGATATGCCCATTGATGATAGCTTAAAGGATGATCTCCTATACTCCATCAAAGCCCTTGATACCCCATGGTTTGTCGACATGGCGAACTACTTGGCTTGTGGGATCATTCCTTTTGAGTTTACATATCAACAACGAAGGCGGTTTCTCCATGATTCTAAGTTTTATGCGTGGGAGGACCCACTTTTGTTCAAGTGGGGGGAGGATGGTTTGTATCGAAGATGTCTTCCCGATGATGAGATTGCAAGTGTGATTGAGAAATGTCATTCATCCCCCGTTGGAGGACATATGGGTGCCGACAAGACAGTTGCCAAGATCTTATCTTGTGGATTGTGGTGGCCCTCCATGTTCAAGGATGTTTGGGGCTTTGTGAAAGATTGTGATAGGTGTCAAAGGGTCGGTAACATCTCCAACAGGCATGAATTACCCCTCACCAACATTTTAGAATTGGAAGTCTTCGATGTTTGGGGGGTAGACTTCATGGGACCCTTCCCTTCTTCGTTTGGTAACTCCTACATTTTAGTGGCGGTTGACTATGTCTCCAAATGGGTGGAAGCAATCTCCTCTCCTACAAATGATGCTAAGGTAGTTACCAAGCTCTTCAAGTCCGTGATATTTCCAAGGTTTGGAGTTCCGAGAGCCGTGATTAGTGATAGGGGATCCCATTTCGTCAAAAAGAGTTTCCAAGCACTCCTCTCCAAATATGGGGTGCATCATAAAATGGGGCTCTCCTATCATCCACAATGTAGCGGCCAAACGGAAGTGTCAAATAGGGAGATGAAGCTCATCTTGGAGAAAACCGTGAACCGATCTCGCAAGGATTGGTCATTAAAGCTTGATGATGCTTTATGGGCTTATAGGACGGCTTTTAAGACACCAATTGGCACAACCCCCTACAAGCTTGTGTATGGCAAATCATGTCACTTGCCGGTTGAGTTAGAGCACAAAGCATATTCAAGTCATCCGGAGAACGAAGACTTTTGGATGTACATGAGCTCGAAGAGCTTAGGCGGGATGCATATGAAAATGCTAAGATTTACAAGAAGAGAACTAAGGCATGGCATGATCGAAGGATAATGAAGAGAGAGTTCAAGGTAGGAGACAAGGTCCTTCTCTTCAACTCTAGGCTAAGACTCTTTCCAGGGAAACTTAAGTCTAGGTGGAGTGGGCCATTTGAAGTAAAAATTGTGTTCCCGCATGGAGCGGTGGAAGTTTGGAGCGAGGAAAAAGGGACGTTCAAAGTAAATGGGCAAAGACTCAAGGTATACCACGATGGAACCCAAATTGAGCACATTTGTCACATTGCTTTGGATGACTACCCCCTTCCCCTATGAGGATTTTCATCGTAGGGAGGTCAAGCTAATGACCTATAAAGAAGCGCTTACGGGAGGCAACCCGGATTCTTAGCTTTTAGAAAAATAAAGTGTAAAAAAAATGAGAAAAAGAACGAAAAAAGAAAATATGAAAAAAAAGAGTTATGAGAAAAATACAAAAAAAATATATATAAAAAAAAAGAAAAAAGGAGTGAATAAGAGGTTTTAGATGAAGAAATATGAGGAAGATAGAAGAAAAGATGAAAAAAATGGCTAAGTATAGAAGAATGGAGGAGGAGCGAGCCCAAAAAAAGACAAAGTGGGGCGCTCCCCCAACGGAGCGGGCGCTCCTTTGAAAGTGGAGCGGGCGCTCCACTCGTGCAAAAAACTAGGGGGCTTGGCAGGAACTTGGAGCGTTGTGGGAGCACGCATGGAGCGTCCCGCTCCAGGCCTGGAGCGGGCGCTCCCTTTCAGCTGGAACGAGCGCTCCAGCTCGCCAGGCCTAATCTTCGTTTTTTTTATGCTTCTCACGTGCCATCTTATTATAACCCCCCCCCCAAAATCCGTCCCTTTTCCAATCACTCATCCTCACATCACCCTCACTCTTTCACTCTCATTCTTCCCTTTCAAACTCCCTTTCTCTCTCTAAACTCCATTAAACCTCCAACTTCAAACCTCCATATCTCCTTCATTTCTCAACATTTCACTTCCTTCCTTCACAAAACCTTCATCTTTTCTCCTCCTCTACACAAAAAACCCATTTTCGTCAAAAAGCCCCAAAATCAAAAATTCATCATCACTTCAAAGTTGAAGTTTGGGGAAGATCTCTTGAACAAAAAGGTTAAGGAACACGGTTGAAGCTTGAAGGCACCTAAATTGTTCGCAATTGTGGATTTTCTTCACCCCTCTTAAAGAGGGAGGTAAAACCTAACCCTAACTTTTATTTTTCTTCTAGATTTGTACTAGAAAATTGATAATATGATGATTGTGGTGTTGTTTGTGGACTTAGCTGCTAGATTTAGATAGATTTTGATTTTTAATTGATTTTTTTTTATTTTTTGTGTGATTTCTTTCATTTTTTCTTTCTAGTTTCTTACTCTTTTAGCCTAATTTTTCCTAGTTTCTTTTATTTTTAGTTTTTCTAGCTTCTTTTCATTATTTCTTTTTGTTTTCCTTCATTTTTTCTTTGAATTTTTGCCTTGGTTGGTGTTCTTATTTACGTGCTTAGTTGTCGGGTTGAGACCGTGGTCTTTTAAATTTCTTATAATCATCTTGGTTGAGTTATTCTCTTCAAACTCCACGCATGTTTGGTAAACGAAAAAAAAGTAAAAAAGACCAATGTTCTTCCTCCCAAAAGAACCCAAAGGGCACCCTTCCGGCCCTTAAGTTCGTCAACCCCGACCATAAACGTCGGTATGACGAACTTAAGCACCGGAAGATCAAGGCCTCTAAGTTCTTCCATGGTTAAACTCTAAATAGTCTCGGGATAGTGCTAGATGTAAGGCGTTGTTTATATGTTTTAGGCTTAGAACGCTTTTACACCTTTAGCCCTTTGACATACGAGCGGCTCACATTGAAATTCTTAGCCTCTCTTGAGAGAAAGGAGGTTAATGGACAAGAGGGGGAGTATGAAATCTCCTTCCAATTGTTCAATCAACAGTATCTCTTTGGGGAGCCTCAATGAGATCTTCCAATGTGATTCCTCTAATGCCATCTGAAATCCCGAGATGTGGCAATACCCCGTCCACTATCAAAGGGACGCATTTTGGCATGATGTTGCCGGATACGCCCCCTTTGATCCCAAAACGGGATATTCCTCTCATATGAATTCCCCCATCCTTCGCTACATTCACCGCCTCTTGGTTACCGCCATATTTTCGAAAAAAGAACCAAGTAAGGTAGCCCCGGAGGAGGTGACTGCGCTCTACATTGCCTCCCATCATCCAAGGGATGTAGGAGGAATGTTGAATATTGGATTTCTATTTCTCCAACGGTGTATTGCCATACGCCGTGGAGAACTATTTAAATCCGATATTCACTGTGGGGGGATGATTACTATCATTGCTTCCGCTCTAGGGTTTGGGGAGCAACTTAATTTGTTGACTCCGGTTGATGATAACCCCTACCTCGATTTGCACTATATTAGACCCGCCGGGTGGATTGATTTTACCCCCGATCCCGCGCGGTTCGTTTGGAAGGTAAGGGGTCGTCATAATTGTTACCTCCCACACCCAGAGGTGACCACATTTGACCGCGACGGGGAGGATTCCGAGATTTTTCTTATCCCTTATGAGCCCCCCGTCGTGGAAGCCCAGGCCGCACGCGGCAACTTAGCTCCTCCTCTCCATCGCGAGGAGCCGAGTTCCGGACGACGTGCCTCAGTGTCGTCCTGCTCCTTTGACTATGAGGGGGCCTACTACAGTCTTGCTCTCAACCAAGATCGTATGATGAATACGATCCAAGGTATGAGAGAGGACTTGAGTGGTATGATGATACAAACTAATGCAATGTATCATCACCACGTAGCGAGTGGGAACGTTGACTCCTATGTCAACTTTCTAAATTGGCCTCCTCAACATGGGCCGATACCGGGATGGAATGACCGCCAACCCACGTACCCCTATTGGCCCCACCGCGACCCACCCTATGATTGGCGGGAACCCGGGGGTTCTAACCCCATGGGTGATCCCGCCTATCCCCCCTACGGCGCTTGGCCGCCCGGCTACACGGGCGGTTGGGAGCCTCATGGCCCTCCCCCTTATGGAGACATGCCACCACCTCCCCCTTTGGGAGAAGGTTCATCTCGCATAGACGAGGACTAGATCCTCTTGCCCCGCTCCCCCTTTACTTGTTTTGCATGATTACACTGAGGACGGTGCCTTGATTGTTTGGGGGTGTTTTTATTTGATTATGCTAGCGGGTTATGGCTCATTTTGAGGGTTTGGGGTGTCTTTTTGGGTACACGTGTTAGAGAGGACGCATTGGTAGGTCGGGTTTACGGGGCATGATAGGAGAGTGTGCTTTATTGATCATTGCCTTGAGGATTTAAATGAAAAGAACCATGGTTGACTATTTCTACTTGTATATGACTTGTATATGATTTTCTCCTTTTTCTATCCTTTTTGTTTTCTTGTATATATCTTTGTGCTTTGCTTTTCTTTTTATTTGCTTCTTTTCTCCTTTAGGTCTTAGACTTGCATGTAGTATAGTTGTATATCATGTTAGTTTTGCATGTAGCATGTGAATTACATATAGGACTTATCTTTGGTAGTTTGCATGTAAGCTTTTTAAAAAAAAATTCAAAAAAACTTCCAAAAGATTTTTGCATCACCTAATTAAGGAATGACTTTATGTTTCGACTTTAGAGGTTAGAGGTTGGGAACTTGACTTTCGAGTAGGGGTGAATTAGCTTGAGTGTCTTATGTGCTCGTTAGGAGTATTAGGGGTGCTTTAAGCTTGGATGCCTAGGTCTTGGTACGAATAGACCCCTCGATTGTCCAAGACTCGCCTTTAGCGTGAATTAGTGTCTCTATTTCCCTATAAAAAGCCTGTACTCTCTCCCTTGACCTTGGATAAGCCCTTGAGTGACCTTGGGAACCCTTCTAGCCCAATGAAGTGTAAGGCTAGTAGCCTTTAAAAAAAAGAGAGAAAACAAAACAAAAACACATAAAAACACATAAAAATGAAAAAAAAATGAAGAGAAAAAGAGCCCTTTTTGGCCTATTGGATTGAATAAGTGGTGCATAAGAGCCTACAAGGCTAGTAGCCTATAGTTATAAAAATTCATGCTTTGGCCCTAGAGATGCTCCAATGCCTAAGGTATGAGCTACCTTACCCGCTTATCGCGTCTCATACCAAGTGCTCGGTACCGTGCCTCAGAAACATGACTATCGAGTGAGAGGTAGACCGCGTGAGGAGGTAGTCTAGGGCCCTTGCATTCAAAAAAAAATTGAAGTTAACTAGTGAATAAATATGCTAGCTTGGGGGATCTTGTGAGCTTGTGGGGCATGATTGGTACTAGGTTGAGCGAGTTTTTCCATTTTGTAGGGAAAGGTTTCACTTAGGATCAATGAGGGCTTGTGTGATAGTTGAGGGACCTCTAGGACGATCATTTTCTTTGCGCACTAGCTTAGACCACTCCTTTGACCCCTAACTTGTGGATAAGGAAAGAAGGCTATGAGATTTGAAAGTTAGTCGAGTTCTCTCATTGCCTTGACACCTCTATTAGGACGAGGACCTTGATTTCGTGATGCCTATCTTAGTTTTTATTGCATAGGTTTCCTTGAGATTGTTAATTGCTCGAGGACAAGCAATTGGCAAGCTTGGGGGAATTTGATAAGTGGACTTTAGGTTCACTTATTTGCATGTAGTTTTAGGGCATTTAGATCCATTTTAGGTCATTTAACTTCCTTTTCCTTCCCTTTTTCATCATTTCTTATTATCTTGTGTTTAGCATCTAGATTAGCTCATTTGCATATAGTTAGGATGTATATATAGGTTGTTGCATATGCATGTGCATACCCCCCTCCCCATCTAACATTTGACTTGAGAGTTTTGAAGGTTATCAAGCAAAGAAGAGGCTTATAACAGGGGAGCGGGCGCTCCTAAGGATAGGGAGCGGGCGCTCCAGGGGTCAAGAAATGAAGACAGAGGATCAGTGAGTTGGAGCGACCCAGGAGCGATGTAGGAGCGGGAGCTCCATGTTGTGAGGAGGGGGCGCTCCATTGCCCAGGCTCCGTAGTTTTATTTCGTCTTTTCCGTTTTTGCCCTTATTTCTACGGGGTATAAATCTAATTTTGTAATAATCTTAGGGGACCCCTTTAATTCCAAAATCATTATTAGCTTAATTAGAGAGAGAAACTTTAGAGAGAGAAGTAATTTTAGAGAGAGAAAGTAGATCTTGAAACCATTTTTGAAGCTTTTGAAGGTAAATCTATGGAGTTTTCCATTTATTGTTCATCTATTTAGATTATTTGTTCTATCTCTTGCTTTATTTTGCCTTATTACTTGCTTATCTAGTTTTAGCCTTTGATTAGTGTTGGTTAGTTGATGTTTAGCTCTTTATGTTGATTTCTACCATTGTTAATCTTCATTTAATACCTCAAGCTTTTCATTTTGCTTCTTTAATGGCTTTAGAGTAGTTTCTAGGCTAGGGGAAGGGGATGAACTAGGTTGATCATGAGTTGACCTCAAAAGTCAAGCTAGGGGGCAGATTTAGGAGAAATTGGGTTGACTAACCTATTTAATTGCTTGTTAAATTGTTTGATCATCAATTGAATTAGATTAGGGGATCAAAAGTGAAGGATTGAGAGATGAAGCTTTTGATGGACCTTAGGTTAGTCAATAGGTTGACTTCACCATGAGAATAGGTGTTAGGCTTCCTAGGACCTTAATCGAATCGCTACGAGTTGTGGAAATACTTGATCAATTGATTTTACCATGAGAATAGGTAAAATTGGTTGATTAAGTCCTCCTAATTAGCTCGAGAGAGTAATTAGGAAACATATGAGCGACCTTAGTCCCTTAGTTAAACCTAATGAATCCCCTTGGCTTGACGAATAGGTTAGCAATTGGTTAATTAGTGATTCCCCTATCCCTAGTGTCTTCTTATTATTGTTAAACCCAAATCGTTTAGTTTAAATTGTTAGCTAATTAGTTCTTGTTTTCTTAGTTGATCAATTAATCTCAAAAACCACTAAAAATAGGCTAAGCTCGCTTAATTACTTTCAAACCTTGCTAATCTTTGCTTCCTCGTGGAATCGACCCTTTCTTACCCTAAACTAGGCTAAGATAGGTTTATATTTGGCACGTGCAACGACCGTGTCATATATATATATAAGGGTTGCAACTTGTCATGTGTCATCGCATGGCAGTGTTGCCTTTATAAATTATTATTTTTCCTTTTTCAGAATGCATGTAGTAGATTTTGAACCCTCAACCTATTAATTAAAATGTCATAAATTTTACCACCAAGACACATCCTTTTTTGTTTATTATATTGCAATAAACAAACCTTATTAATTAGCTTAACAAAGGGCCTATTTTGTTCAGCTTATTTTCAGTTAGCTCTAATAAGTTCAGTTCAGTTCAGCTCCAATAAGTTCAGTTCAATTCAGTTCAGTTCAGCTCTAATAAGTTCAGTTCAGTTCAGTTCAGCTCCAGTGAGTTCAGTTCAGTTCAGTTCAGCTCTAATAAGTACAGTTCAGTTCAGCTCCACTAAGTTCAGTTTAGTTCAGCTCCATTCCTTATAATTTAATTTAACTATTTTGTTTAATATTATTATTATTTTTGGTCTAATTGATTTTACTTATTATTATTGTTTTTATTATTTTTATTATTATTATTATTATTATTATTATTATTATTATTGTTGTTATGGACAAATATCATACAACCTACAAGAAATTAGTGGGCAACCGAGATACAATCTGGGCACCCACTCCTCTAGCTATAGCAAACCCTATCCTAGTGAAAATATGGGCAGCAGCACGTGCCCCTATATCCTGTGTCTTCGAGAAAGTCTGCACCCGCTTATTATTATTATTATTATTATTATTTTATTTTTTTTCTATAGCTTGCTATTATTATTATTTTTATATATTATTTTATATATTATTTTGTTATTACATTTAGTCGTTATAATTACTAGTATTATTATGTATGAGCATAGTTTGGATTGGTGCTCGATTTAATCAAATTTCATGTCAATACGAGTATTTTAATTTGCAATTATTTTTATATTTTACCGACTAGATATTCACTAGTACATCATACAAATAAGCTACAAAAGCTAGAATATATTTAAAGATTACAAAGTTGCTAATAATACTGAAGTACTATCTAAGGTACAACGTCGTCGTTACGTTGAATATTAAAGATATTTTGGCGGTTTAAGGTGGCGATTGGTTTATAAATATTATAGACTAACTCACCACAAATCGTGGTTTGGTTAGAAGCACCAACTCACGTTTTAACCTAACTATCATTATAATTGCTAATTTTTATTATAATTGTAATATCAATTTACTTCTTAGACATTATTGTTATTATACTATCGCCATTAATACTTAGTAATTACTCTTCATTAATTTATTATTATTTTTAAATTAATTTATCATTATTACTATTATTTATTTAGAACTATTATTTATTAACATCAAAAGTATTATCATTATTCATTAACATTATTCTAAATTATTAATTCTTAAAATTATAATTACTCATTATTTAATATTCATAATAATAATTATTTACTTATTATTTATATATTTATTTCAGTTCAGCTCCAATAAGTTCAGTTCAGTTCAGCTCCAATAAGTCCAGTTCAGTTCAGCTCCAATAAGTTCAGTTCAGTTCAGTTCAGCTCTAATAAGTTCAGTTCAGTCCAACTAGAATTAGACGAAAAGAACAGGCCCAAAGTTTTGGCGAAAAATCTCAATCCACATTCCTTTTTGTTATCTCTATGCAATTAGCTAATCCTTTTAGCTTAATAAAATTTTGGAAAAATGTGAAGAGATATCTTCATTACACTCTTCTATGAATCCATGATCCTTTTAAATTTACTTCCCCAGTCCCATATTAATTGCAACAATAATATGTGCACATAGTTTTAGGAAGTTAATAGAGTAGGGTGTAGGTGATATTAATTTATTGTAAAAGTTGATGTGATAGAAAGTGATGTGTACTTTTAGAAAGTTAATAGAGTAGGGGAGTAATATTTTAATGTTTTTCACATAAATCAATGAATGAGGAAAGTATATTAGTTGGGTGATATATAATAAACTATTGGTGGATCCATGCCTAAAATAGAAGTGTTACAATTAATATGAGACAATCATATATGGAAAGTGTTGCAGCTAATATGGGACGGAGGGAATATAATTGATTCTTAAATTATGTCATCAAAAGAAATTTTCTAAAAAGTTACAAAATATTTTATCAATTATTTAAATTAGTGAGGGATTTATTCTAACTCAATAAAACATACTTCCTCAGTTCCATATTACTTGATACACTTCCCAAACTCGTTCCATATTACTTGATACACTTCCAAAAATGGCATGGTCCTACACTAAAAATATATATTTTTATTATAGGATGGGTCCCATATTTTACTTTTGTCTATACACTCATGGCCCATATTTGTCCGATATTATACTTTATTGACTTAAATATATCAACAACTAACTACTCACAATAAAATAAACAAGTCAAATAATAATCCTAAAACTTTGTGCCGGTCAAACTCTATCAAGTAATATGAGACGGAGAGAGTACAAAATAAAATTGGTTGGGGCATCGCCCAGGGGACAAACTAAGGTATAGTAGGTATTTTTTAGAATTGTTTATTAAGAAAGAGACAGTGGGTTCAATTGATTTATGTAAGGAAAATAATACTAAATGGATCGTATCCTGATTAGGAAATAAAAAAAATGTAATTGGAACAAACAAAAATAGATAAATGAGATTTTTTTTGAGGGACGGAGAGAGTAGTAAGTAGTTAACTAGTTATTGTCCAAAACCGCATATAGTAAATATCCTTAAGCCTTCCCGTAAAAAATATCCTTAAGCCTTTGGCACAGTACTACTACATAAAAGGTGGGTGTATAGACAGAAATAAGAGGAAAATTAAAACAGTTTCATTTGCCATCTTCTTCATAGAAGTATGCTGTTATCAGTCATTAATAGTTTTCGAGGCCTCAATATTTATTTTTCTTACTTCTATTTTTTAATGCATATTTACCACTATTTTACGTACTTCTATTTATTTATTTTTTGAAGTAAATAGTTTGAAATTTTGGCAGAAAATATTTTTAATGCAAGAGAGACATAACTGAAGTTGTTCACGGGATTGTCAGCCACTGAAAAACTCATGTGGCATTTTGCCATTTTTCCCTCTTCATAATTTTTTTTTTTTATGAAATTATTACTAATATTCTTAGTATTTTATTGTAACCCAATTTTTTTTGGTATCAAAAAAAAAGATTGGGTGGGGTACGTTGCTCTATAAAGCAAGAAAGAAAGGAGGGGTAAAATGCAGCCGCAAAATATGATTGGTGGAGAATCACTTTTTTTGAATTTGAGAAAAGGAGGTCAAGTTTTTGATTCCTTTAATTTTATGTTTTCTCCAACTTTTTCAGGACTAAAATGTAGCTGTAATCAACTTTTTTTTCCTCAGTTCCTTCCCCACTAAATTTCTTGTTTTGATTACCTTAAATTTATCAGAGCTCTACTTTAATCTGACCATTCTTTTTGTCCTTTAATGGGCTTCCTCACAAGGCATTTGTCAGATTAGAAAGCAAATCTACAAGGAAAAGGAGAGAAAGAGAGGGTGGGAAGCGAAAAGAGATAGGGGTGTTTGAAAAATAAAAATGATAGGAATTTAACAGTTAAATGTTATTAAATAACTAATACTTCCTCCGTATCGTAAAGATTGCAATAATTTGACATAAATTGTGAGTAGAAAGTGTCAAATTGTTGCAATCTTTGCGATACGGAGGTAGTACAATCATTATAAAAATACAATATATTATCATATAAAGATAATATACCACCATAACTATGAGAAAGGCAATATATTTCCATGTAAAAACCATGATAAATAAAAGGTTTGTTATTGCCTTGAGTTTACCTTTTTACCCCTCATTTAATATGTAAAAAGACTATTTTATCCCTCACTTAACATATGAAATGACCGTTTTGCCCCTATTAGATGTTGTAGAAACATCTAACCGTTAGATCTCAATCAATTCTCAGCTTGTTTGAAAAATGGTTTTGTGTGACTTTTTAATTGGTTCAAGGCTTTTGGCTTTTGTTTTTGTTCAAAATTTTCAACCAAAATCCAGAAGCTGCTTTTACTAGTTTTTTTGGGTGACTTTTGGCTTTTCCTGCCATATTGTACAAAACAACTAGCATAACAGTCATTTTTACCAAACACTTTTTTTAACAATCAATAATTATACAACTGATCAAACAAGCCACTAAAACAGTCGGTCAAACCAACCAGCATAAAAAGCCACCAACCAACAGCCGGATGCCAAACACCCTTTAGTTTGCAAAAGTGTTAACATCTACACTTGACTCAGTCTATTAAGTCTTATATGAAAGTTGGTATATCGTTGTTAAGTTAATGACTGTAAGTGTGAAGTTGTGCCTTTTTATGTAATAAACTAGCATATATCAATTTTGGATCTTCTCCTAGCTGGAGTCCTAGACGACTGGCTCTAATGCCTACTCTCAGAACCGACCCTAGGTGGAATGTAGTTGGGCAAGAACGGTAAATGGGATCGGAGTTATCTCGTTTTATGACCTAGGGGTGAGTTGGAAGAATTTGGAAACCAATCTCAGATAAAAAGGTTTGTTTTTGGCTCGGTACTTTTTTTTTCCAAAGGTACTATCTCAGGGATCGACCAAAGTCAGAAAACTAAACAACCATAAACTTAAAACAACAAACTAAAAGCTATAAACTAAAAAACTAAAAAACTAAAAAAAAAACTACATTAAATAAACACAACATAAAAATAAAAGAAAAACATAAAACAAGACAAGCTTCTTGAAGAAGCTATACAGAAGCTTCTCCAAGAAGAATTTTGGGCGGTGGAGGAAGTGGCTACCGACAGGCAATAAAGCTTCAGGCCGGATCCGTGATTCTTGCAACCACAACCTTCTGTGGCTTCAACGCGTGACCCTACAAAATGGTCATTAAAACGAGCGGTGCACTCCAGTGGAAGAGGTGGAAACGGTGAGCCACCAACTTCGACTAAGAGCCAGCGACCGCTACTGGGTGCAACAAGAGTCGAAGGTTTTTTAGAATAAGTTTGCAAGTGACAAGATGATATTACTCAAATACACAAACATGTAGAGGAATATGGGAAGTATGCCAACAAATCTACTTAACGCTAGCAATCCACATGAGTTCTAGCTCAAAAAAATTAGGTGTTCTACCCCATGGGATGTGGTGAAGATCAGCTTAGATGCATCTCTTAGCATGGAAGTTTCAGTTGAAATGGGAGTAATTGCCCGGAATCTATTGGAGCCATTTTTTTGCGGCAATGAGGCCACTCCGATCATGGGGCCCATAGGAGATCGTAGAGGACCTCTTGCAATAGCTTGCAATAATAATATTTTTTTTGACAATAGCTCACTAAATAATAAACATTAAAACTGAAGGTGACCGCTTCAATCCTGCATCTCCTCGCAATGTGTGAGCCATATGCATTTCTGACTTGGTGTCTTTATTCAACATACACCAATTAAACCTCTTGGCTTGTGTGATGATTTCTTGGATTGTCCACCTAGTGCTTGGTTGTGCCATAATAACATTGTTTAAGATTTCAATCAAATTAGTACAATCTGTAACAATTGTAACTGAATTTAAGTTTTGTTCTCTAGCCCAAAGAAGACTGAGTAAACAAGCCCTAGCTTCAGCATGCAAAGCAATAACAATATCACTAACTTAGAATCATAGTCAAGATGATGATGATGATGATGATAAATAATAATAATAATAATAATGATAAAGAAGAAGAAGAAGAAGAAGAAGAAGAAGAAGAAGAAGAAGAAGAAGAAGAAGAAGAAGAAGAAGAAGAAGAAGAAGAAGAAGAAGAAGAAGAAGACTCACCTTAATCACATATGTTAGGATCTTGACTATATATAGCACATTGCCAAATGTCTCTACTAAAATAACGAAGGATATAATAAAATTAATAATTGATAAAAATATTATAATTATTTATATTAATTACAATTATAATATCGATAATATATATATGTAATACTAGTAACAATAATATTAATCCCTCATTTTTTATTTAATAGGAACGTTTAGATGTGCCGATGTACCTGCTTGCAATACATATCACTGACTATGAATATCTCCAATTTTTTACGATAATTTATTTTAAAAAAGTTAATATTATGAAAACACATATTATAAAAAATCAAACAAAATCCACATGACCATGTTTTTCTTCATTACAAATAACACAATATGGTGAAAGAGCAAATGTGAATAGTGTTAAAAGTATTAAAAATAAATTGAAAAGAACAGCACCATAATTCTCCCTAATTATATATAGAGAAAATAACACAGGTCACCTGAATCACCTCTTATTAGAGTCAATGGGCAGGGGCACATGCGGCAGATGGTCCTTCCACACTCATACCCACCTAAAAACATATCCCCATCCCCACCCATCACCCATAGAGGGGAAACTTTAATCCCTATTACCGCTCCAATCGGTACACTCAATAAAAATTATCCCCGCCCCATAACCTATATGGGTCTCCGCACCAATCTCACATACGCCATATCCTAAGATTTGCCATACCGGGTTACCCTCCTTAACATACATCCCATGTTTATTAAATTGTGTCCTATTTATTTTAAAATTAACAAATATTTTCAAATGTTATTGAAATAAAAAAAGATGAGTAGTACTTAGGCGGGCGGGGATGGTGCGGGGCGGGTGGAGATGGGGTGGTTCATTCTAAACTTCATGCCAACCCCATCACCCATGGCGAGGATAGTTTTGATCCCTATTCCCGTCCCATCAGCCACGAAACCTTTCCTCATCCCCACCAAATTGGGGCGGTTGCGGGGCAAGTCTCCGCAAACCCAACCTCACTGACATTCTAAATACGATAGGTTGGTCTTGTGAGAGACCATATACTTTTTAAGTTAAAATCAGGCAACGAACTAAACCCAACATTAAGAAAAGAATGAATCGTCTTTTAGAATATGGTGACTAGTTTGATCCATTTCGTTACCAGTTAATTAATTTATTCAATAATCATAATTATTATTTTATTTAGTAACTAGTTTAATTCAATTATTGGACATTTCAATCCACGGTACGTCTCCTTGGTCATTTTTTAAATTTTCTGTTGGAGTTTGATATTAAAAGGGAAACAAAGAGAATAGAAAACTAGGTTATATTAGTGCAAGATATGTGGAAATAATGTTGAGTTTGAGTAAACTGAAATGGACTTGGCATGTTAGCTTTGACTAATCTAGTCTTATGCTTCCTCCGTCACATAATAAACGCAACAAACGGACTTGGCACATTCTCCTAGGCAAATTTTCCTAATGAAACTAGTGAGATAATTAAGCTCTTAAAGAGAGATAGTGAGGTTAGTGACCTTCAACGCCAACTACCACCTTCAATACCAACCACTACCGTCAACTCTGACCACCAAGGCAACCACTACCTTAAACTCCGACCATTACACCAACCTCCACCTTCAACACCGACCACCACGCTAACCACCATCTTCAACTCCAAACACCATACCCTCCACCAAACCCAGAAATTTTTATCTCCTGAACCCAGAAAATTCAAACCCCACAACAAAAAAATACGAAATCCATTGATCGAACAACAACAAATCCACAAATAATAAGAAATTGAACGAACAACAACGACTGTCAAACCCCAAAGTCAGAATTTCGAACCCAAACTTTGAAATTCAAATCTCAAACCCAATAATTAACTCCTTCTTTTTCGAACAAATCCAGCTACACTTCCACCGTTCTTCTTCTTCTTCGAACAACGGTGGTCAATTTACCTAGAAATTTGCTCCCTCTTCAAACATCGGTGGTCGATCTTTTCTTCTCTTCTTCCAATTAACTCGAATAAAAACACAATCCACAACAACTAAAAAACAAATGTTGGTTCGCGTTCTTGTTGTGGTGGGCGATTTGGTGGTTTTGGGGGGTCAATATGGTGCTTGTGGTGGTCGATTTGGTGGTGAAGGCGCCGAAGGCAGTGAAGTGGTGATTCCGGTGGTGAAGGTCGTGGTTAGGTGACCAGTGGTGGTCGGTGGCCGAAGTACTAGTTGTTGTTGTCGATGTTTGGAAGAAATGGTGGAGATGGTGGGTATTAGGGTTTGATGACTTGATGAAGGGTTGGCTGTTGAAGTTTAATTGAATGTTGATTAATTAGGTTAGAATTAGAGGGAAGTCATTTGTCTAAGTGCTATTTAGTTAATATGTAATGATATTTTAGGAGGATATAATTACGTATGTTTTAATTTTTTTAAATGGGGGTATTTTAGTAAGTTCACGCTCAAAACTTTACTAAAATATTACGACCTAAAATGGCTAATGTTGTGTTTTGTTTTTTGTGGTAAGGAGAAAGTAATAAAATTAGACCTTTTCAAAAATAATTTTTGAAATACAAATAACTCTGAGATCATAATAATGAGATTCACGAGTAAAATAAAATGCACATCCTACCATGATATTCTCTAACATCATATCCGTCTTCACATACGTTTACTACCCAACTCTCTTTGACTTTTGACTCCAATGCATCATCATTTCGCATTGTCGAAAGACTTCTATTTCCCCCATAAAAACAATCTCAATTTCCAATTCAAAAAGAACCAAAAAAAACATAGATTTTAAAAATCCTTTTCCATCTATAAATACTATTAATACCACTTTTGCAGAAGCAGATTGATACCCTTTCCCCTGTTTTATTAACTCTTTTCTCCTTACCTCTTCAGTGTCTTGCAACCATGTTAAACTCTGCCACCCATCTTTATCCTAAATTAAATACTTCTCTTTATTAAACCCATCTTTTTTCTTTCTTTCTAATTCTAAACTGGTTTCCCCCCACTGTTTTTATTCCTTTTTTTCAAAATGGGAAGAGCAGCTAGATGGTTCAAGTCCATATTGGGAATGAAGAAGCAAAATGACAATGAAAAGAACCCAAAATCAATCAAAAATGATATTGATGAAAAGAGAGAAAAAATGAGTATGGTAGAGAAAAGATGGAGCTTTACAAAACCAACAAAGGAGAGAGTTAGAGAAAAGGATAATCTTTGGTTTAGAGATTACATTTCTGAGAGTGAAAAAGAACAAACTAAGCATGCTATTGCTGTTGCTGCTGCTACTGCCGCCGCCGCCGATGCGGCTGTTGCGGCAGCTCAAGCGGCTGTTGCTGTTGTTAGATTGACTAGCCAAGGCAGGGCAACTCTGTTTTCTTGTGCTGGAATTGATACATTGGCTGCTATCAAGATTCAAACCCTTTTTAGAGGTTATTTGGTATGTGGTTTTTTTTTTTTTTTTTAATGTTTATCTCTATTTTTATCTATTTTAAAGTTGTTTTCATTATTGGAGAAAAAGGATGTGTGATTTGTTCCCATTTCTTGTTCCTTTTTTCATGTGGGTTTTGCATATTCTAACATGTAATTTAAAATTTGGGTATTTAATTTATTTATTTTGATATTCGTTTACTAATGTCTAATGTCTTCATCTTGCTCATATTTTTTAAATTTCAAATAAGAAAAATTGATGAGAATAATGAATAGTGATTTAGCACTTTAAAAATTGGTTTAAACACTCCAAATTGTAATTAAGACATAGAAAACTGTCATGTCGCAAAGAGAGTGCCTAAATCAATATTTTGAGAGCCTTTACACTACCTGAGATTTAATCTGTACTGATGTGCATCTTTCTAAAATAATGCAAAAAGTGAAATTATTTCAAAACAATCTCAACTATGTGTGCGGTCTTCCCAATATGAACCAAGCTAACTATGTTGGATCATTTTAGGAGGATATAGTAAATAGTTAAAATTATCTTTACATGACATAATTTAAATTGGATTATCTTGGAAAGACACCCTTCACCACCCTTCACAGTTGAGTAATAATTATTTTAAAATGCTAATATCTCATAGTTACTTCTTACTTGAGATTATTTTGAGAAATCAGAAATAGTTAAGATTAATCGCGTCAAATTTTTATACTTTCTCCGTATCAAATTAGATGCTACACTTTTTTTTTCAGACTCCAATACATTTTTTTATTTATGTGAGAGAGATAGAGATAGAGATGAAAAAGGGGTCATGTGGTAGGAGAAAGATAGAAAGAACAAAAAGCCGAATAAAGAAGTGTAGTATATTTAATAAGAAATTTATTTATGTGGAAAGTGTAGCAACTAAGAAGTGTAGTATATTTAATAAGAAATTTATTTATTTGGAAAGTGTAGCAACTAAAAAAACGGAGGAAGTATTAAAGAATATGGATATTTAACGTGTTTGAGCTTTGGTACAATATCTTTTAAAAGGATCTGTTCGTTTGAAGTTCTAAATTTGTATCTGAGTTTAGTTAGATTACTATAGTACCAAGCTGAATTTGCAAAGTATATATCCAAATGTGTGTGTGTGTACACTGTTAAAAAGCTTAGAAATAGGAAAAGCATATCTGCATATGCAATGTATGGGGGTTGGTTGGAACTTGAAGAGTACATGATTTTCTCACTTTCTAAAGGTAGAAAAAAGTATCTCTAGTAACTCAAAAAGATGATTTCAAGTTACTACTTCAAGAGGGATTTGGTCAACTTTTTAGTAGGTTTGTTTCTCCCCTTTCCAATATTTACTCTCTATTCTTGAGTCTTTGACCTTATCATTCCATGTTTGAATATGAAACATACATTGCTCATCAGTAACAGTTTTTCTAAAACTTACTCTTGTCTTTGTAATTTCTTATTTTTATTCTTTGTCAAAAGTAAAATACTAATAGTAGTTGTTTAATCCCGCTTTTGTAATTCCTAGTGTTTCGTAATTTTACGTATGATAGCCTATGTAAAAAAAATAGTAAGATACTCCTATTGAAGAATTAGATTTAATTTATACTTGCAATTAGATAATATTTGTTTCAAAATGAGATAATATTTAAATCAAGTAACTATGGCCTATGGGCTTGTCACTTATTATTTGCTGTAAAATCCTATGCTGTTACTATATATGCCTATAGTAAAGCTCAAACCTAAATGCCTTTGATTTCAAACTAGTACTACAATGGCCCACTATAGCAATTAGGTGTGTTTTGTTCATAACGGTCATATCTAATTGTGAATGATTGAGTAGCTAATAGATGATGATGATTCGTCGATAATAATGTTATGAACAAACAACATCATAACCGTTATGAATAAGTTATTATCTGATAGCTGATTGTTGATTTTGTTTTAACTAATGCTCTGGAGTATGGTTTATAAATTCATATCTGATTATATAGAAATGTAACTTTCTAATTTCTATTGTGATTAACTAAAAGGCGAGGAGAGCACTTAAAGCCTTAAAAGGGTTGGTTAAATTACAAGCTTATGCCAGAGGCTACCTTGTTCGAAAGCGAGCTGCAGCCACTCTCCATAGTATGCAAGCCCTAATCAGAGCTCAGGCTGCTGCACGTTCGCAAAGAGCTAACTTAGCCCTTCACCAAAATACTAAGGTTCGATCAGATTTCCGAGCACGAAAATCTATGGTAAGATATAATCCTACCTTTACAAACGAGTCAATTTTCATATGATTATTTTCATCTTTAGTGACTATATATGTGATGCTTGAACATTTTATTTTCAGGAAAGGTGTGATGAAACAAGAAGTGCTCAATTCCATAGCAAGAGACTATCAACCTCATACGAGCCATACAACAATAATGCATATGAAGGGAGTCCCAAAATTGTTGAGATGGACACATATAAGCCTAGGTCAAGGTCTAGGAGGATCAACCCTTCATTATATGATTTTTGTGGCGAAGAGTTGCAATATCCAACAATATCTTCACCTTTACCATGTCCTTACCCGGGGCGGATTTCGTTTTTCCACAATGACTATGATTGGAGCTTCTACGGGGATGAATGTCGGCTCTCAACGGCCCAAAGTACACCTCGGTTTGCAAACTCAACCCGATCCAATGGTCCTACTACCCCCACCAAGAGTGTCTGTGGGGATAGCTTCTTTAGGCCTTACTCCAACTTCCCCAACTATATGTCGGATACAAAATCGTTTCGGGCCAAGTTAAGGTCACAGAGTGCCCCTAAGCAAAGGCCCGAGGCCCGACCCAAAAGTAGGCTATCACTGGATGAGATAGTGGCAGCTAGAAATAGTATTAGTGGTGTTAGAATGCAAAGGTCTAGTTCTCAAGTTCAAGACACTTTGAACTTATGACATGTCTCTACTCTCTCCACCCCAAATGAAAGGAAAGTTCTTTGTGTTCTTAAAAATAGTGAATCAAAAAAATATTTGTAGAGTAGAGAAGAAGCATTTGACAGCTTTTTACTCTTGATTAATCATCATGTTTTCATTAGGTCAGTTTCCAAGTTGCAACATGCTAGTAAAGGATTGGAAACACAGGGTGCTTTTGTATATTCTGCAGAAATTAACTTCTAATGAAAATGAGTCTTTGGTCTTTTCTAATTTATTGTAAGTTATATAGTTTTTTTTTGGAATGAATAAGTTATATGCTTCTTAATTCTTTGAGATTTCCCGGTTCTTTTTCTATTGTTAAATTCTTAGTTTTTAAACGAGTTTTCACGTTGCATAATATACGATTTTAACCTTTAATATGTTTAATTACCTTTTTAATAAAATTATTAAAATTTTAATATCAGATCAAGGTGAATATGACAATATCATATATGTTTATTTTCCCTTGTGTAAAAGTACAATATATAGATGGTGAAAGGATAGTGTATTCGAAACAATTAAATGCATTTCATGTTTTCACATGGTGTGAGGATCACGAAAAAAGAAGGCAAAATTGACTATGTTTTAAATTACATGATCAAGAAAATTGTTCATATATATGGCTTGATGTGCATGCTAGCTTTTGATTAGTTGTATGTATATGCTAGTGTGCAAAATTTTTGTTGTCCCTCTAAGGCTGTATCCGGTGGGTGTGCATTCTATTTTTCGTGATTTTATTTCTCAATATATCTTGTCAATAAGAAATCTTGAAGAAAAAGGGTGTTAAAGAACTTGAAAATCAAGTTTATACAACAAATAGCAAATAGAGCCAAATATCAAAGGGACTCTTAGACCTATCAGATTGACATGAGGTAGGATTGAGCACTTGGTGAATCATGAGAACTAACCCGGCCGAGATAATTCATTACCCATAATAACGAGAGTAGGAAAAAGCTCTATTAACATAAATTAAAATCTATATTAAATCGCTTAATTTTCGATTTGAGCTATTAGTTCCCATCCCATTAATTTCATCAATAATAAAATAAAATCCCATAGGTGAAATTCCAACCATTAACTAATGAATATTTTCACATTTAATCATTTATTTCTTTTAAATTTAATGCTCAAGATCAGAGAAATGAACCCTATAGTTATAAAGCATTAGTTTATGCTAGAATTTTTCATTAATAAAATTTATAAACAATTTATAGTTCTCTCGCTGGCCACAAAATGGGAGATTTAATCAAAATGAATTCCGCGACTCTAATAGCCACCAAAACCTACTCTACTTTGAAACATGGCTACCGATTGAAGTTAGTAATTTTACCTTACAATATTCTGTTTTTTGCATTAGTCTGTTTTTCGTTTGTATATGCTCTATCAGAGCATAGATTTCCATCTTGATGTTCCAAATGGAGGGAAAATGATCCTATTCAAAATGGTACTAAAGTATTAGCTAAAAGTATGTGTCTGTTTACGTCGCCAAGGTTTGGTGAAATATTTGAAATTCTTGTAACTTTGTAGCTAGCCTAACTTAGGCTTTAACTATAAAGTTTTAATTGCTCAATAATGTAAGCTTCCATGCAGGTTCTGAGTATAGATTTGGGCCTTTTTTGGTTCTTAGTAATATAGAAGTATATCTTTGTACAATTGTAACAAATTAAAGAATGCTTTGTTTTTGGGCTAGGCACGCTTTTCTAAAGCTTGAAGCCGCTTTCTTTTGGATTATTTGAGCCTAATGGTTCCCCTCCTCCCTTCCTGTACTCTCATAAAAATTAATGTGTTTTTATTAACTTAAGAATATAATAAGGGTAGATCCCATTGCTCAATGATGAGAATATTCTCTTTAAACTATAAGGATTATCAAAGATCCAGATTCAAAATTTCAAATCTTAGAGTTGCTGCCAAATCAAATATGAATTTATGTCTTCTCCCCTTCTAATATATATGTACAATGGTATAATATTTAAGGGCCAGTTCTTTATCGCCTTTTGTTATTAATTTTCATTTTTCAGTTTTTTTGAAACTAAAAACAAAAAAAAAGGAGACTATAAAAAGTGATTTTCATATTTTAGTTGTTAGTTTTTAGAATCATGTTTGCAATAAGTTTGACTAATCTTTGACTTATTAGAGGATATACTTCCTCCGTTTCACAATACTCGCAACATAAGCATAGTAACCACTATTCAATTATCAATCTTATGATATATCTTTTCACAAGTGTATAAGAAAAAATATAGTCAAGTGCAGTCTTATTTGTTTCGTCTTAATGCATACTATCATAATATCAAATTTTTATAATTTTTTCTTATCAATGTTAAGAGATATTAAGGTTCAAAGTATTGCATATGATAGTGTCTAAACAAGAAACATTGCGAGTATTGCAAAACGGAGGAAGTATATCCTATGACCTTCAAATACAAAAAACTGAAAATCCCAGTGATACCAAATGCTATTCATATGATAAAGAAAGATTTAGAAAAGAGATCCATATCATGCAGTAAGAGGTAAAGTTAACCTATTAACCAACTAAGTTACTAAGGAGATGTTGCATTTACTTGAAACTTCCTAAATGATATGTGTTGCACACTTGCAATAGGCAATGGCGGATCCAGAATTGCCACCTTACGGGTTCGAAGTCAATTAAAAAATAAGACCAAAATAAAGCGATTAGAAAATTCAATATATTAATTCAAATTCCAAATGATGGCCGATAAGAAGGGAGAAAATCCTTTGGATTACAATAAAAAAATCAACTAAATTACTTAGCCTCATAAATAATATAAACTGGCAATTTAAAGTATTCACTAAAATTTTTTTTGTTCTTATGCTATAATTTTAACGTAAATATCAATAAAAAATACCCAAATTACTAACTTGGACCTAAATGGCTAAAGACCTACTTACTAATTGAAAATTAATTTTTTAACATAAAAAAAAGGAAAGAAACAAAAAGTTGAAAAAGAAACAACAAAATTTATGTCGACTATAGAGGGATGAGCAAACTTGTGAGAAGGCAAGAAATTATGAACAAAAATACAAAATGAAACTAAAAACATGAAAAGGGAAGGCGAGGGAATCGATCCTGTGACCTATAGGAACTGTTTTGCAACACGGACCAACACCAACTGTGCTCACTTGCAGTTAGGGATGGCAATTCAGTCCGACTCCGACCCGGGTCCGACTCGATCCGAAGGAAAAAGTTCGATCCGAATCCGAAAACATAAAAGTCCGAATGAAATCCGATAGGAGTTGGACCTTAGGTAAGATCCGATCCGAATCCGACTAGAGTCCGATTATTACTTGTTACTTCGTCAACTAATAGATTGAAAGTACATTTTAATAGAAATAACAGATTTACATTATAAGAAATCGAGTAAAACATTAAAATTTTACATTAAAGATGTGTTTTGAGTATTTGATATGGTAATTTAATCCGAATCCGATTCGAGTCCGAAACAATCTGAAGGAAAAAGTCCGAGTCTGAATCCAAGAATATATAGTCCAAATCCTAAAAGGAGTGTAAAAATCATAGTCCGATTGAAATGGAGCGGACTTGGAGTTTGGTAAGTCCGATCCGAGTCCGGTCCATTGCCATTCCTACTTGCAGTTTGGTAATATTAGTGCACGCATTATACTATATTCATTTTCGCTTTTTTTTATTTACCCAGAAACTTGCGTTTTGGCAATGGGCAAATACAGTTGCTAGAAAAATCAATAGGTGTCATCTATCTTATAATTGAGTTTATACATCGTCACGAGTGAGATTTGAGAGAAAAATAGACCTGATGATTTTCCAACTCAATCTGATCTACTATTCGTAGATATGTTACCTCGCGCTAGGGGGTGTGCAAAAAGATGCAAGCTGGATAACCGAATATTCGATTCGATTATGAGTTTCAAATATTTTGAATCGGATATTCAAAAGCCGAAAAGAAACTTTTCAAAATATAATGTTTCCTTTTATTTATAAGAACTAGTGCTATAAGGCCCCTCCAACATTCTTCCTTCATTCAAATGGGTCTGAGGTTGAATCATATTTTGTTTTTATCTGTTCTTTCAATGCGCAAATAAATGCAAAGGGTTAAAAAGAAAAAGAAATATTGTTTGTCCAAAAAAAACGATCTTACTTTAGCTCAAAGTCTCATTTTCCAATCTCCTCAAATAATACTTCATTTGTTTTTTTTTTTTCTATTGCATCATATGGATTGAGCACAACTCTTAAGAAAAGTAAAAAAGGAGAGGAGAGAAGAAGACCACAACTATTATTTTATACAAAAGCGAGAAGGAAATTTCCCCAAAAATGGATATTATATAAATAATATGTAACTTTCATAAATAAAAGGGAAATTCCCAATGGTGGCCCTTAGGTATTAGAAATTCTCAGTGGTGTAAATTTCTAAAAAACTTTCTCATTGGTAGCCCTACTTTACAAATTATTCCCAAATATAGCCTTAATGAAGAATATTCCGTTAATAATAAAGCATATTCCATTAGTTAACCATTAAGATGGTTACTCGCACGTAAAAGGAGGTCTTTTGGGTCGTTTTTTGCCAATTTTGACGTCAAGATCGAACGTTGAGGGCTAAAATTAACCCCCTAAACTTAATTTTAAGTATCGATTTTGAAGTTGAAATTGAAAAAAAAAACAATCCGAAGTGTCTCGTTTTATGTGCGAATGTCCGCTTTAAAGGTTCACTAGTGGAATATGCTTTATTATTAACGAATATTTTTCGATAAGGTTATGTTTGGGAATAATTTGTAAATCAGGGTTACCAATGGGATTTTTTTTTTGAAATTTCCACCACTTGGAATTTCTAATACCTAAGGGCCACCATTGAGAATTTTCCAAAATGATAAAATAAAAAAAACGATGGAAATATTACCTAATCCAATCCCAAGACCACCACTACCACCCATTATGGCATTAGAGTTAACAACTAGATATATAATATGATTAAAGGCTCGTGCGATGCACAAACTAAAAAATGAAAATTAATAATGATAGATAATTATGATAATAATCAATCTTTATGAAAATAATCCTAACATTCATGAGTATAACTGTATGCTTATGACATCTGTTTTTATATAAAATCTTGAAATATTCGTTTTTGGTGACGCTTATTATCTGTTATTCGTAAATTTTATTTAATATATGATAATTAACTTTATTTCTTAGTTATATTAAAAACTAAATTCTATCATTCTTTTTTATCTTAAAATCTTATTATGTGTATTGAATAAACATCGGTTCTACGTACCTTTTTACTTAAACTTTATGTTTATATATACTTGAACAGACCTATATAGTTGTAAGTCTATAACCATATTATAATTTGAGTAAGTATATAACATATGAATCTTATTTTGAAATATTTTTTAAAATAATTTTGGTATAAACATCATACTATTTTGAATTATGAAATAAAAGTTATTGTTAATTTATGTAAGATGATTATCTTTAGTATTTTATTTAAAAATAAACTCTATGTCATTTTATGTCTGCTGATTATCTTTATTACTTATTTGAAACTAAATTCTATATTTTTGACTCTATCTTTTATCACTCTTTATTTAATAAAAAATAAAAATTATAATCACTATCTTTTTTTTTATGTATGATGATTATCTTAAGTACTTTATTAAAATCAAAATCTATATTTAACTTACTCTTTTTATTCTAAACATCTTATTCTCTTACAGCATATAAATTGATTGACTCTAAATATCCTATGTGGTGCGCCATCTGTCACTAAACTATTCTCTTTTAGTATAGATACTAGTTATAAGCCCGTGTGATGGACGAGTCAACTTAACATTTAAAATACATTTGTTTTAATTTGTTCTATAATAATTTACCCATAAAATATATTGGACATAAGTTGGTGTTTAGTTATAAAATGATGTTTATGTAAAAGGGTAAATATGACGGTATTTAATATGATCATACAATAATCAAATAAGATAGAGTATGAAGCTTTAAATTGATAGTATGAGTAATGTTGAATATTAAAATATATTCCCTCCGTCCCCCAAAGGATTTTCCATTTTTCTGTTTTTGTTTGTCCCAATTACATTTCTCATTTCTTTATTTGGATGTGGTCCACCTAATGTAATATCATTTTTCTTACAAAAAACACTTGACCCCACACTCTCTCTCTTAATAAACACTTCTAAAAAATACCCAATATCTTGCTTTTCAATTATAGATTAAAACTTTAGGCCCCACATCAACCTCCTTTCTTAGATTTTGTGCCCAAAGGAAATGGGAAATGCTTTGGGGAACGGGAGGAGTAATATAGTACTCCCTACGTTTCAATTTGATGTTCCCATTTGGAATATAGGGAAAAATCAATACAAATTGAGGTGGATGAGAATTTTTTTAATTTTATATTGTATAAAGTATACTTTGATATCTTTTTTCTTTTAAAAAAGTAAGAGAGAGAAAGAAAAGTGAGTGATTGGGAAAAAAAGATTCTAGAGTGGGTCATGTGTAAGACAAAAAGTAAAAAAAATATAGTATATAATTGGTTGTTAAAGGGTAAGATGGAGAAATATATATTCTTAAAATAGAAAAGATTCGAAGTGAGAAGAACTTTTTGAAACATTCTAAAAAGGAAAATAGGAACATCAAATTGAGACGGAGGGAGTATATGTATATATAATTTTTACATAGTTACATATGAAAACATATATTTTTAAAGCCATAATATTATATATTTATAAATCCTCTAGTTTATAATTATTAGAATAATTAGATAATATATATATAGGTCTTGTTCTTTTCAACTTACTTTTAGTCATTATTAGAAAAAGTAATAAGTATATAGTTCAAAAAAGTACTCATAAGTTCACATAAGTTTAAATAAGTTCTAATGAGTACTACTCCCTCCGTCCCATATTGATCTTCCCATTTCTCAAATTCCACAAATATTAAGACAAATAATCAAAAGCTTATCATTGCATAAACAAGGGAAGAAGCACAATCACAAAATCTGATGACATAAAGTAAAATCAGAAAAGTTGAAACCCACTTTTTAAGCAAAATCCTAAACTTTTTGTTCCAACCAATCACAACTCACCATTTTTTACAACAACCATTTAAAATCAAGAAAAATAAGCACATGGATTACAAAATTTAGGAGGGAAAATTATCTTATTTCCCTCTCTTACATCATCCACTCTATAAATATAGCAATACATACTCCAGTTGTTCATATGCAAACAATCCCAAAACTGAAATTTTAAGCTGTTAAAAAAAAAACCATCAACTGCTTCATTGCCGTTGACTTATGGCTTCAGGCTTCGACTTAAATGAAGCATGGTTTCCAGACAGTGATGCAGAGGACACAGATTGTTGGCAGCAACCGAATGAAAATCATAATGTTGGGGACTTTCGACAAACCTTCAAATTTGATCTGAATTTGCAACCAGATGAACAACCAGAACTGGAACAACAACAATTGCTGCATCAACATCTGCATCAACAGCTGCATCAACATTCTGAACCTCAAGAACATGTGCAAAGGGCTCATCATCAGCAGCAACGGCTCAACAGTGAGGATAAGTGGCAGATAATATGTTGGCTTCTCGACCGAACTAAGGGTGGAAAAAGGCCCCGGGGTTTAATCAATGAGGCTGCCAAGACATTCAACAGATCAAGACGTACAATCAGCGGCATTTGGAACACAGCAAAGAAGCAGAAAGATGCTTCACAAAGGTATAATGTGTCAACCAAATATCATTTTAGTGGTAGAAAACGAGTTCAAGTTCAATTAAACAACATTAGTAAACTGAAAATGGGAGAAAGATCATGTATAAGGGACTTAGAATCGAAGCTCAATTTAAGTAAGAGCACAACTCATAGAATGATTAAAAGGAGACTCATTAAACCACATAGTAACCAACTTCATCCCGGTTTAAAAACAAGGTGGAACGATTAAAGTGGATTTTGGGTTTGTTAATGGGGGAAATACGAGAAACTAAGCAAGATTATTACCCTATATATGATTTTGTACATTTGGATGAAAAATGGTTTTATTTAACCAAAAAATCACAAAGGGTATACTTGGCAAAAAATGAAAAGGGAGATATAGGGCTGCAAAATCAAGCAAATTCATTCCGAAAGTTATGTTCACAGCATGTGTAGCACGACCCAGATTCAACGCTGCTGGTGAATGTATATTTGATGGAAAGATCGGGATCTTTCCATTCACATACAAACAGGCAGCACAAAGAAAATCCATAAACAGACCAAAGGGGACTATGGTTACAAAAGTTGTTGAATGTCAACAAAAAAGCCACAAGGGATATACTTATCAATCACATTATACCTGCCATAAAGGAAAAATGGCCTAAATATGGGCCGAAGACGATTTTTATTCAACAAGACAACGCAAAAGCACATATCACTCAAGATGATCCAGAGTGGCAGAAGGTATGTCAACAAGATGGTTTTACATTTATATTAATACAACAACCCCCTAATAGTCCGGATCTAAATATACTTGACCTCGGGTTTTTTAGAAGCATTCAATCTTTGATGCACAAAAAAATGCTAGAGGATATTGACAAAATGCTTGATATGGTTAATGAAGCATTTTATGAGTTGGATCCTAAGACACTAAGCAATGTATGGATGAGCTTGCAATATGTTATGAATGAAATTCTCAAGGCGCAAGGTAGCAACTACTACGACTTACCCCATGTTAACAAAAGAAAACTAGAAGCTGAAGGTGTCCTAAATGACACTATAAATGCTCCAATGTGGGTTGTGATGGATGCTTGGGATAGGGTATATGGAGAAGCATCAACTTCACATCAACAATAAGTAAACTAATATGATGCTGTTGGTTGTTCAAAGGAAGCTTCGGATAGGGAATTTGTAAGGAAATCATTTTGTAAAGAACATGAATGAATATATGAATATGAAAAGTGAAAAATTTTATAATGAAAACTTTTGTAATGAAAACTGAAGTAATGAATGAAGACTTTTGTAATGAAAACTTTTCTAATGAAAACTGAAGTAATGAAAGCTAATGTATAAAAGAATGATTGTTAAATCAATAAATGAATGTTTGTGAATTTTGTATTTAATGAAAGATTTTGTATTTGTAGATCGAATGTAAATGATGATTATTTGGAAGTCTCAGAAGTCCCCAAACATCATCGACTACACACTCCAATATCACAATCAACTTCAAACCCAAAAGCCTCAATCAGTATTGCAACTGGTGGCATTTTTAGGTTGAAGGAAGTGAACCCTTTGGAGTGGAGTCTCAGATTTAAGGTTCTCATCATGGACATACAAGAACAGGGGGCAAAAACCATAAGCGACAAATACAAGTAACCAGCAGCAGCATATTAGTTTGGACAGCCCACAAGGGAAGGTGAGAATGAAGGTGCAAATATAAGCTATTAATTCAATAAGGAAATGTTAATATCATTTAAATCATTTAGTTATCCTAACAACAACAATACTTAACATCACAACAACACAAAACCATCCCTAATCATTTAAATCATTTAGTTATCCTAATCTATCCAACATCACAACAACAACAAAACCAGCCCTAATCTAACCAACATCACAACAATAACAATAACCTAACCAGCCCTAATCTAACCAACATCAACCATCCCTAATCTAACCAACATCACAACAATCAGAGTCCATCACAACAACTAAAAAACCATCATTCATTTAACCAATATGACAAAAAGAGAAATTTAGCACCATACTTAACATTATTAATTTAACAGCACTACAACAACAACAAAACCAGCCCTAATCTAACCAACATCACAACAACAACAATAACCTAACCAGCCCTAATCTAACCAACATCAACCATCCCTAATCTAACCAACATCAACCATCCCTAATCTAACCAACATCACAACAATCAGAGTCCATCACAACAACTAAAAAACCAGCATTCATTTAACCAATATGACAAAAACAGAAATTTAGCAGCATACTTAACATCATTAATTAAATAGCATTACAACAACAACAAAACCAGCCCTAATCTAACCAACATCACAACAACAACAATAACCTAACCAGACCTAATCTAACCAACATCAGAACAACAACAATAACCAGCCCTAACATCACAACAACATAACAAGCCCTAATCTAACCAACATGACAACAACAACAATAACAACCCTAATTTAACATCCAGCGCATCACAACAACATAAAAAACCACCCCTAATTTCAGCAACACTAATTTAATAACAAAAAAAATACAAGGGATGAGAAACTTAGCTACATGACTCTGCATCAGAGTGCTCAACATCACCATTAGAGCCAGGAACAGATACAGATCCAACACAACCAGCTTCCACATATTTAGCAGCAGTTTTAGTTGGAGTAGCAAATAGGGGACCCAAGCTTTATTTCCAAACGCACAACAAAAGAACATCCAGCCACAATTTTCTTTTTTGGAGTTGCAAATAGGGGACTCAAGCTTTTTTTTCCTTCGTTTCAGGACATAAAACATCACACTGGGTTCCATTAATCTGAGTTGATTCAGATTCAGACGAAGAACATCGCACAAACTTGCTAGATTTGGGACTGTAGCTGTGAATCCCTTCACAAGTTGGACCCCATTCACAATTACAGGGATCTGAGCAAGAATAGTCAGATTTTGGAGTAGAATCAGAGGAAGAAATTGATAATCCGTAACTCATAGCGAATGTAACCTAAAAACGAAGGAAAACCCTAATTTGAAAAATTAAAAATTGATAAATTAGGGATTGTGTAAAGTGTGAAAAGGAGTGGAAAAAACCTAATTTGTGGGTAAAAACACGAATTTGCTCTTCAAAAATGATCTAGATCTGAACAAATTGAAATAGGGTTTTGCTCGAAAATTTTGGAGTTCGTTTGTGGATGAAAAAGTTCAAAATTTTTCACGAAATTTGGTTTTTAAGAAAGCATTTCAACAGATCTTCATATTTAAAACACTTTTAAGCAAAAATCCAAGGGAAATAAGGAGGAGATTAAAGGTTTTTTTTTGAAGAACAGAGGAGATGATTTGGGAGAGAGTGAGAGAGAATGAGAGAGCTTAGGAGAGAGAAACGGCTGAGTGAGACTGAGAGATAGGGTAGGGTTTTTTAGGTTTTTTTGTCTTTTTATAGGTAGGGTTATTGGATGATTTTTTTATTGTTTTTTTTGAGGATAAAATGGGAATTACAGTTTATTAATGAGGGTATTTTGGGAAAAAAATAAACACTATAAATGGAAAGTTTTTGGAATGGAAAGATCATTTTGGGACACTTAAAATGGAATACGGGAAGATCAATATGGGACGGAGGGAGTAATAAGGTTTGAATAGTCTCACAAATAAAAGTTGAATAAGTTTTGATAAGTTTAGATAAAACCTAATAAGTTCAGATAAGTTCAAGTAAGTTCAGGTAAGTGTTAATGATTGACCGTACTATATATTTAACAAATGCTCATATTTCACCTCCCCTTAGTGCAAGACTTCCGATATCGATTAACAAAATAAGGGCTCATCATCTTCGACTGAAAACAAAAATGTTCAACTGAATTCAACTAAACCGAGTTTAACTGAGCTGGATTGGAACGCACTGAAACGAACATTGAAATGTGAAAGTCAAAGTATTACGTAATGCTAAAATGAACTAAACTAGATTGAAAATGAGCTGGGAAGGAAAGGCCCTAAGTTTTTCTTTAAATATAATAAAAGAGTTAGGGCATGTTTTCTTTGGCTGAAAGCAACTGAATTGAATCTTAGATTAAAAATTGAAATGGATTGAACTAAAAGAAATAGTAAAAATGTGCGAGTAAAAGTATTGTGAACTGAACTGAACTAACATAAATTGAAAATAACCCAGGGAATACTTTGGCATTCACTGTCGTAAGCAACAATACAACAGCGACATGTAGTAAATATAAGTGAAGATGATATTGTTCTAAATCTAACACAACGTGAGGTTAGGTCACTGGAATCTACAGTATTCCTTTAGGCTCCGTTGATTTTAATAGAAAATAGTTTTCAAGGAAAACAATAATAAATGAAAAATATAATTTTAGAAAAAAAATTTCTTTATTTGTTTGATTAGAGGAAAACTTAGGGAGACAAAGTAAATAAAGTAAAAGGCAGAGGAAGATGTGATGACTGAATAAAGAGAAGTAGGGAGTGAAGAGGAAGATGCGGCATACCTTCTTTACAAATGAAATTGGTTTTCCTCTTCTAAGAGCAATTTTCACCTTTTTTCCACCCCTTATCAAAACAAGCAATGGATAATAGAAATAGACAAAAAATATTTTTCAAGAAAATGGTTTTTCACTAAAACAAACGAATCCTTAATAATACTTGTCATTTGAGTCATTTAAGAGTAGTTAACAACATTTCTGATTTCAATGTCAATTGGTGTTTGTGTTAGTGATTTTCCTTTGATTATTCGTAAAGGAAGTATGATTTATAGAAGCAATGTTCTACTCTATACGGTCTTGACATTTGGCAAAATCTAGGAGGTGCATATTGTTTAGCGCAGCTTTTTTGGAAAGGTAATGTGAAGAACCTTGACCAGATCTCAACTAACACAGTTTCTTAATCTGATATTTTCGGGCCCGACATTTGAGAGTAGGGGGATGTTAAGGGAATCCCCACCGCCAAATACCCGTAGTGGGATTTAATCCCATGACCTTGAAATCATGAGACAAAATCCTTAACCAATAGGGTAAGGCTTGCTTCGTACTTAATACAGCTACATGCAAACTGAATATACAGTCAACAACGTCTCTCTAGACTACCTTACAATATAAAGCTAAGACTTCGGGCCTGTTTAGATTACTGAAAACAGCTGAACTGAACTGAACTGAACTAATTGGAGCTGAACTGATTGGTGTTGAACTGAACTGAACTGAATTGAATTGAATTTAATAAATATATAAATAATATTTAAACAATAATAATATGAATATTAAATAATAATTATAATGATAAGTAATAATAATGAATAATTATTGATGAATAATAATAATTGTATTTTGGATATTTTTAAATGATAATTATAAATAAATAATATTAATAATCATAAATTAATAATAATAATGATTAATAATTATAATGATAATTAATAGCAATTATTTTATAGTCTTTGTATTAATATATTAATACCTGATGATGATTATATAATAACAATAATATCTAAGAATTAAATTAATATTACTATTTTAATAATTAGATTTAATTATATATTAATATTTAGTAATAAATTATTGGGTCGGACCATGCAAAATTACATCATAAACCATTTTGACGTGATTTGATTGGATTATGGGCTGAAAATGCGGGTTTATTTGTGCTTTTTAACCTAAACTATGTTCCTCCCTAATGATAATAGTAATAATAATGAATAAAGCTACAATAAACAAAATAATATACAGTTAATAATAATAATACTTAATAATAATGATATAATAATAAATAATAATAATAAGAGCAATTAATAAAATAAATTAGACCAACATAATAATATTTAACAAAATGGTTATAAAAGAATGAAGCTGAACTGAACTGGTTGAATCTGAACTGAACTGAACGGAACTGAACTGAACTGAACTGAACTGAACTGAAATTAAGCTGAAATGAACAGGCCCTTCTAATTAAAATTTTAGGCTTCTAGCTTATGACAAACTTCATTGAACAAGTTTTAGCACTACATGTAGCCTAGAGAACTATACTACTATCACCCAAAGGTTACCAATTTAAACAATATTGCCGGTTTTTTCACAAGCAACCTCAAATTGCAGGTATAGGATCAAGGTTAAAGAGTCATGTTAGATCGTGTTCGACCTTATTAGAACTTATTCAATTTTAATTCTTAGTAGATCTTTTTCGACTTTCTTCGACCTTATTAGATGTTATCTGAACTAATAAAAACTGAAAATAATTTGAAAAGAACGAACCTATAATACAATCTAGTACATCAAAAATTGATATTAACACACGAATTCATCACATAATCAAATAGCAAACCTAAATATATTTGGATCATATATCCCCCGAAAGAACAAGTGATGAATGATTAGGACGACGAAAATAATCCAAGATATCTCATCAGTAATGATTAGAATAGTTGATTTAGGGAGGGGAATATTGATTGATGGCATTAGAATCTCTTGGAAACTGAACAAAACAGCTTGTGGCTCGTGGTCTTACATCATCAATGGCCTCATGGGTGAAGGTATTGGCAAAAGACATGAAGGAGTAGAGAGGTGATACAGATACACTTGATATATGTGGGTCTTACATACACTTTCAATGAAAACTTGCCACATTATTATTAGCCAAAAAAAAGAGAGGGAAAAATGGGGAGGAAATAATTTGGCTGATGGCGCCACAAACCATGAAATGGCGGGACTCTTTATTATAGGCGCCAAACAGGCATTTAATGCATATTACTCCCAGCCGTTATTTGCTAACTATAATATAGGTTTTGGTTATTAATTAAATATATTTTGTTACTAGAAAAAATACAAACTTATAACAAATGTAGGTTTTAACTATAAATGCGGGTTCTTATAATTACTCCATCCGTCCCCTTTTCTATATAACTTTTGACTGGACGCGGTATCCAAGACGTGTATTACGTTTAAGTAAAAATTATAAAAATTATATATTATGAAAATATACATCGAGACGAATCTAACAAGATCCCACATGACTATATTTTTTCATATATATTGAAAAGCATATGTGGTCATAATTTTAAAACTATAATATAGGTTTTGTTTACTACTTTAACGTATATTGTTACTAAAAATTGATAAAGTTACAATCTTGAACCTGTTTTGTTATTAGCTTAGTGCCCCATTTCCCCCTTTTTTATTTTGCAGTAGAACTTTAGTCTTTTTATTTTGTATAAAACTTCTTAATGAATTTTTATTTTTTGTATATACAAAAATCAATTATATTAGTAGCACGCAAAACAGGTTAAACGATTTTTTAAGTTTATAAATACGTTATTTGAACATTTTGCTTAATTTTGTATATGTTTTCACAGAACACGATATTTATTAGTAACCAATAACTATTATGTGAATTTTAAGTGTTATTCTTTATGACCCCCCGCTATTTGATTTTAACCCTTCAATGTTTAATTTAAATCATCCAACTTAAGTTTTGTCGTTATTATTGGGTGGTTGTAGTAGCATAGAGTATTTTAAGGGTTACTCCTTAGTTTGTAAGAATTTCTTCATGCATAATATCAATTTTAGGTGACACGGATCGAGATTTAATATTTGTATAGTATATTAATAATTATATTGTCTTATAATAATTCATGGCATGCCTCCAAATAGGTATTGCTCTACCCTATTCCAAATAGGTATAACAATTCATGGCATGCCGGTTACTATTAAATGTCGCGTTATGTTGAAACAAATTCAAATGAATCTAAAGGTTCAAATAAAATCATTAAAACAATAAAATTTAGATTTTCGATACTGTTTCATTGAACAATTCATCCACTACTCGTTAGAATTACTAATACATGTGATCTTATTCGTTAATATTAATTATAGGTGCATATAAGACACTTTATTTGATCATTTATTTTAACGTTATAAACGTTTTTCATTATATTCTAATATGAAAAGAATCTTATTCTTTAATATTAATGATAGGACGGGTTTGTATGGTCGATTCGGGTTCGGTGACCATTAGAGAAGGTAGATTTCAGTTCAGTTTATAGTCGAACACTCAATTGATACATTCGATTAACGTATAATGAGATCAAACATGAATATTAGATCAATGAACAAGATAGTATATATATATGTATATATATATATATATATACTATATCAATTTACATATATATTAGATCAAGCAAATAGTTAAGATCTATTTCAATCATCAATATATTAGTGTACTTCAATTATCGATATACCAAGTCAATGTATTAGATCAATTAATAATTAATATCTATATATTATATCAAACATTAATGCATTAATTACCGATAAATTATTAGATCAATGAACAAAATAGTTAAGATTAGTGTAATAGGTCGATCATCAATATATTGATATAAAACCACGATATTAACATTAGTGTGATACGAAGACGTACTTTAGTAATAAGTTTAGTTATGGCCGACGTATTTGATTAATGAGTTATCGTCCTAAACTACAACAATGTATTCGATCCATCTGCAATGTACTAGATTCGTGAATAAGATATTTAAAAGTATCAGTAGTTAAAGCATACGCATTAGAACAATCATCAATGTATTAGATCGATGTATATGCTAATTAAGATTAGCATATTAGATCAACCATCGGTATAAGATAGTTGAGACCAATCTATTGGACCAATCGTCAATACATACTAGATCAATCTATAATATAGTTAAGAGCAATATAGTATATCGACCACATATGTGCTACTATATCTATCAACAAAGTAATCAATATCAATCATTAATATGTTAATTGAAATTAGCGTATTAGATCAACCATCGCTAGATTAGATCAATATATAATATGGTTAAGATCATCGGTGTATTAGATCAATCTATAAAGATAATTAAGAGCAATACAGTATATCGACCACAAATATAATAGATCGATTAACCAAGTAATCAATATCAATCAATAATATGTTAAATAAGTACAAATTATATAAATATATAAGTAATCAAATATCATTATAAGTTTTTAGCATATGAGTTTGGAAACATTGTAGGTTTGTTATTTTTTTGGTAACAGGTTCCACTTAAATAGAAGGCTGAACGTATACTATAGTTTTCAGATGGCGCAGACAATTAGCATATGTACCAAAGGAACGCCCTTCATACCACGGTTGAATACCCCGTCCACTTGGTTACACCTGCATGCCCTGAAAGCGCCTCTCTTGCTCTGAGGTCTCGAGTTCGAATCCCACGCTTGTTCGATTTGCTTATTACTTTACACATGCCTTCCCCTCCCCCCAACCCTTTTGTTTTTTTTTTCTTTTCCTTAATGGTTTATATGAAAAGTTTCTTCTATGATTTGCTTATTATTTATAGTATTAATATCATTGATAGTAAATGTTATTCATGTCATTAAGATATTATTAATGATGATATTTACTATTGATAATACTAATAGTCTTGAAAAAAATGTATAATGTATTTTAATAGTTGTTGAAATGCATTGTTAACTTTTTATTGTTAAGTGCAATAAAGTTTAAGTTAGGAGAAAAAAAAACAATTGTTATGTCTTAAGTAAAGTACTAATACAATACAAATTAATAATAAATAAATATAAACCAAATAAAATATAAGTTAGCAAGATCAATCTATAAGATAGTTAAGAGCAATATATTATATCAACCATATATGTATATTAGATCAACCAACAAAGTAATCAATATCAACGATTAATATGTTAAATAAGTACAAATTATATACATATATGACTAGATTCGTGAATAAGATATTTAAAAGTATCATTAGAACAATCATCAATGTATTAGATCGATGTATACGCTAATTAAGATTAGCGTATTAGATCAACCATCGGTATAAGATAGTTAAGACCAATATATTGGACCAATCGTTAATACATACTAGATCAATCTATAAGATAGTTAAGAGCAATATAGTATATCGACCACATATATGCTATATCTATCAACAAAGTAATCAATATCAATCATTAATATGTTAATAAGTACAAATTAAATACAAATATTAGTAATCCAGTATAATTATAACCTATGAAATTGGAACGATTGTAGGTTTGTTAGTTTTGTAGTAACAAGGACATATTATATAGTAAAGGGGACCAATATTATAGTTTTCTCCTAATTAATATTTCATAATTTCTATTTTCAATAAACTTAAAATATTAAAAGTCGTTACAAGTTGTGAGTTATTTTACTAAAATCAATTAATAATAAACAATGCAATAGCTAATTTATGCGTGGAATTACTAATATTTATGGCTTCTAAATGTCGTTTAAAATTAATAAGGATGTACATTTTAAACATGATAAGTAAATAAGCTCCTATATATTGATATAAAACCACGATATTAACATTAGTGTGATACGAAGACGTACTTTAGTAATAAGTTTAGTTATGGCCGACGTATTTGATTAATGAGCTATCGTCCTAAACTACAACAATGTATTCGATCCATCAGCAATGTACTAGATTCATGAATAAGATATTTAAAAGTATCAGTAGTTAAAGCATACGCATTAGAACAATCATCAATGTATTAGATCGATGTATACGCTAATTAAGATTAGCGTATTAGATCAACCATCGGTATAAGATAGTTGAGACCAATCTATTGGACCAATCGTCAATACATACTAGATCAATCTATAATATAGTTAAGAGCAATATAGTATATCGACCACATATATGCTATATCTATCAACAAAGTAATCAATATCAATCATTAATATGTTAATTGAGATTAACGTATTAGATCAACCATCGCTAGATTAGATCAATATATAATATGGTTAAGATCATCGGTGTATTAGATCAGTCTACAAAGATAGTTAAGAGTAATATAGTATATCGACCACAAATATAATAGATCGATCAACAAAGTAATCAATATCAATCAAGAATATGTTAAATAAGTACAAATTATATAAATATATAAGTAATCAAATATCATTATAAGTTTTTAGCATATGAGTTTGGAAACATTGTAGGTTTGTTATTTTTTTGGTAACAGGTTCCACTTAAATAGAAGGCTGAACGTATACTATAGTTTTCAAATGGCGCTGTTCATTAGAATATATACCAAAGGAACGCCCTTCATACCACGGTTGGATACCCCGTCCACTTGGTTACACCTGCATGCCCTGAAAGCGCCTCTCTTGCTTTGAGGTCTCGAGTTCGAATCCCACGCTTGCTTGCTTTGCTTATTACTCTACACATGCCTTCCCCTCCTACCCCCCAACCCTTTTGTTTTATTTTTTATATTTTTTTCTGAATTTTATTTTTAATAGACTTTACTTAAGAAATAATATTTTTTTCCTAATTAATATTTTATTAACCATCCACTTTTTTTTTATTATTAGGAAATTATTGAAGGAAAAGTTATTGGGGACATAATTACTTTCCAAATTACGGAGGACATTCTTTCGAGGACTTTTAATTAATTAACAAAACCCATATTTGTAAAACCTGTTTTTCATTCTATCAAAGAACTTAATGTGTTGTCATTGTAATTAATCTAGTGTCCATATTATGTTACCAATCAATTCTTTAGAAACTCGGGCACATGTATCCAATAGAGGAATCGGGCCTAAATATCCAATAGTATTCGGCTAAATTTTTAAGATTGAAACGAAGAATTACTTTCACATATTATATATACATTGGTATTATTCAAAACTTTGTTAATGTTAGTTGTACTAATAATACTATTACCATCAATATGAATACTCATGTTAGTATTATCATTCCATAGGACTAATTAGTGTTATCCATATTATTTATAGTATTAATATCATTAGTACTAAAATCAATTCATAATAAACCATGTAATAGCTAATTTTAAACATGTTAAGTAAATAAGCTCCTATATATTGATATAAAACAACGATATTAACATTAGTGTGATACAAAGACGTACTTTAGTAATAAGTTTAGTTATGGTTGACGTATTTAATTAATGAGTTATCGTCCTAAACTACTTCAATGAATTCGATCAATCAGCAATATACTAGATTCGTGAATAAGATATTTAAAAGTATCAGTAGTTTAGGCCTATGCATTAGAACAATCATCAATGTATTAGATCGATGTATACGCTAATTAAGATTAGCATATTAGATCAACCATCGGTAGATTAGATCAATATATAATATGGTTAAGATTATCGGTAGACTATATCAATCTATAAGATAGTTAAGGGCAATATATTATATCGACCATGAATATACTAGATCGATCAACAAAGAAATCAATATCAATCATTAATATGTTAAATAAAAACAAATAATGTACATATATTAGTAATCAATTATCATTATAAGTTTTTAATATATGAATTTGGAATCATTTTGTGTTTGTTAGTTTTTTGGTAACAGGGTCGAGTTTAATTGTAGCCTGAATCTATACTATAGTTTTCAGATGTCGTTTTTAATTAGCAGATATAGCAAAGGAATGCCCTTCATACCACGGTTGAATATCCCGTCCACTTGGTTACACCTGCATGTCCTGAAAGTGCCTCTCTGGCTTTGAGGTCTCGAGTTCGAATCCACGCTTCCTTGCTTGCTTTGCTTATTACTCTACACATGCCTTCCCCTCCTCCCCCCAACCCTTTTGTTTTTTCCTTGTTTTTTTTAGTAGCACTTTACATTAAATTAGTAAACAAAACCCCAACCCAGAAAGTATGAACCCCAACCCAGAAAATATGTTTTAATTTCGAATTTTTTTATTCTGTTACTTTGACAAATCAAGTAGTGAATGTGTTGTCATTATAACTAGTCTAATGTCCATATTCAGTTACTAATCAATTATTGAATGGTGAAGATTATTGAAAATGGTAGAAAATGGTGAAGATTATTGAAGATTAAGAACACATTAACTAATAATGGTGAAGATGAAGAACCCAGAAATTTGTGTCAAAAATGGTGAAGATGAATAAGAGAAAAACAAACCCAATAAATAAACAAAAAAATCGATTCGAAAAACAAACCCAGATTTTTTTTTTTTGAAATGAAGAGCATGAAGAACATTAGGAGAGAGAATAGAGAAAAAAAACCCAGAAAAAATTATGTCAAAAATTTACAAAAAAATTGGTCCGTTTTTTTTCTTCTTCGAAGTAACAATTATACAGTAAAAAAGATTCGAAAAAAAAATTTGTAATTTTTTTTTAATGAAGAACATATGAAGAACATGAAGAAATAAGAAGAGAGAAGAGAGTAAAGGAAACCCAAAAAATTTCTGTCAAAAAAAAAAATGAAAGGAGAGAGAAAATGAAAGTTACAAATTTTGGTGCATTGAAAATACAAATCTGATTTAAAATTTGAATTGAATTCAAATGAAAATTCAAAGGAAAATTCAAAAGCCCCAAAATTGGGACCCAAATTAAATCACCTATTATAGGCATACACATCATCAATGTATGTTGGGACCACATACACTGAGTGTATGTGTAGCCTTTCTCTGAAGGAGTAAATAGTGAGGTTAATATGGGTATTTGTGCCCCCTTTTTGGTCTTAAAATTCAACCCCCAATGACCATCACTCCATCCAGGACATTTCGTACACCGTGTAGATAAGAATCTAGCCCGGCCTTCTACTCGACAATCTTTAACTATTCCGTTATTGCCCCTCTATTTTTTTTCAAAACAAGGCTTTCATACACGCGGTGTATGTAAAATCATGTAAAATTCTTCATAAAAATATAACGATTACTTTTGTTTAGGTTATTAAATATGGTACGAGATGAGCGAGTGCATTGTAAGGCGGACGAATATGGGACGAGTATGCCCTTATAATATCCACCACCTACACACTACCAAGATGGATATGACTTTAAATACTCATATTTACCCACTACTCACCAAATCTATACGCCCACCCCTGCCTCAACCGAGATGGATGTAGGAAATAAAACAAGCGAAATTATATTCGTTTTCCATCCCTAGTTTAATACTCTCTCTTTGTATTATTATCTGCTCTTATTGCTTTTTCATAGCTACAAAGAGTAAGGGTCTGTTCTTTTCAACTTATTTTTCATTCCTTATAAGTTTAGATAAGTTCAAATAAGGTCTACTAAGATCGAATAAAAATCTAATAAGGTCGAGTAAGGTTGAATAAAGTTTAATAAGGTTGAATAAGGTCGAATAAGATCTAACAAGGTTTCAATTAATAAGGTCGAATAAGGTCTAATAATTTCAGATAAGTTAAGATAAGTTCGTATAAGCAAAAAAAAGATGAAAGGAACTGACCATAACTTTTAACATTTCTATGTTTATTCTTCATATTAGTAAAAGCTGGTATTAGAAAATTAAGCCACTGAGAATTTGAGACAGATTTAAGAAAATCGCATGTAGTAATACGTTTTCTTAAATATTAGCGGAAAAGTTCGACGAAGGTTCTTAGCAATAACTACAAACGTGTGAAATGTGAGGTCAGAATCGCATCCAATAAGAAAAGATCTTAGTCCACTTTATAATAAGAGTAAATGATATTTCACCTCAAAACCATATGATAACAAGGAGAGTACTTTATAAGAACATATTCTCGCAACTTATTTACAATTTAGTTCACTTCACTTTTATACTCAAAATATGTTAAGATATTATTTTAGGAATATATATTATTGTGTAAATGATAAAATTACAAAATATATTATTTGATAGGTTTCCTTATCTTATTAGGTTTCCTATTCTTGTACTATATATATTGTAAATATTTCAATGAGAATGTACGTTTAGCCAATGGTACGGTTGGTGAAAAACCGATTGAGGCCATGGGTTTGTAGTTCAGGGGCCACGTCGTCGTGGGAAGTCTGAGCGCCCTACTTGTACTCATTGTAAGAAATTAGGGCACAAGGCTTCACGTTGTTTTGCTTTGTTAGCCTGTTCTCACTGTAAAAACCATGGTCATGATGTCTCAACTTGTTACAAGCTTGTTGGCTATCCTGAGGGTTGGCAACAAGGTTCCAAATATGATTCCGGTGTGGGTAGAGGTCTCAAACCCGCTATTCCTTGCTCTAGGCCACAAGCCAAAGCCAATGTAGCTGCTCTTGGCGCCTCATCGGCTGCTTCAGATGCCTCTCCTTGTTCTTTATTCTCTGCTGAACAATGGCAGGCTCTTGCGGGAATGTTTTGTAACACCAAAATTTCCGATGATCGTCTCAATGGTGAGTTTCTTTCCACCTCTTGGATTATTGATACTGGTGGTACTCATCATGTTACTGGTGAGAAATCCTAGCTCTTTGATTTGGTAAATATTTTTGCTTGTCTTGTTGGTCTTCCCAATGGGGACTCTGTGGTGGCTACTCATAAGGGTTCAGTTCGGTTGTCTGCCACTATCACTCTCAACAATGTCCTCTTTGTTCCATCTTTTGGTTGCAATTTACTTTTGGTTTCACAGTTATCTAATAATTTATCATGTATTGCACAATTTAACTCCTCTATTTGTGTTATACATGACCCCATGAGGGAGCTGATTGGGACGGGTCGTAGTCGGGATGGTTTATACTATCTCTGTGGTGTCAGCTTGGTGACCCATGTTACAGTTCATGGAGTGTCTTCAGACTTGGAATTAATTGTGGCACAAAAGAATGGGACATCCCTCCGAAGGTGTAATGTAGTTGCTTCCTCCTCTTTGTGGTCATAAGGGTAGTTTAAATAAAGCATGTGAAATTTGCTTTCGTGCAAAGCATCCTCGAGAGAAGTTTCCTTTAAGTGATAAACAAGTTAGTAGCATTTTTGAGAAAATTCATTGTGATTTGTGGGGTTCATATAGACATGTTTCTTCTTGTGGAGCTCGTTATTTTTTGACAATTGTTGATGATTATTCTAGAGCCGTTTGGATTTATTTATTGGTGGATAAAACTGAGGTCTTTCGTATGTTTATGTCGTTTGTTGCTATGGTTGAACGCCAATTTTCTCAATCCATAAAGGTTGTTCAAAGTGATAATGGCACGGAGTTTAATTGTTTACATGATTATTTTTCCGCCAATGGCATTCTTTTCCAAACTTCTTGCTCCAAAGCTCCACAACAAAATGGGAGGGTAGAACGTAAGCACAAACACATTCTAAATGTAGGGAGGGCCCTTCGATTTCAATCTGACCTACCTATTTATTTTTTGGGGGAAAGTGTCTTAGCGGCAGCTAATCTTATAAATCGTACTCCTTCTCTCTTACTTGACAATAAGACGCCGTATCAAATTCTTTATGAAACAACTCCTTCTTATGATGCAATACGTACTTTTGGTTGTTTATGATTTGCTCATAATCATAATACTCATGGTGATATGTTTGCTAGTCGGAGTAGAAAATGTGTCTTTGTTGGGTATCCTCACGGGAAAAAGGGTTGGCGATTGTATGATCTAGATAAAAAGGAATATTTTGTGTCTTGTGATGTTAAGTTTTTTTAGGATATTTTTTCCCTTTTTGACCCCCGAGGAGGTTAACTTTGATCCGACATCCTTTGTTCCGCAAAATGATACCTTTGTGCATGACGATTTTGCAGAAATTTATCATGATCAAACACCACAAAATACCCAGCACCACATCCACCCCGCGGGTGAGCAGATTTTTTCCCCCCCACAGTCATCATCGTTGCGGCCGCTGGCTGAGCCCGCGGGTGCCAGCGCTGCTTCCCCCGTATTCCCGCGGGCGCAGGAACACACTGCGGGTGGGCAGTCCCCTGCGTCCCAGCAGCAGCCCACGCTGTGCGGGAGCAGGGTATCCCCGCGGGCTTCCCCTCCCCTTCTTCTTCTCTTGCGCCCATCTCCGATCCCAATGATCCCCATTCTCATCCTCTTCCTTCTTCTTCATCTCCCACTCCTCAACATGATCTAACCTCTCCACCCTCCAACACAAATAACCAAACACAAACCCCCTCTCCATCTTCTCCTCTTTTGGTTAAGGGTCATCGTCAAAAATTCGAGTTTATTTTGCTACGTGATTTCGTCTCCAATGCTATCACCACTGAAAGTCCATCTCCGTCTACCCCGTCTCATGAATCTCACTCGGGTAGTCCTTATCCTATAGCTCACTTTATAAATTGTGCAAATTATTCTGTGAAATATCGAAAATTTCTTGCTTCCATTGTTGCTAACACTGAGCCCAGATCATTTAAAGAAGCAATGAAAGATAAAGGTTGGCAGGCATCCATGGGCGAAGAAATTTGAGCCTTGGAAGAGAACGACACTTGGTCTCTTGTTCCTCTTCCTTGTGGAAAACGAGCCTTGGGCAGTCAATGGGTGTATCGTATCAAGTATAAATCTAATGGTCAAGGCCGAGTGAGTAAAATCACGACTTGTGGTTTTTGGCGATCATCAAGAAGCTGGCATTGATTATACAGAGACATTTACACCCGTAGCTAAGATGACCACCGTTCATGCATTTCTTGCTATTGCGTCCTCTAAGAATTGGGAGCTTCATCAGATGGATGTTCACAATGCTTTTCTTCACGGGGATCTTGATGAGGAGGTTTATATGAAGCTTCCTCCTGGATTTGAATCTTCGGATTCTACTCTTGTTTATCGCTTGCATAGGTCTTTGTATGGGCTTAAGCAAGCTCCTCGATGTTGGTTCGCTAAACTGGTTTATGCTCTGAAAGGGTATGGCTTCTCTCAATCCTATTCATATTACTCTCTTTTTACTTACACTCGAGATTCTATCCATCTTAATGTGTTGGTAACTTGGTATATATTGATGATCTCATCATTTTTGGGAATGATTTTGCTGCTCTAAAGATTTTCAAAGGTTATTTAAGTGATTGCTTTAAAATGAAGGACTTGGGTCCGTTGAAATACTTTCTTGGCATTGAAGTTGCTCGAAGTGCTTCAGGTCTCTTCTAATGTCAAAGGAAGTACACCTTGGATATCAAATCTGAAGCAGGATTGTTAGGTGCTAAGCCTTGTGCTTTTCCCATTGAGCAAAATCATCACCTTGGCCGCGTTTCTGGGCCCGTTTTTGAGGATACTGCTGCTTACCGACGTCTTGTGGGACGTCTCATCTACTTGTCAGTCACTAGTCCGGATTTAGCCTATTCAGTTCATATCTTATCTCAATTCATGCAGGCTCCTTGTCATGAACATTGGGAGGCTGCCCTACGGGTTGTACGATATTTAAAGGGCACTCCAGGCCAAGGTATTCTGTTACGTGCTGATAGTGAGTTGTCTCTCCAAGGTTGGTGTGATTCTGATTAGGCTGCCTGCCTTATTACTAGGCGATCTCTTTCTGGTTGGATTATTTTCTTGGGTCATTCTCCTATCTCTTGGAAGACCAAGAAGCAACATATTGTGTCTCGTTCTTCAGCTGAGGCTGAATACCGCTCAATGGCAGCTATTACTTGTGAGTTAAAATGGCTCAAAGGGTTGTTGCTTAGTTTGGGTGTTCATCATCCCAAATCTATACCTTTGTTTTGTGATAGTCAGTCAGCTTTACATCTGGCTAATAATTATGTCTTTCATGAGCGTACAAAACACATTGAGGTTGATTGTCATTTTCTTTGTGATGCTGTTGTTGATGGTCTCGTTGCTCCTTCCTATGTTTCTACGAAGGAACAAATGGCCAACATTTTTACTAAAGCACTTGGCAAGACTCAGTTTGATCTTCTCTTGTCCAAGTTGGGCATTCTCAATCCCGCTCGTGCTCCAACTTGAGGGGGGATGTTAAGATATTATTCTAGGAATATATATTATTGTGTAAATGATAGAATTACAAAAGATATTATTTGATAGGTTTCCTTATCTTATTAGGTTTCCTATTCTTGTACTATATATTGTAAATATTTCAATGAGAATGCAAGTAATTAACCCCTAATATTGTTCTTGACACAATACATTATTTTACCTAATTTAGTCCAATAAAATATAACCATTTTTAACTAAAAAATAGCCTAGTTTTATTAAGAGAACACCCCTCAATTTTATCAATGCGAATATCTTTAGATCAATTAGATGTAGTGTGTTATAGCGCCAAATTATACTTTAAAAAAACAGCAAAGATGGCGATTAAAGTGCAAAGGATAATTTTTCACATGTTTTGACAAATTTATGGTGAATTGAAAATGTCTTCACAATCAAGAGTACATCTGTACATGTACCTTTTGAAAACTTGTAGGAGAATGTAAAAGATTGAAAGTAGTGAAGATGACGTAATGCATAACTAATTTGGATATAAGGAAACAATTTTGCTAGTTAAAAGATTTGTCTGTTGTAATTCAAACATCAAAAAGATGCTCAAAACCTGTAACATGGAGCCAACCAACCAAGTGGCACATGTAAATTAGTACTACTAGTCTAATCTTTTACTACTACCACCAAGTGGTTAGCTAACAAACAGCCCTTTCCTGCAAGAACATGGGAGTTTTAGCAGTTTTGGGTTTTATTAAAAACCCCTTTTACTTGCGTCATCTTATCTACTCCTCTGTCTACCAAAGTCTACTGTAGTTTAAAATGTAAAATACCCTGTTTCTGCATTAATCCCAGTATTTAACAGCATATTAGGGTCACTAGTACGTATCGACTATCAAGGATTACTATATGTTATTATGTCTTATTATCAAAGTGCTAGTACGGATTTGAATTTTGAAAAAGAGGGTATCCGGTTTCCATTATCGAATAATCTTTGGGTGAAAGTGAAAGTGAAAGTGAAAGATTAATTATTTGTCCGGATTTATTAGTCATTGCGATAGTTATTGAGATTTGAGATTATGTTTTATTTGGTTAAAAGCATTTATATTAATACACTAAAGTAAAATGATTTTGGACATATGTCGTTAGCAGGATGAATCGAAGGTCACATGTATTGTTCAAGCAATGTATTGCCACGTGTCCTCTTCTCACATGACGAATAAAAATTGAACCTGTTTAAGTGCTTAAAAGTAATTCAAAAATAATCCCTTGATTACCGTTTTGGCAAATGGAAAATAAGGTAATATTCTTAATGGAAACTGTTTGACAACTTAATATTAGGGGATATTTTTTTGCCATAACAGATATGTCACGGGTAATTAAGGGATTTTTTATCAAAAATTAAACCTTTAATTAAGTAAAATATTATATATCCAATTTTAATCTCTTAATTAACGTTTGACAGCTTAATATTAGGAGAGATTTGTTTATCACAGGTAATTATGAGATTTTCCATCCAAAATTAAACCTTTTAATAAAGTAAAAGATTATATATCCAAAATTAATCCCTTAATTAACGTTTACAAATCATAATTTCCCCTTTTTTAAAGCCAATAAAGCTATATTTTAAGTGAATATTTTAACTTGTCTGATATTGTAATCATGTAATGCTTTACGTAAACTTGTAGTAAACGGTGTTTGTCCAGATGATGGACAGGTGTAGGGTTGATTATATTGGGAGGCTTGTGCAGAGACGTAGCTTCGTTCCCGAACCTGCAAAAGGGGAAAACCAAACCGGAGGTTTGGGTTTGATTCCCTCTCCGATGCTTAAGTCAATATTCAATAGATAAAATTTGAGTATGAATTTTGATAGAGTAAGTTTAAGAGAGTAGTTGTGTGTAGCTTTTACCTGATTATGAGGAACTATTTATCGTATCTATGTATAGAAAAGAGCACCCTAGAATGAAGGGATGTGATTGGTTAGGCAATGGGAGAGCGACACTTGTCATGGTCTGATTGTCCTGAGCCTTTTATCCAATCACATCCTTTCTATTTAGGGAACTTGGGCTGATTATTCCTTCCTTTAGGGAATAATTGGGCCTCTTGTTTGCAGCTTTGGTGACATCATTAGCTCCCCCTAACACGCTGCCAAGTGTCAAGGAGGGGGTGAGCCACGTGTCATCAGTTCATTGGGCCACGTGGCAGTCCTTGATTGGGCCACGTGTCCTCTTCTAATATGTTACAACATTTGCCCCTAAAAGGGGTTTAATCTGGGACTTATATGATAAAAACCCTTTTTCTGAGAGTAACCGCAGATCTTCATTGCACTGTTTAGGAGTTAAACTGACTTTTCCTCCAATCAGAAGAATAGGAAGTGACGTGTACACCATGTGGTGTTGACACGTATATAGTGACTGTTGGGGGAGAGGGGAAATTTTTACCTCTCTATAAATACCCCTCCCCCACTTCATTTTTTCACTTTCACGTTCCATATTTTTCTAGAGAGAGGATTTTCTAGAGAGAGAAGCTCTGAGTGAGGGAGTATTCTGGTTTCTTTATTTGTCAGAGGAGGTTGACCATTGACCATTGATGAGATCGGTGTGACTTGTAGAGAAGGTGAAAAGTCCGTCCAGATCTTTAGTCAAGTATCTCCCCTTTCTCCTTTTACTTTTCTTCTTTCATTCTTTGATTCTTTTTGTTTTTTGAATTAAATGGTGTCATTTACCTCTTCCAATAACCCCGGCCAACCCCTGGAGCATGCTAACCCTAGGGCGGATTCTTTTTCATCTTCCGCCATTTCTAGAGTTGGGCGCATCTCGGCTGGACACTTCTTTAATTTAATAAGAACGTTCGACCCTTTTTCGACGACCCAGTCTCTGCCTTTGCAGGGTATTCTGGCGCGCGTCAAGCAAATGGCGCGTCTAAGACATTCACTAATTATCCCCTCGTCCAGTTCTGAAATGGAAGAGTCAATAGGGAGAGGTCCTGAAAGACAGGAGAGTGATAAAGTGGAAGAGATCCAGCCTTTAGAGGTTAGCCCTCTAGACGAATTTGACTATGAGGCTTTGGTGGGACAAGATGAAGCCGGTCCATCTGGAAGGGTCTCAGATGGAGAAGAATAGGACGAAGAAGAAGGGTCAGAACCTTCTACTACCTCTGCCGAACTTTGGGAACGTCTGGGCCCTCTTTATGATCCGGCTGTTGTTTGTGTGGATATAGATTGGTTGAATAAATATGGGCCGAATGCAAGTCGTCTAAATAATGAGATGCCCATGGTGGACTTTCAATTCGTCCTACCTAAAAAGGAGGACACAATTTTCCATGCAGCCCCAATCACTATGTATGCCAAGTCCCAAAGACCATGGAGGGAACCTGGTATAGTGTCTGTAATAGAGCCGGGTATATGACTGTGTTTGGGAAACCAACTAAGATGCATAACTGGAAATCGGAGTTTTTGTTCGTCGAAGCTCCCGACGCAGAGACAGCTGAGCCCTATAAGTATCACAATCGGGCGGTAACCAATGTTGGACGGGGTGCTCCTCTACTTGAGTTAGAAAAAAAATATGACGATGCCGTGGTAGCTCACTTCACGGCCATGGAGTATATTCACCCCGGGCATGGGGAAGCCGGGCGCCCTAAACCAAAAAAGATAGCTTTGAAGGGACCAAGTGGTTGGATTCCCTTCAAAGAAATGTTTTACAATGAGCAATTCTTGATTGCCGTTGGATTAAAAGAGGGCGAAGATCCAGGTATTGTCCTGGTATTGCCCCAACTGCCTGTAGAAGTGTTTTCCATATTGTACTTGACTAAATATTTCTTTATGCAGAACCGGCAAGAAGAAGGATCCCAGCCGCTTGGAAAGGAGAAATAGATATGAGCAAGTTCGGCGAGGACCTGTGGACGGAGCACTCAAAAGCTCCTCATAAGAAAAGAGACGAAACTCTTGTAAGTTTTTTTTTTTTTTAATATTTTTGGACCACTCCCCAATTTATCTTCGTCAATCGTAAAACCACGACCTCTTTACGAAGGAAGACGTTTGGAGTTAGACGACCTGCCTAGTACATAGTCTTTGGTTTGGTGTTCGTCTGAACCTTTGTCCACTTTCTGACCGAAGGTGGGTCCGTGAAGGAAAACGTCAGGCTAGACAATTTCTTTGCCGGACATCCTTCGATCGACTTTTGATCTTCGTTTTTGTAAAGATTCCTGACCGAAGGTGGTTTTGTGAAGGAAGACGTCTGAGTTCAGACTACTTCCTTCACTGAACCACCTTTGGTTTGTGTTGGTCTTCGTCCTGAACTCTTTTTTGAAGGAAACGTCTTAGTTCTGACGTGTTCCTTCATTGAACGCACTTTGGTGACTATATTCTCTTTCTGGACTAGTCGTTCTGGTCGTTTTCCTTCTTGGTTCCATATTTGGTTTTGAATATATTAATGTGACTTGTTTTTGTTGCGCAGAAAAATTCACCAACGGCCAGGGCAACTATTGCCAAGCCGTCTGCATCGAGGAAGCGGCCTGCAGCTTCAGGGGAACCAGCTTCATCCCCCAAAAAATCGAAAGCCAAGTCCTTTGTTCCAGCAAAGAGGGTTGGACAGACGAGTTCGTCTGTCCGTAGGGCACCTATCCCTTCCGGCGAGAGAGGGAGAAAGCCCACTGACCTGGTGTTCATTCCGCCACCGGCCGTCACTCTGGGAGCTGGAGCGTCGTCCAGTCCCTTTTATGTGGAAAACCAGTTGGACGCGGCTGATTTGAATTCTGAGTTGGAAAATCCGGACGCGGTTAACCCTGAAGCTTCGGCCTATTCGGGGTCAGTAGCTAGGCTTGTGGGGCAAATGCCTCCTCAATTCAGGACAAAGTCCGCATTGTCGGGTGAGTTATACTATTCCAACATTGTTAGCACGCTGCGGGTTGGTGGACGATCGATGAGTCCGTCCAACAAGCTTGCAGTGGTCATCCCTATTCGCCGAACTGATGCTTCATCTTTTTCAGATAAGGGAAAAGCTCCAGCAGTGGGTGAGTCGGCTTCTGAGCCCGACGAGGCTGTCCCCTCATTTGCTAAGTACTCCTCGGTTGAGAGGAAGAAAATAAAGAAGGATGTCTATGACGCCTTCCCTCATGAGTACGTTGACAGTCTGAGGGGGCCACGGCTGGACATGTGGGCTACTTGTCTCAACTCTTGGCCGAGGTGCTGCCTTTAACCTCTTCACTATTTGATTTAAACCTTTTACAACTTATCTTGTTAACTTGGTGAATTTCACTTCTTTTAAGGCGTTTGCCCGGAGCATGGCCTTGGAAGGGTATGTAAGCGGCCTTCGTAAGGAGAACACTTCGTGTGTTCGGAAGGTGACTAAGGTCGGAGACCAGGCCATTGCCACTGTCGAAGAGAGTAACATCTATCACAGGCAGAGTCTGAAGGCCTGGGAGAAGCGGTCGGCTGAATTTGAGTCAGCCAACAAGCTGCTTTTAGAAAAGATCGATTCTCTGCTGAAGGAGAAGGAAGAGTGGCTCCTGGCTCAGGATGTTCTCATGGACGACTTGAAGAAGGAGAAGGAGACTGCTGCTACTAACTCGGCTGAGCTTGAGGCTAAGATTTCTGAACTCATAGCAGAAGTGGGTAAGTTGAAGGATCAAGCTCAGTTGGACTTCAAGGATGCCGCCCGAGCCTTCTCTGAGTCTTTGGAAATGGCCAAAGGTTGGGGAATCAAAGCCATAGAAATGATGGCTGACCCTGACCAAGTGAGCCGTTTTCAACGCCGGCTTGAATTCCAGGAGGAGTGTCACAAGGCCAAAAAGCGTGGCGAAGATCCCCCTGTCTTCGATGAAACAGACGAAGACGAGGAGTTGGAGGACGAAGAAGTTGAGGGTGACACTGTCATGGAGGAGGATGCATCTATTCCTCCTCCCACCGTCTAGAATGAGCGTCCTCCTGCTTCTTCTTTTCGCATTTGGGCTACTCATCTTAGTGAGGAAGTCATGGGGCGGTTATATAAGAACTGGTGCAAGTCTAAGAAAACTTGCACCAAGTACTCAGCAAAGAGGGCAGGAAAGATATTCAGGCTCAGTTTGACAAGTTGAAGAAGTACGCAACTGTCATCAAGTCTTGGCCCACAACCAGATCAGGACGCTCTCCTTGCTGTAATTTTGACTTAGTGTTTTGTTTGTACTTCATGGATATTTTGCTGAAATTCTTATGCTTTGTAATCACATTAGGGGTTTCTTTTGCCGTTTGGTTTTGTTGTAGTAAAATGGAAACTCAGTAGTGCTGTACTTTTGTGAACTCTGGCATCGTCCACTTGGATGAGTAGCCCAAATGAGAATCCTTCTTTCAACTGGCTTGGCCAATGTTTATTCTAGTATTTGTCTTAAAAGTCATTCCATGTGTTTGTCTGTGTCTATCTTCATCTTAAATCACTCTTTAGGACGAAGATGTTCTGAGAAGGTATGCTAAAAGCAACAAATTTTTTCTAAGTATACTCTCTCTTCGTCTAAAGAGGAATAAAGGATTAATCCAGGACGATCTTAGTCAGATTCTTTGGACAGGAAACATAATAGACGCAGATCATCAAGCAGATCATTTTTGCCATGTGATTACTTTACTTGTCCAGAGGATCTGTTAACCAATCCTTGTCAAAGCCATTTAGACGATGATCTTTGCTAAGACGCGGAACCGTAACATGAAACTTTAGGCGGATAGCATGTTGTGCTGACGACCAAACATCACCATTAAAGTTATTCTAAGTTATCAAGTTGTTCGACCCGTCAGGAAACAAGGATGCTCGTCTTGGGTTAACAAGCTGTCTTTAACACCATTGCTCCATGAAAGAAAGCGGCCAAAATAAACATTCTGTAAATATATTCTTGGCTCCTTTTTCTTGGCTATTCTTTAGACGATTGTTGCCCCATGAAGGAAGGCGGCTTGTGTATAAACCTCTTGGACGAGTAGATAAACCATTCTGTAAATATATTCTGACGGCTCCTTCAAATGGTTACTCTTCAGACGTTTTCCTTCTCGAGCTAGCTATTGGCCAAAATACCAAGTGAGTTTCAAAGGAATTCGTCTAAGGACTATTATTTGGACGATTTCCTTCTTGACCCAGCTATTTTTTGAATACCAAGTTAGTTTCAAGGGAAGTCGTCCAGGGATCAATATCTTGACGTTTTTCTTTTTGAACTAACCTTGATTTGAATCAATAAGATTGAAGACGTCCAAGGATTATTTCTTGGACGTTATCCTTTTGGAACTAACCTTGGTTTGTATCAATTAGCTTGAAGACGTCCATGGATTATTTCTTGGACGTTTTCCTTTTGGAACTAACCTTGGTTTGTATTAGATTTGAAAACGTCTAAGGATTAATCATTCCTTGCTGGACATGGTACTTTATGCCCCCCTTCTTAGGATGCCTCTTGGTCTATTCTTAGACGAAGACATCGTAGGAAGGAAGTGTAGTCTGTCCTTTTTTGCAAGTAATGAGACATTCTTTACTAAGGCGTCTCATTTTAGCCGGTTTCCTTTAGGAAATAACACCTTTGTCATTAATAGGTATTATGACGGAGCTTTCCTTTACTAAAGAAAGACGTCTCTCTAGCCGACTTCCTTTAGGAAGCAGTGTTCGTCTATTTTCCAAGTTTTGGTGAACTTGGTTTTAGACGATTTTCTAATTGCTTCTTGTTAAAGTGAACCTTTAATCAAGAAGTCTTTGTTCATCAGTTATGTCTTGAACGGACTAAGTTGATTCTTGCAGACGTCTTCCTTTGGGAAGTAATATCTGTCTTTTACAATGGTCTTTCGCGGTTTTTTATCTAGTAACCATCTTTCGTCCATCCATGGCAAAATGCCCCAAGATGGCTATAGATAATAAAATGCCCCTTGCTAAATATGTGGCAAGACGAGTTATTGATCAAACAGTTAACCCATACATAAAGAAACAATTCAAACTATAGACCAGAATTTAGAATGTATTAATGTGAAGTTTGCTTAGCCTAAGCTAAGGTACATAGAATACATTTCTAAAAGATTTTCTGTGCCGTAGCACTTCGTTTGCAAAATGTAAAAAACTACAAACTGCTTTAAACATAGTATTTTTTCAGATTATCAAAATTCCAGGTTCGTGGTATGGGACGTCCATCTAAGTCTTGAAGCTTAAATGTGCCGCCGCGAACCTCTTCGACCACCAAATGCGGACCTTCCCTTTTCGGGGTTAACTTGCCCAGTTCCTTTGCTCGTCCAACAGCCTCCATCTTACGAAGAACCAGATCCCCTATTTTGAGAGGTCGTCTGGTTACTCGTTTGTTGAACTTCCTAGCCATGCGTAATTTGTACAATTCCATCCTCAGAAGAGCATTACCTCAGCCTTCTGGCAATTTGTCCAATGCCAGACGCATTGCCGCCCAGTTGGTCTCTTCTGAATATAACATGACGCGGAGGGTGGGTTCTTCAATTTCAATGGGTAGGACAGCTTCTATTCCATAGACCAGCATGAAGGGCGTCTCCCCTGTTGAATTCTTGGCTGTAGTTCTGATGGACCAAAGGACCAGCTGAAGCTCTTCCACCCAAAAGCCCTTGGCATTTTCCAACTTCTTCTTTATACCTTCTGATATGATCTTATTGAAAGCTTCCACCTGGCCGTTTGCTTGTGGATGTGCAACAGAAGCAAAGTGGGACTTAATCTCCCTCTCTGAGAGCCAGTCCTTCAGTTTAGGAGTCTCAAACTGTGGTCCATTGTCGAACACAATCGACTGGGACATCCCAAATCGCGTTATGACGTTCTTCCAGATGAACCTTTTTACATCATTCGTGTTTATACTCCTAACTGCTTCAGCCTCTACCCACTTGGAAAAATAGTCCACAGCCACAATAACAAATTTTTTCTGTCCGGCCACCATGGGAAAAGGGCCTAGGATGTCCATGCCCCACTTAGCGAACGACAAAGGAGTCAGAATTGGTGTTAGAAAATTTGATGGCCTTTTAAAGAGATGACCATGCTTCTGGCAGCTATCGCATTTTTTTGCATACTCCACGGCATCAGCATTCAACGTTGGCCAGAAATAGTCAGTTCTGCGTGCCTTTTCAGCCAATGCTTGGCCCCCAATGTGCGAAGCACAAACCCCCTCATGTAAATCCTTCAATACTTCAAGACCATCTTCCCTGGTAATACATTTCAACAACGGACGATCATACGATTTCTTGTACAATGTCTCATCCCAAACTTCGAACCATTTATCACGAGCCTTAACATATTTTGCATCTGCCGGGTCTTCTAGTAATTGGCCAGTCTTTTTGTAGTGTAGAATAGGCTCCATCCAGTTGTTCCCTCGGCTTAAAAATATCACCTCTTCCTGATCAATTCTCTTCCTTTCTTGAACTTCCCAGAAAACAGTTCTTGGGGTGTCGCCCAAAGCAGAACCTGCTAGTTTAGACAAAGCATCAGCCTGATGATTCTCAGACCTATGTACTTGTACCAAGGTGAATCCATCTAATTGCTTGATTTCTTCCTTTACCAGCTGGACATATTTAGCCATGGAGGCTTCTTTGCATTCATACTCCCCATTAACCTGGCTGACTACCAGAAGAGAATCTGTCTTTGCCTCCAACACCCTAGCTCCTGCTGCTCGGCTATCACGGATTCCGGCTAGTAAGGCTTCATATTCAGCTTCGTTATTGGACGTCGAAAATTTAAAACGTACAGCATACTCATACTTATCTCCCTCAGGAGACTGGCAAACAAGGCCAGCCCCACTTCCCTGAGTAGTAGACGAACCATCTACCATTAGCTTCCAACACTGACTGCCCTCGGAGGGGTCTTTTACCGGATCCAACGCTGGTCGAGTTAGTTCAGCAATGAAATCTGCCAAGGCCTGTCCCTTAATCGCTTTTCTTTGCTTCAAAAGTAATGTCAAATAACTGCAGTTCATTCGCCCATTTGAGCATTCTTCCAGCCGCCTCTAGCTTCTGTAAAACCTGCTTCAGCGGCTGATCAGTATAAACAACTATACTATAAGCCAAGAAATAGGGCCTTAGCTTTCGGCTAGCAGCTACGAAAGCCAGGCCAAACTTCTCTACGACAGTGTATCTGCTCTCAGCATCCTTGAGTACTTGACTCACAAATTAAATAGGGGTTTGTATAGCATCTCTCTCAGCTAACAGTACTGCACTGACTGCTTCAGGAGAAACAGCCAGGTAAACATACAACTTCTCCCCGACCACCGGACTTATCAGACGGGGGAGCTGCTGTAAATGCTTCTTGATCTCAACTAAGGCTTCATCTCCTTCAGGAGTCCACTGAAACTTTACTGACTTCTTTATCGTTGCAAAAAAGTGATGGCATTTGTCACCTAATTTGGACAAAAATCGTCCTACTGCCGCTAAGCAACCAGTCGCCGCTGTACTTCCTTCACCTTGGTCGGAGGCTTCATGTCGAGTATAGCCTGGATTTTTTCTGGGTTTGCTTCTATCCCACGTTGATCTACCAGGAACTCAAGGAACTTGCCAGCTGAAACCCCAAAGATGCACTTTTTTGGATTGAGCCTTAATTTATATTTGCGCAGTGTTTCAAAAGTTTCACGCAGGTCTTCGACATGATCTGTTTCTTCTTGGATTTTGACGATCATGTCCTCAATGTATGCTTCTAAATTTCGTCCCAACTGAGGCGAAAAGATCTCATTGATCAGCCTCTGGAAAGTTGCCGGTGCGTTCCTCAGACCAAATGGCATCATTAGCCATCCATACAATCCTTTTTCTGTTATGAATGAAGTCTTGTCCTAGTCCTCCGGCAGCATGGGGATCTGATGGAACCCAGAATAGGCATCCATGAAACTCAGTAATGCATGTCCCGCCGTCGAATCCACCAGACGGTCCAACTTTGGCAAGGGAAAACTGTCTTTGGGGCAAGCCTGGTTCAGGTCCATATAGTCAACACACATCCTCCAAGTTCCATTTGTCTTGGGGACCATTACCACGTTTGCCACCCAATCTGGGTAGTGAGTTTCCCTGATGAAGCCTGCCTCAAGTAGTTTCCTGACCTCGTCGTCTACAGCTTGATTCCTGATGGGTCCCAAATGCCTCTTTTTCTGCCTAATTGGTTTTCTGGCTGGATCAACATTTAGCCGATGAACGGCCACTTTGGGGTCAATCCCCGGTATCTCTTCTGCCCCATAGGCAAAAATATCCTGAAATTGCTTCAATAGTGCTATGATAGCTTCTTGTACCTCGGGCTTCAAACCTGCCCGAATTTGCAAAGTCCTTTCTGGACTAGACTCATCTAAGCAAATGCTTAAAGGGGCCTCAACAGGCTTAGGACGATCCAATGTCAAACTTGCGATCATCATCACCTCGGCTGAAGGCCTTGGCTCTTCTTTGACTTGAGTGAATTTTCTCTTCTTACTGGGCAAATCTCTTGCCGTTTTCCTTTCGGGAGTAACATATAGTTCGCTTCTTTCCCCAGCCGGCTTCCTTGCGGAAGCAGCATTCGTTTGAAATTTCTCTGCCCCAATCTCTTTGGGCTCATCTATATCCATAGGCTCAACTTCACTCAATTTCCAGGACGAAGGCTTTAGGGTTGTAACATAACATTCCCTAGCGGCCCGCTGGTCTCCATAAATTGTGCTTAATTACCTGGCCATCGTCACACTCAAACTTCATCAGCATGAGATGAGTGACGATGACTGCCTTAATGTTATTAAGGGTAGGACGTCCCAAAATGACGTTGTATGCTGTCAAATCCTTGACAACCAAAAACTTTATGAACATAGTTCTACTCTTTTCCTTCTCTCCGACTCGGACGGGCAATGATACCGTCCCGACCGGATGTATGATTCCACCTCCAAATCCTATAATAGGATGATGGACTGGAAGAAGATCTTTTTCATCAAACTTCAATCTTGACAAACAATCAGCGCAAATAATGTCAGTTGAGCTGCCAGTGTCAATAAGGATCCTTCGTACTCTTAGATTGGCAATCTTCATTTCTACGACTAGGGGGTCATCATGAGTTGTCCTTATCTGACCACGGTCTCCCTCACTCACCGTCACCAAGGGGAACGGGTCCACCTTGGATTTTCCCGTTAGCAACACTTGGCCAAGCTCCTTGACCTAATTTTTGTGCCCTCTCAAAGTTGGTCCTCCGGCTGCAAACCCGCCGGATATCACCAAAACCACATCTTCATTAGTACTAGCACTTTCTTTCTTTTTACTCTGCCGAAAATCCTTCTTCTGAAAACGACTTTCACGAGAGACGTATTGATTCATCTTTCCTTGTTTTGCCAGGTTCTCCAAAGCTCTCTTCAAGTGCTTGCATTCATTTGTCTCATGCCCACAATCTTTGTGGAAGTGGCAGTACTTACTCCGGTCCCTGTTCTTGTAAGGGGTCTTCATCTCGGCCGGAGCTTTGAGTTCATGCTGATCCTTGATTTCCATAAGGATGGAGTACTGGTCCTTATTTAACTCGATGGGTTCAGCTGAGACAATCCTTTCTTTTCTCTTCTCTGTTCTCGACGTGGTTGTGCTTGAAGACACTACCTAGGTCTCAGCCTTCTTAGGATTGTTCTTAGTATTTTGAACAGGTTCCTCGGGCTTCTTGGACTCTGAGTGCTTGGCTTCAGCACACACCTCCGTCGCATGTATGAAAGTTTTGGCTTCCCTCAAAGCTTCGGCCAAAGCACTTACTTTCTTCTTGACCAAATCAAACTTGAAGCTTCCTGGACGCAGTCCTCGAATGAATGCATCAAAGGCTACACCAGCATTTAGGTCGTGGATCTGGAGGGCTTCAAGATTGAACCTCTTCACAAAACTTCTCAGGGATTCCTTTGGGGCTTGGATGATCTTCCCCAAATGAATACTAGTCTTCTGTTCCTGCCTGTTGGCTACAAAGTGACTAGTGAATGATTAACTCAACTTGGTGAAGTTGTTGATAGAATTTGCCGGTAGATTGTTAAACCACTTCTGAGCGACCCCTTTCAGGGTGGCTGGAAGTTCTTACACCATGTAGCATCGTACACCGCCTGGACGTACATTTGATGTTTGTAAGAGGAAAGATGGTCATCTGGATCAGTAGTGCCATCGAACGGATCAATGGTTGGTAGCTTAACCTTAGCACATGGAGGGGCTTGCATTATTCTGGCTGAGAAAGGCGTCGGCCAATCTATGCGCAGCTCCCTAAAACGTGCATCAACTGGGAGTGTATCTCTCCGACATTCCCTTAAGACTGGATTTGACGAACTGACTTCCTGGGACCCTCGCCTATAAACATTCTGCTGAGAGGTCCTCCGGTGAACATTAGGCTGAGCCACTGTTCGCTCCTGACGAGGCTCATAGATAGACGGAGTCCTTCCTTGCTCCACAGTGTGACTCTGAATCCTCAGACTGGGGTCTTGTAAGTACGGCGTTGATCCAGTAGCCGACCTCTGTTGAGTCGCTACCCTCTTTGCTTGCAAGTATTCCCGAGCGTCAGTCTCCATTCTTCGACTATCTACTGGTCTGTTCACCGGGTTGGTGACCACCATATTCTAGTCTAGACGACGTGGATGCTCACTACGAGAAGGATGCCTTCCCCTGGACGTTCTTATAGCTTCTTCTGGTAGTTTAGCCCCGCTTGGTCCAGCTACATTCTCTTGAGAAGCTCCTCTTCTAAGAGTAGGCCTTGAATCCGGCTGTGAACCTACTCGGAAGAACAACATGTTGCTCTTAATCTGATCTTGGACAACTTGGGCCATTCTGGCTTGAAACTTATTTTGGGGCGTTTTCTAAATGAGCCGCCGTGACCGGAAGAGCAGGGTTGGGCTCCAAGACTGCCCCAATGGGATCATTATGTCGCTGTCCGTCCCGTCCCCTAGGCGGACGTTCATCGTCGACGGTATCATTAACTTGAACATAGAGACTCATCCTTTGTCCTCGGTTGGACGAATTACAATCTTTCATCTCCGCGCCTCCCCACAGTCGGCGCCAAATATTTTACGTAAAATTTTAGTAAACGGTGTTTGTCCAGATGATGGACAGGTGTAGGGTTGATTATATTGGGAGGCTTGTGCAGAGACGTAGCTTTGTTCCCGAACCTGCAAAAGGGGAAAACCAAACCGGAGGTTTGGGTTTGATTCCCTCTCCGATGCTTAAGTCAATATTAAATAGATAAAATCTAAGTATGAATTTTAACAGAGTAAGTTTAAGAGAGTAGTTGTGTGTAGCTTTTACCTGATTATGAGGAACTATTTATAGTATCTATGTATAGAAAAGAGCACCCTAGAATGAAGGGATGTGATTGGTTAGGCAATGGGAGAGCGACACTTGTCATGGTCTGATTGTCCTGAGCCTTTTATCCAATCACATCCTTCCTCTTTAGGGAACTTGGGCTGATTATTCCTTCCTTTAGGGAATAATTGGGCCTTTTTTTTGCAGCTTTGGTGACATCATTAGCTCCCCCTAACACGCTGCCAAGTGTCAAGGAGGGGGTGGGACACGTGTCATCAGTCCATTAGGCCACGTGATAGTCCTTGACTGGGCCACGTGTCCTCTTCTAATATGTTACAACAGGTAATTTCCTGATTTAATTTATTCCTTTCAATTGCTTACTCATATTTGAATTATTACCGTAAATTACTATATTACTAAAACATCATATACTATATACTAATAGATAATCAAAAGTTGACATGGCATCTTGGCCTTAATCCATGGGCCACGTGTCAACATCGAAATTCTAGAGCTGCCACGTGTCATCAAGCCAGCCATTAACTACAACTATAAATAAATCATTTTTCTATCTCCTTTCATTCACATCTAACCTTCAAATTAAATCTAGCATCTCTCATTCTGAATGTTTCTCTCTCAAAATGAAAATATGGCTCCATTCGATAAAATCAGTCAAGAATATGGTTTTATAAATTTCGATTGAAGGAAGATTGTTACATTCTTGTATTTCTTTGAATTCGAAGAATATTGGATGAATTCTTCGACTGCAATTGAAGAAAGTTTCATAATGATCATCACACAACATCACAATGAAGGTTTTGAGTATTTTGATGAAAGTTTCATCGATCTATTCGTTTTTTTTGTGCTGTCATTTCTTTATACATTTTATTGTTTGTTAATTTATCAAATGTAATCCTTATCCCTATTGAATAAAAATAAGATCATTTCTTTTTTATTCTTTTGTCATATTTATATTCAAATACGATTATTCGAATATACATTTTGTTTGTTCTTTATGGAATCTCAAAGTTATTATGAATGGAGCTGAACTGAACTGAACTGAACTTATTGGAGTTGAACTGAACTGAACTTATTGGAGCTGAACTGAAATAAACTTATTGGAGCTGAACTGAACTGAACTGAACTTATTAGAGCTGAACTGAACTGAACTTATTAGAGCTGAACTGAACTGAAAATAAGCTGAACAGAATAGGCCTATAGTAAATATCTTTATTTAATTAATAAATTTATTATAGTAAATATCAAGTGAATCATATGGAATTAATGGAATTAAATATGGCTGGTTTGTAAGAAACATTCTCAAAAATCTTTGCCTTAATTATATAAAAGATTGACTAATAGATTAAAATGGAATAGATATCGAAAAATAAAATTTTTTTATATATCAAATTCGTTTTTGGTTTTTTTTTAGAACAAATTTCTAAATGGTTATATTTGTCAATATTACATACATCCTTAAATCAGTAGTTATTCTAATCAACTTTTATTTTAATTTTTATACATTACTTATTTGTAAAAAAACCTTATGAAATATGTTAAAAGTTTACTTATTTTATTTTATTCTTTTATTGTATGAGAAACGTATATGAAAAAGTTTACAAAGTTTCAAAAAATTCAGCCTTATTTATGTCGAAGATTGACTAATATATTGAAATGGAATAGATACGAAAAATAAAATTTTATATATATTAAAATCGTTTTTGGTTTGTTTTTAGAACAAATTTCTAAATGATCATATTTGCCAATATCACATACATCCTGAAACAGTTTTTAAGATAACTATTTAACCTTTAAAAAATGACATCTTTTCGGTTATGAAAATTTGATAAACTAAAAGATTGTATCACGTTATTGTATTTACGAAGACATTTCCTAAATCCTATAGATATTTTCTTCTCCAAAACTTTATGATTTTCATTTTTTTTGTTAAAGTTATTTTAAAATTTGGTTATTCCTTATATTCAATAGATTTTCTTCTTATACAAGATTTTGACAATTTTTTTTGATTTTACGTTTTTTATGGTAAAAATTTTAAATTATTTAATAACGCTTGTGTTTGGCAAATATTTCCTAAGTTAATATTGAATTCCTTTTTTAGTGTGACAATGAGTTGAAGACTGATATTGAAGCTGAGAGTGTGAAGGAAGCTGATGGAGCTTCTAAGGTACATACTTTTAAACGATTCTAATTGTTTAATATTATGTTATTTATGCAATTATAGTATATTAGTTTTTGATAATCTCGGGGGACATTCGATCAAACTCCTTACAGTTATTGACCAACCTTTATTGATTCAAAATAAAAGGACATTACTTTATGCAGTAAATCTAGAAGATCATTTTGACTCATCCGTAAATGAAGGTCAGCTATCCAGCACCAACGAGAAATGGAAGGCCGTCAAGATTGAGCCAATCCCATTAAGCAATTTGGTGTAATAGGAAAGAACACTGCTTTAGGTTCTATCATTTTGAAAGTGTTTTTTTGAATTAAACATTTAATAATTTCCATTTTATTGGTGTTTTGCTTTGTTTGGAGAAGCAATTGAACAATATGATGCATTAACATCGATTTCGTAATGATAATGAATACTTTGGTTATTCGGCTTGAATAAACAGAGGGGTTATAAAGTGATTATGTTATTCACCTTCAACTTAGTTTGTAGTCTTATGATCTCTTAGATAGTATCTCAAAATCTATTTACAAAAAAGACTTTCCTGTTCATTTTTGCACGGGTCTAAATAAGCTAGTTTAAACTGAATCAAGGTGAACTGAATTAAAAGAGTTAGAGAGAAAAACCGTTATCAATATCCACTTATTGATTTTAAGGGAAACAAGTATCTGGTCTGTTTTCAACTTATTTTCGGTCCTTATAAGTTCAGGTAAGTTCAGATAAATTCAAATAAGTTTAGATGACGTCTAATAAGGTCAAATAAGGTATGATAATGTTTCATCTAATAAGGTTGAATAAGATTTGATAAGGTTGAATAGTCTAATAAGGTCTAATAAAGTCCAATAAGTTCAAATAAGTTCATATAAGATAAAAATAAGTTGAAAATAACAATGCCTTAATGGGTAGGGCGGATTTAGAGGATTTAGGGTCCTTTTTAAATTTATTTTCAGTTTTTATCAGTTAACATAAGTTGAAGATAAGTTCAGATAAGGTTTCATCATAAGGTCTAATAAGGTCGAATAATGTCTATTAAGGTCAGATAAGCTCAGACTCTTGTCGGGTTCTGCTAAAAACCTATACTTTCTGAAAAACTGAAAACTAACAGTCCTGATTGTAAAAAGGGGGTACATATAAGATTTAGAAGGGTATATATTATGATTTAAGGGTACGCGTGCTTCTAACATTAAAGTTGTGCTGCTAACATCAAAGTTGTCAATATTTACAAAGATGCCATTAATGAATGCACGCGCACCCCCTTTATGTTAGCATGTATATATATAGGAAGAGGATCCGGTGAAAACTATTTTTACCGTGAAAACCAAGTAAAGGGGGTACATAAGACTCATAAAGGGGTACGCGTGCAATCATTAATGGCAATTTTGTAAATACCGACAATTTTGATGTTAGCAGCACAACTTTGATGTTAGAAGCATGCGTACCCTCTAATCGTAATATGTACCCTCGTAAATCTTATATGTACCCCTTTTTTCTTACTAGGACTGTCGGTTTTCAATTTTCAGCAAAGTATATGTTTTTAGCAGAATCCGACTCTTTATATATATATATAGGAGTGGGATCCGGTGAGAAGGATCTTAAAATGAGAAGGGTGAGAAGAATCGATGTGTATAGTTTTTAAACTGGATGTGCATATTTTTTTAAAATGGATATGCTTATGTCACTTTTCGACCTGTAAGTATATGGTTTTAAATGACAAAATGCACATTCAGTTCAAAAAAATGCATATGACAAAAAAGTTGCACATTTAGTTTAAAAAATATGTACACTTAGTTCAAAAAATATGCATATAAATCTTTTTCACCATTCTCATTTTTATCATAGAATTAGGATCAAATAAAAAGATTCTTAAAATGAGAAGGGTGAAAAGGATTTTATATGCATGTTTTTTAGAGTGAATGTGCATATTTTTGAACCAAATGTGCAACTTTTTTTTATGATGTGCATTTTTTGAACTGAATGTGCATTTTACCATTTAAGATCATATACGTACAGACGAAAAAGTGCAATATACATATTGAGTTCAAAAAATATGCACATCCATTTCAAATAATATGCACATCGATCCTTCTCACCCTTCTCATTTTAAGATCCTTCTCATTGGATCCTAACTCATATATAATTAGGATCAAATAAAAAGATTATTAAAATGAGAAGGGTGAGAAAGATTTTTGTGCATATTTTTGGAATTGAATGTGCATATTTTTGAAGTAAATGTCAAAATTTTCTATCATGTGCATTTCTTTTGAACGTTTTTTTTTTTTTGCTAATAAAGATATATTGAAAACCAAACCAAATACAACCTAACTAGCTATGTAGAGGCAAATCAACTAGGTTGGACTCCCCCTAAACACCATAGCTAGCTCAAAAAAAAACACTCAAGATAATTACAAAAAATAACTCCATTTGTCAACTCCCTAAGCCAATCTCTCTCCCTTCTTGTAACTTTACAAGGTAGAATGCTATAAATCCTGTCTATACAACAACTCTATATCTTATTCACATGACTAGCAATGTTAACTATCTTTCCATTCCAAAAAGCATCATTTCTAGCAATGCAAATCTGGTAAATAAAAGTAGCCAAAACAGCATTAAAAACATTCTTCTGGAATCTGGTCATCCTGTCACCCCTGATTTTCTCAAAACTGCATAAAGGATTAGAGTCAAACATATCCATATCTGTCCATACATTTAATAAACTGATTAGTTTCCTGCTAAACACACAAGAAAAGAACAAATGGTTATGAGTCTCTTCATCTTTCCCACATAGTTTACAATGGGGATCTGCTGCAATGCCAATTCTGAACATCTTCTCTGTAGTATGCAATCTTTGATTCATCACTAACCAACTGATAAACCTGCACTTAGGAATAGAGAGCCTATTCCACACCAAACTACTCCATTGCACTCTAGCCACCATGCCACTCAACATTTTCATAGCAGTTTCTGATGGAAAAATGAGGCAAATGGCTCAATTGCTGCTCTGAGTAAACACTCTTCAAAAAATCCTTCACTTCACATATTCTGCATCAATACCAGCTACTCCCCTGATGAGGAGAGTAGTCCCACTAGTATGTGTCCTGAATGTACACATCATTGATCCATCTAAGCCAAAGGCTATCTTTCTTAGCAGCTATAACCCATACATATCTACCCATTGCTACTTTATTCCAAAGGCTAATGTTTCTCACTCCCAAACCACCAACATTCTTAGGAGAACAGACCCTCTCCCAACTTACATTCCCAGGCCTCAAATGATGTTGGTGACCACTCCAAAGAAAGGCTCTGCATATCTTGTTAATATCATCCATAATCCTTTTTGGAATGATCAATAACTGTGCCCAATAAATGTGAATGTTCATTAACACAGAGTTAATAAGAACTAATATACCTTGATAATATAGATGTCTACTACTCGAGCTTCTAATTCTTGCTGTGATTTTCTCTGTCAAACTATCACAAACTAAAGCTGAAGTCCGCTTAAAGCAAATAGGGACCCCCAAGTACTTGAAAGGTAACTTGCCTAAATAGAAACCTGACATGTGCAAAATTCAATCAACCTCTTGTTGCTAAACACCAGCAGTATAAATTTCAAATTTTTGTTTATTTGCTTCTAGACCAGAAACCTCAGAAAAATGCTGAAAACCTCTCAAAAACTGCGATACTGAAACATAGTCACTTCTGCTGCACATAATAATGTCATCTGCAAAGCACAGGTGATTCGGCCTGACCCCATAACACTTAGGGTGAAAATGGAACTTACTCTTCTCTGCTACCAACTTCATAAATCTGGAAAAGTACTCCATACACAGAACAAAAATAAGAGGAGAAAGGGGATCTCCTTGTCTCAACCCGTTCTTCCCTTTAAGAAAACCAACCAAATTTCCATTTATCATTAAGGAGAAACTAGGAGAGGAGACACATTCCATAACTAACCTCACACACTCAAGAGGGAACCTCAGAGCAACCAACATATCTTTAATGAAAACCCAGTCCACAGAATCATATGCCTTCTTCAAGTCCATCTTAATGATGCAACTAGGCTGAGCAGATTTCCTTCCATAATTTCTAACCATATCTTGACAAATGAGGATATTATGGGCAATAAATCTACCATGAATAAATGCCCCCTGATTTGGTGTAACAATATGAGACAGGATCTTTTTAAGCCTATTACACATTATCTTAGTAATACATTTGTAAATGACATTACAACATGCAATTGGCCTAAACTCAGTCACACTAGCAGGATATTTTACTTTAGCAATCAAAGTCAAAATTGTATGATTAATCTGTTTTAGCAGCTTCTTTGTATGAAAAAAAAATCTAAAACAACATTAATCACATCATTCCCAACAATATCCCATGCATCTTTAAAGAATAAATAACCAAACCCATCAGATCAAGGAGATTTCTCACCTGGAATAGAGAAAATAGCATCTCTGATCTCAGAAGGAGAGACACTCTGCAAAGGATGCTACACTGATTCTCATTCAGAATAGGAGTTGCATCATTCACACTCCTTTGCACCCTGCTCCTTGTAACTCTAGCAGTGCCTAGGAGATTGATATAATACTAGGTGAAGGCTTCATTAACACCCTCAGGAGAATCCACCCAATTACCATTTTTATCATTAATCCCATATACTGTGTTATGCAATCTCCTACTTCTGATAGCTTGATGAAAGAATTTTGAGTTCTCATCTCCACCTTTCACCCAAGCCAATCTAGCTTTCTGTTGTAGGAAAGACATATACCTCCTATTGATCTCCTTATACTCTTAGCAGCTTGCAGTTCAGCTTCAATAGTCTCATTATCACTTGGACTCAAGTGCATTCTCTCATGTGCTTCTCTCTCAGTTTAGTCAAAGCTCTAATTTCACAAGCTTGTATCTGATTGAAACCCTCTTTATTCAAGATTTGCAAAATTTTTTTCACAAATTTCAGCTTCTGAACCAGCTTATACATCTCACACCCATAAATCTGACTGCTCTAAGGAGCAGCAACAATACTATGGAAATTATCAGCCATGCTCCACACGTGAAAGTATCTGAAAGAAGACTTACCCTTCCTAGTCTCATTATGAGCTTTAATCCAAATAGGAGAGTGATCAAACAACCCCTCATCCAAGAATATAACTTCAGCAGAAGGAAACTTGTCAAGTCAAGCTTCATTGCCCAACACCCTGTCCAGCTTTGAAAAATCTCTATCATTTCCATGCTGCTTGTTACTCCAAGTAAAATAACAGCCTGCAGCCTTGATATCTTCAACTTTACAAGCCAGAACACACTCTCTAAAAGGATAAATCTCTGATTCTCTAACAGGACATCCAATCCCTTCATACCTACTAAGAACACAGTTAAAATAACCTGCAATAATCCAAGGATCATCAACAATAGCTAACATATTCAAATCATGCCATAATCCCTCCCTCTCACTAGCTCCATTAAAAGCATAGACAAAAGTACAGTAAGATGCACAAATTCTGCTCTGAGGACTCACTTTACAATGGATTAGTTGTTCAGTAACCAGTCGCACATCAACTTGGAAACTCAATGGATTCCATGCAACAATAATTCTCCCACCTGGATGATAAGAAGAGTTAGAGGTAAAACACCATCCTTAAAACAACTTCTGATACACACTACTCATATTATTTTGCTTTTACTTTTGTCTCAATGAGACTAACCAATCCAAGGGATCTATTATTAAGCATTTGCTTCACTTCTAATTGCTTCTTCAAGCAATTGATCCCTCGAACATTCCATACTAATATACTATCCATTCAAATCAGGAGGATCCCCCCTCTTGTCTCCATCCTCACCACCAGATGTGCGTGGGACAGAACCAAACACAACCTTCTCAGTCAGATCATCCAAAACAGAAAAAGGATTGCTAGTTGAAGTAGGATTAGCACTCTTAGAAGCAGCCCTAGCCTTGTGTGTAACAGCTTGGAACTCCTCCTTGTTACTAACCAGCTCCAACTTATCACTAGTCTCATTCAGTTTCTGCACATCATATTTCACCCTCCATTCTTTCCTCACAACCTTCTTACATTCCTCCTTCAAGTGCCCTATCTTCCTACAATTATCACAAACAGAAGGTTTACATTTATAATGAAGGCCAATAACCACCTCAATTCCCCTCTCATTAATAAAGCTCAGTTGATCAGGGAATTGTTGCCCTATCTTCACCTCTACCAAAACCCTAGCATACTGCAGCTTATCTCACTTAGTAGTAGTAGTATCAACCCTGAGAAATCTACCAATAGGAGCAATCAATTTGGACAAATATTTATCATTCCAGTACTTAAAATTAATCCTAAGCTAAATCCAAGTTGGAATCACATCAAAATGGTCCCTAGTAACATCCATATCAGATTCCCAAGCTCTAACAATCATTGGTTTGTTATCCAAGAATTGAGTAGATTTAGACAAAACCAAATCCCTCTTCTCCATTGATAGGAACCTAACAATATACACACCATCTTTCAAAAGAGCTACCTTATCCATCGCATAACTTCTCCAAATACGTCTAACAAAACCCTCCATAACATACACAGGGGGATTAGCATTAATAATATAATAAATCATAGAAGAATTCCAAAAGTCTATTTCCGATTGAACATCATCCAACTCAATCTGAACAATATCAATGGGATTATCAATTTCATTTCGAACAAAGTGAACTGAACTTACCTCATCATCCGACATTCTTAGGATAGGAATCGGGTCGATTTAACGCACAAAACTCTCCACCAAACCTCCATTCTTCATTCGATTGATCTTAGCAGTAGAGGAGTGTATTGAAGAGAGCCATTCAGAAAAGAATTTATGATTATGCATTGTATTATGGACATCTCTAGTTTTATCCTCAACCGTGCCAACCTCATCATGAAATTCCACGCAGTCACTCCTAATAGCTCATCCATCGACTTCATCTTCTTTGCTTTTGAATCAGAACAAGGTCCCTTTTGTTTTTGTTGTTGCTGGCTAGCATTAGATGTCTTCTGCCTTTTGAGCTTCTCGCCATTGCAGAGAGAGCTTGAGAGGGAGAAACTCCTAACCTTTTCACTTTTCTTAAAATATCAATGTTTTTATTTCTTTTGAACGTTATGAGCATCTTAGCTTCCATGAGAATATACTTACAAGTCGAAAAGTGAAATATGCATGCCTAGATAAAAACATATGCACATCTAATTCAAGAAATATATGCACATCCATCTTTCTCATTGGATCTCACGCGCCTCTTTCTCTCTCTGTATATATAGTCAGGTTATGCTGACAACCACAAGTTTTTTGAAAACCGTAAAAACTTGAAAAAAGGGTACATATAAAGTTTAAAAGGGTACATGTTACGAATATAGGGGTACGCGTGTTTTACATCAAAATTGTCAGTATTTACGAAAATACCATCAATGAAATACGTGTACCCCTTTATGCTTATTATGTACCCATTTTCTTTGGTTTTCATGGTGAAAACAGTTTTCACCAGATTCTAATTATATTTTATACAGAATTATGATCAAATAAAAAGATTCTTAAAATGAGAAGGGTGAGAAGGACTTTTTGTGCATATTTTTGACTGAATATGTATATTTTTTCAACTAAATGTGCAACTTTTTATCATATGCATTTTAAGGTTTAAGAGCATATATTTACAGCTCGAAAGGTGAAATATGCGTAATCAGTTTTAAAAAAATATGCACATCGATCCATCTCTTCCTTCTTATTTTTACATCTTTCTCACCGGATCCCAACTACTTACATCTTTCTGATTTATATGAAGAGGATCTAGTGAAAATTATATTCACCATGAAAACCAAGTAAAAGGGGTACATGTTAACATAAAGGGGGTACACGTGCTTTCATTATTGCATTTTTGTAAATACGAACAAATTTGATATTAGCAGCACAACTTTGATGTTAGAAGCACGCGTACCTTTAATCATAATTTGTACCATTGTAAATCTTATATGTACCCTTTTTTCAAGTAAGGACTAGTAGTTTTCAGTTTTCAAGTCATGGGAACTACACTTTCATGTTAGTTTCATTTTCCCCTCTAGGATCACCGGGTTAATATGAAACAACCAATGAAATAGGAGAGAATAATTCACTTTGATGATCTTCAAAGTGAATCAAACAAGAATAGTTTATGGAAGAACGCTTAAGAAGAATGATAGCAATTTTTCTCAAGCAAGCAAGTTAGAGAAAATATGATTTTCTATCTTCTTTAATATGTGTGGCAAGGTGGTTTTTAATAACCCGTTAATTTAAGGCAATTATAACAATGTCACGCTCTATACATTGATGAAAAACCACTGAAACGTCATTAGAAGGTAACCGTCCATAACTCAACAGACATAAACCATCCACGTAAAATTAACACGTGGCAAAGCAAGAACTCATCGCGAGTCGCGACCAAGCGGCCACGGGACGCGACCTGATTCACGACTAGCGTCGAGTTCCTGTTACGAGGCCTCTGACATTGCATACACCAGGCCTCCTCCTCTTCTACCATTACCACATATGAAAGCTAAACTCATACATTACAAATGTTCCAATAACAAGTACAACTACAGGTCAGAAAAACAAATGACCTATTAAAAACTTATTTATTGGTATTAAATTAAAAATTCCCTAATTAATGTCACACCAGTAATACAAACACCACCTTGAGTACAAGCAATGGGCTTTTATTGGGGGTCCAAAATGTGAAATGAGAGCCAAATACTCTCCACATCCATTGCAAGAATGCTCCAAATTTTGTTCGAGGCTATTTAAAATGGGAGCCACAAATTCAACATCTTTTGACATGCGTCCTTGCAATGTGAAATAAAAACAAAATTTCTTAGTGTATTTGGGAGAGAGAAGATAAGGTGGGGTACACTTAAATCATGTATACGAAGCCTTTACTATTGCAATAAGGTGTCTGAGATATAGGGAGGTAAATGAAAAAAGTTTGCGAAATCTAATGTGTCAAAAGGAGAGCGGGAGAGAGAATATTTGGAAGGGATTTGGAGCCACGTACATTATGGGTGCTCTGACAAGAACTAGGACCTTTTCCTATACAATACAAACCCCTTTGTTTGGGCTTGGTCCTCTACATGTTGTTAGTTCAATATTTTGGGCCAATCAAATGACACTTATAGTCAAGCATATGAAAATTTATTGGGCTTTCCCTAACACCTTCCTCTTGCCATTGACAATTAAGACCCACCAAATGCTATTCAACGGATAACAAACAGAAAGCTGAGAATTTAAATTCAAGAAATCACATTACTAAAAATATTTGCCAACGGTCATCATATTTCTTGCTAGAGCGCGGTTCTTTCTCCCTCCAAATTATCACCAAATCCAAGATTGTAAGAGAAAAGCTCCAAGAAAATGGAGGATTCTAACAAAGTTATCCCTCCATTATCACCCATTCGGAACAATGAAACCGAAATCGAAAAACGACGAAACTCCCATCAGAAACACAATAAGAACTTCATGTCACCCACCATTTCTACTGCTTTAAAGATTCTTAATCCAAAGAAGAAGATTTTATCACAGTGGAAACAGCCAATTCTTGACTCAAAATCTGATCTTGACAATGTGGGTACTTCCAATTTGGTACATTCTGATGAGAACCACAACAACCAAGAGGAGACCTTTATTCCTGATTCTTCCACATTACCACCTTATGATTCTGTCACTAATTATCTCTCTCCACGTCCTAAGTTTCTTCTATACAACCCGAATCGAAATCGTGATATTGTTTCTCCAAGGAGTTTTAGTATTAGTTCCAGCGATTCTCCTGATTCTGACAGTTCTTGTAGTCTTGAACAAGAAACAGTACTGAAGCAGGATGTGCAGAAGGAAGAAGAAGAAGAGCTGATTGAAGAAAGTGATTGGGGGTTTAAATGGGTATTATTCAAGAGTTTGATTGTGTTTTCTGTATGGGTTATTGCTACAATGTATATTACTTCAATGAGCTCTTCTGATAGTGTAACAGTGCAGAAAATTGAATATCAAGATTTTGGCAATATTCCTTTTGGGTCTGTTTCATTGAGGAGTCTTGGTTCTGGGAGTTGGGTGTTTGATGATGAATTTGGTACTGATAAGAGGGGTGGTAGCGCCGAGGCTCCGAAGATTGAGAGTCCTAGAGGATTTGAAGGTGTGGAAGAAGAGAATAAAGTACCCAATATTCCTCATGGTTTTTTATCTGAAGAGGAAAAGTTGTATTTTGAGTTGAATTCTGAGTGGGATTGTGAAAGTGAGATTGCTGATTCTGAGGAAGTTCAGTCAGAGGATGAGTCAGAGGATGTTGCTGATGATGCTGATGTTGATGACACTTCTGAGGTTTGGGAAGAAACATTAGCTAAAAGGGAGTACAAACAAGTTAAACTAACCCAACTCGATTTCAGGCTGCTTTGGGGATTAACTGTGATGACTTGTTTGGTTTTTGGGGTGTTAAAAAATTGTCACTACTTTAAAAGGCTTTTTTCAGTGATTTCTAACAGAGCAAGAAGTTTATATTCTTTAATTGATCAGAGAAGATCTGACTCTCAAGTGAATTCTCGTATGCCGCTTCTGATGGAGAACCAGTCTTTGGAGGAAAATACTGCTGATTAAGAGGTGAGTAGTCACATATATGATATATCTCTTTCTTGGCTTTCATTTCCTGTGCTAAGTTTAAGATGAGCAAACAGAATGTTCTATGATGTTTGATAAGGTTATACTAAATACCAATCTGATTGCTTTTGCTAGATTATAATCACATGTTATTTTGTCAATTGTCATATAGCTAAAGTCTAATGTGTTAACCAACGATGAGCACTAGGCCAAAATGATGGAAACTTTGCATAAAAGAGAAAATTTAGACACTTAGACATATTCGTGCCCGAGATGGATACTTGAGTCCGAATAAAATGTCATAATAGAAATCCAATTTCAGGCACCTGAAGTTATTCTCCCTCGGCAAATAAACAATTTGTCCTTAACTAATAGTATGTACGATTACTCAAAGTCATCTAGTGTCAACCTGCCAGATGCCTTTTGTTTGAGAACAGCTCTTTAAACATAAGTATTAGACTATGATAAGGACTGGTTTCATGTCAAAATTGTGTACACAGCGAGCTCTTACGTATCAAGAACCTTCCTTGCCATGCCCTGAATCTTATTCCATTGCCTCGTGTGCTTGTTTTATGAGGCTGTCTTATGTTTGATACACACGCAGGTGAGTTTAGCACTCCTAGACTTTCAAATGCTAGCAAAAGACAAGTATAATAGTGTTGTTTAGTTCGCTATCCTGGGAGTTGTATCTCTTAAATTCATCAACTATAAGTCTATAACTAAATCTTTAAGAATGAACCTTGCTTAAATGTTCTATATAGTATAACATTAGTTGATTAGTGTTCCGCATAGAATATGCTCTTTAGCCTAAAGTTGCATGCTCTGATGTAAAAAGTATAAAAACTGAGTTCAAAGTGACCAAACAATTGCTGTTCAAGCAAAATCAGATTATCATTGATACAACAAAGCCTAATGATCAACAAAAACTAATGCTTATGCACTTGTGTTGTAGGTGGACCATGATAGCAAAAGGAAAGATCGAAACGATTTCAGAGTCGATGAGTTAAATTCTATGAAGCTGCGCGCTCTAATTCTCAGCACAATAACCATAAAACATCATTATTTCAGTGAAGTTTTGCTGAAATTAGTTGTGGATAGTATGAACTCTCAGCATTAGGATAAGTTAGGTCTTTTGTAGTGTAATTTGTAAAACAAATTAAAGGAAACATTACTTTTAAAACTTGTGGTACTAACAATGATCATACTTTAATATGGTAAAAGTGAAGGTTATATGATACTGCTCTGATAGTGACTAACATATGTATTAGAATTGTACAAATCTTATCTCTATTATGTTTTTCTTTTGTGATCTTTTGGACCACATTAAAAGGTAAGCTTGGAATTGGCGTGTTGTGGATTGACATGTTAATGTCATTTATGTCAACGGAGGTGAAAAATCATGGATAAATTGTTGGGATGAAGGGGATTTCCATTTGGAGAAAATTCAACCTTTTTTAGGTTATACTGTATGCTCCGTCTTTACATGTAGAAAGTTTTAGGTTTACATTTCAATGCAACTTTTATTAAAATTTTGAGTTCTCTTTACTCCTTTAAATTACCATACTCCTTTAAATTACCATACTCCTTATAATCTAGTAGAAATTTATATCTTTTAAAAAGGTTATACTTATACATAGCATTTCTTCAAATTCTAAAACTTCGTACACCAGTTTTTTTTTTTTTGCATTTTTTTTAGAAGTTTGTTAAGAATTGTAATTGTAAAAATCAGAATTTCTAAGAAATTTACAACTAAGAAACCCCCAAGCAAACACCACAAGAAGAAACTTGCTGCACCACAAAGGACACGGAACACCACTGGATAGGATCGCCGTCTCCACGCACAACGGAAGTATAGTAAACATATCAAAGAAACCAAGCACAACCAGCGGAAACACACTAAAAAAAAAAAATTGGGAATCCCGCCGGTAGGTTTAATTTTTGACCCACCGCCAGGGTGAATTGTTTTGTAAAGTATAGCAAGATCTAACCTGCTCTTGATACCATGTTAAGAATTGAAGAGTGTTTAGGAGTAAACGGCCTGTTCTTAAGGATTAGGGTATAACCCTATATATATAGTACAATGACTTGGAAAACAATCTAACCCTAGAATAATTAATATATTTTCCGAATAACATAAGATATTATGTTATTCTAAAACTCTATCATAATACTTTCCTTATCTCTAATAAAGTTTGATTTATTCATCTTTAAACTTCATAATCTTATTTTTAAGTTTTCAAAGATTTGTAACCCTGATTTTTGTTTTGAGGTTTTTCACTTAATTTTACTTTATTTTCAAGACTTTATCATTTGCTTTTAAAATTTGATAATTCCTTTTAATAACAACTGTAAGTACTCCACATATTACATAAATGTCGATGTGTTTTTTTATATCAAAATAGGGGGGCAATTTTTCCGCATTTGCCTCAATCAGGTGGGGATGGTGAAGCTTTAATTTAGTGGGTGTGGAGGTCGAGTTTGTTGGAGCAATTGGAATAAAGATGTAAAATAAAGTTCATTACAATATCAGTTGGTCAGGTGGTGACCATGACAAAACCCTGTTCTTATAACTAACATAAGCTATGAGCATAATGATATACTACAAACTTTTTTTTTCTTTTTTTTTCTTTCCTACAATATTTCCTCTTTTAATAAGCTTTATTTTGTATTAAATAACTTGATGAGTATGAGGGTCATCACATTTAATGAGAGATTTCATCTCTTCAATTTATTGTGGCTTTTATTATCATCAACGACGGAGGCACATGGGTTCTTTTAGGTTTTCTCCTAAGGGTGACTCTCACTCTTCCTTAAGTCACCTATATATATGTATCATCTTGGAGAGTTGAGCATCCAATTTATCCTTATCCTTCTGTTCTTCTTCTGATTCTTCTTCTTCTTCTTCTTCTTCTTCTTCTTCTTCTTCTTCTTCTTCTTCTTCTTCTTCTTCTTCTTCTTAGCACCACGATTGCGTCAAATATTGTTTTCAAGTTAGTGGTTCCTAAATACTACGACGCACCAAAATTCTAAATTTCTTATCCTTTTCTTGTCTTTATATTCTAGCCTTAAAAACCTCCTAATATTTAATATAGGATACACACCCCCACATCCGCCTACTTAGGTCAAGATGATTGAAGATTTGGTGGGTGTTACGACGACAATAAATACCCAATTTTAGCCATCATGTATGATTGGCAAACAAAAAACGAAAAAGAATGAACAAGACGAATAAGAGAAAATGGCTTGTCAACATTGTAAAAAAGAAAAACTCGAGCATGCTAACATATATCTGGGGGAAAACATCCGATCAAGAGATGGAACCCGGCATAGTAAATTAATGAAAGAAAGTTCTCAGATAGGGTCCCAACAAAAAAGAGCGTGAATCCCACAACTAGTTCACTCGAACAAGACGTTCTAAAATAGGTTCAATCTTGATTCATAGGAATGGAGAAGGGTATAGATTAAAAATTATCTTCGTTCCATTCCCTACCCTACACCTAAGTTTTTTTATTGACTCTAAACCATATAAATACTCATATGTTTTTTCCATATGTTCTCATTCAATAAACAAGATCTAGATCCATTTCTTACACAAAAATTAAAAACAACACAAAATAATCCCCAAAAAATTGTTGTTTTAGATGTATCAGTATACGGATATGTTTAAAGACTAAACTTAATTTGGCTTTTAAGTTAATATACCACATATGAAAATCTACTTTTTTTTAAGCGGATGATTGGGTGAGTAAGGCGGGTATGGAGTGGATATGGGCACTCGAGTGAATGGTGGGGCTAGAATAGTTATTATTTTTAGATTGGGTTTTGTACACCAGATGATATACTGTGATAAGGTGGAGATGAATTTTTTTGATGGAACTGGGCTTGGAGGGGCCATCTTATACATCTGCTCAGCCCGTTGACATCCCACTATTTTCAGTGAGTCTCAGCTTTGAAATTAAATTGAAGATCCTAAATTTTCTAATGATTTATGATTATATGATTGTTTGGATATAAAAAAAATACTTAAAATATAAATTTTTGAATATTCAATAACATTCTAATAATAGTATTTTTTTTATATATTTGTAAAAATTAGTATCAATCTATTGCAATAAAATTAAAGTAGAATAATTAGTCTCACTATTCTTTGAACTTTTCCACATACTATTTTCATCCATTTTACCAAATTCATTTTACTTATTAGTCCACCTAAATTTGCAGTCTCACAAGTTACAACCTCATTTTCTTCCCGATTTATTTTTATATTCATTTAAATACTACGTTAGACGGTCTATTCATGAGCATATTAATTTATAGACCATATGAAGAAACGCAAGGTTTTAACTTAAAATTTTAAATTTTAAAATTTATCACTTCATACTATTAAGTTAAAACCTCATAAGATAAATTTTTATGTAAAAACCTTATTGTTTTAAGTTAAAACTTTATCATTCTACCATATTCTATCTATGGGGGTGTTTGATAATTAGTTGGTGGCTGTTAGATGGTTGTTTTATATGCTGGCTAGTTTGACCGGCTGTGTAAATTATTGACTGTTAGAAAGTATTTGGTAAAAATGGTTATCGGTGTTGGATATTTAGTAAAAAATGAAAGTAAAAGCTAAAAGCCAACAAAAAATAGTTGAAAAGCTGATTTTTCAGTCACTGCAAAAGCTATCAAACTTTTTTATGTTGTTTGACCATAAACAAATGGCAAAAGCCAATAAAAAAGACACAAAAAAACCATTTTGCCAATAACCCCTTATATATATTTATAGCTAGACCGTCTATCCCAATATTTACTCTTTACATATTCAGATTTTTCTCTTTCACCTTTGTTTTAGACACTTTTAGTTGGTAGAGACTAGAGTAGATAAGGATAAATTCAAAGAAGAAATGGAATATTAGAGAAGAGAAAACATGCTTGGCAAAAAGGACATCTTTTCTACAAACACGGTTTTCCATTTGAAATTTGATAATGTAATCTATGTGCTTTTACGTATTATCCGTTATGTGGGGTGGGAATTGGGATGAAATTTCACACGTTTGAAGTATTCCAATCTTGTGTGCTAGAGTACTAGTGCTGCAATGCTTCCAAGCTAGGCAATTTGTTGGATCTTTCCACACCGAAGCCTAAGAAAATGCTCTTTTTTTCTTGAAGAAAAAGAGATCACATCGAATAAAAAGTAGTACGTCCTTTGTTTCCTTTTTTTTTTTTTGGTTTGATACATAATATGCTTATACTTAAATCACTTTTTTCACTTATTTTATATTTTATATACTTATTTTGTGCCATATGACTTTTCTCTTTAAACTGCTGCGTTAAAAAGAAACAAACAATTAAAAAAATAAAGGAAGCATATTTTCTCTTTTACATAGGTGTATTATGCTCATGTTACACGTAAATATGATTTTTTGCTCATTATTTATTGCTCATTTAAATGACCCCAGATAAAAAATAAATTAAATAAACAAAAATTGCATAATAGAGAAAGCTCTAGATGAACAAATGAGGGAAAAGGGGGGAGCTGTCTTGCCCATATTTTCTTCATTTTCCCATGTCCCAGTCCTAATAATCACATGATGTTGGAATTGTAACTTTCAGTAACCAATTTGAACTATTTATTCAACGTCTCAAGGGATATTAGAAGAGAGTTGTTGGTGCAAAGGGGGGCTGTCTCACTTAGAACAGAAAATTTGCAAACTTTTGCTCTTATACCGTTGTTGTTCACTATATGTCTATATTACGCAATTAATGTCTAATTTAGGATATATTCATATTACTAATACGAGCTTATCTAAGTCCAATGACACATACCTTACACTCCTCACTTTAAAGATTTATTTCCATTTAGTGTAGCAATATAAATTAGGTTAAGGAAGAACACAATGCGCAAATAAGTCTTTTTTATAGTCAAAATAGGAGAGAAAAATAAGATTTTGTGAAATTTTTTAGATCCAACTTAGTGGAGTAAAGTAAAGTAGGATGGAAAGAGAAAAAACATTTGCTAAATAAAAAATATAAATAAAAGTATGAAAATTCTCAATAGAGTATAAAATTATTCTTGCGTATTCAACCATCAGCTTAAATTTTTTATTGAGTTGATTCCTTACATGTTATCAAGACCTAGTATAAGTAGAAAGTCACATGTTTAAACCTCATTCACCCCTCCTTTCTAAGTGGAAAATCTGGTGCCACTATGCCAGGTATGCGGAGGCCTATAAAGACGTGATAAAGTGTTAAACTATTTTTGTGCCTTCAACCATATTTAAAATAAATTGAAAAGTACGGGACCTAATAACTCCTCTTATTTTTATGTTTTTTTTCTTCTACAATCCTCTATCAACCAAATTGTTTTCTTTTTAAGAAAGAACAAACATGATGTGCGTCTTCATTTAGTTTTAGAGCATCATTAGAATATCTACAAGGTTGACATGGGAGCCTTGTCAATGATATTTGCTCGAATTTCGGCAAAATCTAAGTTTACATTCGAAAATAAAGAAATTTATACATAATAATCTTGTATTTAAACTTTTCTTTTTCTGGCAGGACTAATTCATTTATTGGACTTTCTCTAAACTATGAGAAATACTTTTAAGAGATAATCTATGATAAGTGGTAACGCTCGAGTAATATTCTTTAATTGAAATAAGGTTAGTAAAAACTAATGTTTAAATGAAAATAATCAAAGCATAAAACTCATAAACCAGCCAATAAATCTATAAACTCTTCTTCAAAAATAAATTATGGAAGCTCATAATACACCGTATTGGTACACTATATACTATTTTAATTTCATTCTCACACACACTATATACTCTCCGGTGCTATAAGTAATGAAGTATATTTGACAAAAATCAGAAGCTACTTTGTATCGGACTAACAGGAGGTCTACAACTACCTATAAAACTACCTTTTCTACTTAAACAAGATAAATTTGATAAAGAACCCTTTGAAACCTTCTTTGATATGGTAGATTTTGGCAAAGTATATGACCTATAATTATTTAAGCCACCTCCATAACTCTTGCAAGCTTTTAGTTTCCTTTGATATGGAGTCTCTTTCTTTGCAAGATCTTCTAAACTTGTCACCTTTGCTAGTGATGTGAATGACTGAGACTTCCCTTGGTAATACTTTGATAACCCTCTCCTGCAAAACATCATGCACAAACACAATAATAAGCAAAATATTTATGATGTGCAATTAAAAAAAATTAGATAAAGCATGGTTCAAATATTTCTTCTACAATATTTTTGATCTAAAGTATTGACACCATACTATAGCATATTTGGTTTTAAAAGATATCTCATTTTTATTATATCATGCTAGTTTCAATTTCGTATTTTATCTTCACCTTACTAAAAATAAAGTAAAGATTTGATGATCAGGTTTAATCAAAGTTAACCTAGTCCATTTAAGTGCAAACATAAACAACAATGATGATAGATCAGGTCCAATCAGATCTAAAAAAGTTAAATTCATATAAGTTCAAGTACAGAAAAGACACATTAGGAAATTACTTCTCAAATAGATTTCTACCTTATTAATTAGCCTAATAATCAAATGTGAGACTCTCCCAACACCGTTTATTTTGTTCTTCACTTAAGCCAATAAGCTAATGAAAGAATCTAATGTATAATAATTAGTTGATCTAACAAGCTATTCAAGGTGAAGGATGATTTTGGAAGAGAATTTCAAAGTTAGCTAGAACCAGTTTGAGATAACCAAAAGTTACGGACTTTTTAAAAAGATCGTTTCATGCAAAGTGATACTTTTAACTTTTTCCTTCTTATCCACCTATTTCTATAGCATAATTTTATGTGAACTATGGTTAATACATAAAATGAAGAACTTACTTGATGGGAAGTTGGTCCATGAGCTGTGATAATTCATACAACGGTCCATTTGATTGCCGTGGGGACGATGATGAAGATGTTGATGATGATGCGTCATCAAGCAAATCTGATGAAGATGATTCATTGGAGTTGTTAGAGTCTTCAAAGGAGGACGAACTTGATTCACTATTAATGTCTGAATTATCTTCATAATCAACATCATGATCTCTTCCCATCATACCCATCAACTTATGATCATGATCATTTGTTACTTCTCTATGATACATGCTCACCATCATATGTGTTGCTTCCATCTTCATGAATTTGGAGAAAATTAAGGAGATAAACAATTTAATGATAATGTAAAACAGAATGGTGCAAAATGGAGAATATAAAGTAATACAACAAAATATAAGATTGAATCTTTCTTGGGGAGCATATATATATATACACACCATATCCACATGATTTATGCCACATGGCTTAGAGCGATTGTTGTCTTGGTCTCTCCAAGGAGAGGATTCAATGCATCAAGTAACATGGACTTGCAATGCACCACCAACCACGATGATGCCACGTGTATGGTCTCTTGCCAGCTTTTTTTTTTATTTTTTATAAATATAATCTCATTTATAAGTATGAGATTATATTATGGTAAGAAGAATAAGCATCTGGGCTGCCCTTACACAGGACTTCCACCCAGAGGCTCATTACAAGCCATACACCCCCCAACCCCCAACCCCCTACCCCCCAACAATAAAAATTTGCTTCCACCAAGATTTGAACCTTGGTCTCCCATGTGGGAGAGAGGAAGCTATACCATTGGATCCAAGGGTCCTTGGTTCTTGCCAGCTGATTTGGATTGGGTTAATTGAGTGCTTAAGTCAAGTATTTTTTTTCTCCACCTACTTTTTGGCATGCAGTTTTAAGAATGTACTACATCCGTTCTTTATTAATCAATATATATTTTGTTTTACGCCTCTGAATACATATCTTTGAATGCTAAGTACTCTAATTATACTCAAGTAAAAATTATAAAAAATTAATTTTAATTAAGTATGTATCGAGACGAATCTAACAAGATCTCACATGACTATGTTTATCCTTGTACATAAATCATTATAGTTGATTAAAAGAAGATGGATGAATAGTGTAAAAGAAGAAATGTAGTGATTAAAAAAGAACGGAGAAAATAATAGATTAGCTAAATGAAAAAGTTTTTTTAAAAATTTTTAAGTATGGGTTTAAGCAGCACCTATAAGGAAGAAATAAAGTTACTTTTACAAGATTCAAAGAGGTTTCACCTTAAAATCATATCCCAATAGACTTATCAGGAGAACATCAAATAGTCAATACAGGACTGTTACATATGATATTTCATTAGGTCAGAGCTTCAATATTTCTCCTTATACTTCCTCCGTTTCTTTTTAATTGCAACAAAAGGGTATTATTTGTGAGACATAAAATATTCCTTTGTTGCAATTAAAAAGAAACGGATGAAGTATTTAAGATTATGACGAGAAGTGATTAACTTATTGCGTGCTGATATAAAAAAATAATCTGAAATTTTATGTTTTTTTTTTTGGAAAAATTGCCTAGAATAATGCAACCTTTTGGCGATTCGCAAATAATAATGCAACCTAAAGATTATTCTGGAATAATGCAACCTTAATACCCCATTTATTTTAAATAGGACAAAACCGGTTACAACCTGAAGTATAGGTAAAATGGGACATGTGTCATATAATAATTGGTTTTCATAAACAAATTTTTTTTAAAAAAAAAACAAAAAAACAAAAAAATTAATCCCTCCCTCCACCCCCACGTTTACCTTGACCCAACAATAGGTAGATCCTGCACACGGAACTATGGTGAGCACCATGCGCACGATGAACATTACCCACTGTCCAATGAATATCACCCAATGAACACACCCAATGAACATCAACCAATGAATAATGAGCGTCACTAAATGAACATCAGTTGGACATCACCCAATGAACATCAATGAACATCATCCAATGAACATCAGTTGCACATCATCCAATGAACGTCACCCATGAATATCACCCAATGAACATCAGTTTGTGTTAAAAGAACACTAAGTTCACACACAAAGAACAATAATCAGTTCTCCAATGAACAAGACTCCAAAATTGATTTGAAATGAAAATTTTCAAATTTTTGAAAATTTGAAAATGTCAACCAATGAACATCAGTTTATGTTAAAAGAACATTAAGTTCGCTCAAATGAACAAAAAAGTAAATCAAAAGAACCAACTGGTGTTCATTGGGTGATGTCCAACTGATGTTCATTGGGTGATGTTCATTGTTCATTAGGTGGATTATTGGGTGATGTTCATTGAGTGATGTCCAACTAATGTTCATTAGGTGATGTTCATTGTTCATTAGGTAATGTTCATTGGATGATGTTCATTGGGTGATGTTCATTTTCACTGTTCACTGACTGATGTTCATTTAACTGACGCGTTTTGAGTTGTGCGCATGTAACTCTACATGGTTCCGTGTGTAGGATAGAATTTGCGTTCACCCAACCCCCTCCCCTAGCTCTCTACCTTACTCTCTCTCCTCCATTACCCAGCCACTTCCAACCACCACCTTTTGCCGGCACTGCATCACTCTCATAAACCACCACACTCTCTCTCCGGCGTCTTCTCTCCGGCGTCGTTACTGAGTTCGGTCCACAAGAGGTCGGCTTCGGTCGAGAAAGCGGAGCTTGGTGATTTCGTGGTGGTTTCGTGGTGGTTATGTGATTATTTCGTGGTGGTTATGTGATTATTTCGTGGTGGTTTTGTTCTGCAATTGGGCGGTTTATGGCTGTTATAAGGGCTGGCATTGTAGTGGTTGTTGGAGGTTTATGAATCTGTATAAGGGGCGGTTGTTTTGAGTTCAAAAGGGGCTGGTTTGGTGGCGTTTTGGGGCTCGTTTCTTGTGCAGTTTGGGCGTGATTAAGGGCTGATATGAGGTGGTGGTTTTGGCGGCTTTCGGGCTGTTTGGAGGGGCTGGTGCGTGGTGGTTAATGGGGCTGTCATGGTGGCTGGAATGGTGGTAGAGGCAGATTGGTGGTGGCGGCGGTAGCAGTCTACTGGTGGTGGCAAGCTTAGAGAGAGAAAGGGGTTAAGGGGAGGGGTGGCTGTGCGTGGGGAATGGGGGATGGTGGTTTGTTTTTTTAATTTTTTTTATATTATTAATTATAATTAAAAGTTTTAATTAAAAATTACCTCTTCTTCAGGTTATCGGTAATTTATCCTATTTAAAATAAATGGGGTATCAAGGTTGCATTATTCCAGAATAATTTTTAGGTTACATTATTATTTGCGAATCGCCAAAAAATTGCATTATTCTAAACAATTTTTCCTTTTTCTAAAAATTTATCACACTCCTGAAATACTATACGGTGTCAAAGAATTTGGTTGGTTGTTAAAGAAAAAGGAAATATACAATATTAGGTAAGGTGTTTAATAAGTAAGGTGCACCCTCAAGTATGGTATAATGTTAAAAGTTTAGGTGTAACGATTTGTTTTTGAATAAATGAAAAAAGAACATTATCTTTGAGATTCGATATTATCCTATCCTATGTGGGGTTTGTGGATGTATGGGGTTACTTAGACCATGAAAATATTTGATAATTATTAATTGTACTATGAAAGGATAAGCTTTATCGGTCATATCCGAGTCACCTTTGCCTCTCGCCGACCATTTTGAGTATTTGAGTGCGTATCAATGGGATGGTTCTTTTATTTCTTTTTTGCCTTTTAGATCATGAATTCATGATAATTGTTTTTATATCATAGCCATTAAATTGATTTAACCATATTATAATGTCCTCACATTATTAAAACACGGAAAGAAATTCTCGCTAATTATGATATACCTTATGCCGCGTTGCTCAAATTTATTTTGACCCATTGACTTCTATAAAACAATGTAAAGTGTTTTTAAAATTAGTCTCATATCCCTTGCAAATTCCTAGGTGTTTCTTGAAATGTTTTTATTTACATAATAAAGCATCACGATCAAATGCAGAGCACATTATCTATTCTTTTATATGAGTACAGAAGTCGTGTTGTTACGAACATTACATACTACACAGTAATTGTAATATATTAAGGGTCTCTGGCTGAAAAACGCCGAATTGAACTCAATTAAATTGTACTAAATCAAAAACTAAATTAAGTGGAGCTCAACTGAACCAAACTGAACTAGATGGAGCTGAATTGAAATGAACTAAATGAAATTGAATTAAAATGAACTAATTGAATTTTAATCAATGATAAATAATAAAATAAACACTGATAAATTCATAATAATTAAATTTTAAATAATAATAAATTATTGAATTACAATAATTAATAAGAGTTGGTTTACTATAAGACGGTCTTAGGTTAAGCTTAACCTCAGACCAACCTTATAAGCCTTAGAGAAGCCCATGACGCACGCCAGATGCTAAGCAGCGCAGCTGATAGGTTTTAGTCGTATCACCTAATCAAAAATAAACCTACGGACCTCTAACTAGGTAGTCAGTGGAAGCAGGGTCGAATCCACAGGGAGACAGAGTTTCTAAATCAATATTCAACCAATTCAGCTACTCCAGATGAAATCAGGAAGGAATTAATTAAACTAAAGAATAGACTACGGAAGACTGAATAAATCGAGGATTAAACTATGGAATAAAAGTCTAGGGTATTAGGTCGGTCCACCATGCTTATACCAATAAAATAGGGTCAACTACTATCAAAACCTAAGTCAAGAGTCGGGGGATTAGAGCCTATGTTGAGCTATGGTTAAGACTCAACGCTCATAGTTCAACATACGCCGCATGTTCACTAACGTAATCAGAACTACTGACGTGTCCTAGGCCTCTAGTCGTAAGACGGATCTGTGCAAACAACTATTAACCATAAGCAACCAACGAAACTGCGCAATAACGTTCATTACTCAATAAAGAACAAATCACATCACAATCACCCTAATCAAACCCTAGAAATCGATAAGAGTCTAAAGCACAATCATGGTATAAACATGGCTTTCCTATCTAACACCCTAGAAAGAGACTACTCAGACATGATCGAATTGGCAACAACAAAACTAATTGGAAACCCTAAGAATTGCATCATGAACAAATTAAATAAATAAACTAAGCAATCAAAGTAATTAAAGAGATAAAGAGTAAGGAAGAGTACCAATTGACGGAAAGCAGGAACTTTTATTGAAATCGAAATAGGTTTGATCACCTCTAAATTAATCTAAAGTGTTTGAATTAAACTAAGAACAATGAAGAATAAAACTAGTCTAAAGCTAATGAAAGATGAAAAAGATGTCTCTAAATAATGAGGAAAAGGTATTTATAATACCCCTCAAATCTAATAAAAAATAGGAAGCAAAAGTCGAAAAACGCGATAAATAGTGCCAGACCCGATCGGGCCCGAGGCACCCACCCGATCGGGTCAAATACCAAAAGCCACATTTTCGCTTCTCGTGGTCCTGGCAGCAACAGCGCAGCACATAGGCTAAATGTTACGGCCCACCCGATCGGGCCGTGGGCATCCACCCGATCGGGTGATGCGACAAAAAGTGCCAGCAAGCTCGCCTCCTCCGCAGCGTCCCAATAAGACCTAGCAGCACTAGACCCGATGGGATCGGGCGGTGGATGCCCGATCAGGTCTGGGCACATGTGTTCTCGCCCGATCTGATCGGGCACGCCTTGCCCGATCGGGTCCGCAACTTTCATACCCGATCATAAATATTTCGCCCGATCGGGCCATTTCTGCCCGATCAGTGCACGGAAACCTCATTTGACTCTTTGGCTCTCTAATCTTCACGTTTAGGGGTCTTGGGACCTCCTAAACTATCCATAAAGCTCGTGAGCCATCCTACGTGCCTCGTAACATCTCGTAAAGCCGTGGTTGCTTCCAAAAGGCTCGGAAATAAGGAGAAAACTCCATAAAACCTGCAATTCAATACTAAAACACGAAACCACAACTACATACGATAGTTAGCACAAAATAGCTCCCAAGAGCTCCAATGACGCACAAATTAGCTTGTAAATAAGGGAGAAAACTCTATATAAATACGTGATATCAAACTCCCCTAAGCTAAACCTTTGCTTGTCCTCAAGCAAACAGCACATGAATATGGAATAGACTACCTCACCCCAAAGATAAAAACAAATCAAAGCTCAAAATATTTTCAAGACTAAGAATCGTTCAAGCAGGCATCATTCAAGTTTGGCTCATCAAATCCATCCAACCACCAATCATTCAAGCAATTTATCAAACTCAAACATCCACAAAGCATACAAGTCCTGAAAAGGCACTCACAAGGGTGTCACTCCTCTCAATTTTGTGGCAGGCAAAGAATGTGCCCGAACACTCACCAACCCGACCATAAGTACCCTTCCCACTCACACTCTCATGTGTTTAAGAAGGTTCAATGACGCTCATCCTAGTCAAGTCGACTCAATTAGCAGAAATACTCTTTAACTTTGACAAACTAACTCGAAATCAATCAAATGAACATTGCAGACACGAGCTCAAGAGGACTTTATAGGGTTGTAATGGGGCTTAGGTGAGAGGTAGGGGATACTTTTGGGTAATGTGGTGGAAAAACCAAGAAAGGGGGAGCATAAACCATTCAAACAAGGCCTAAGATGGCCTTCACAACTCCCAACAACCACCATAAAACCATGTAAAATAACCCAACTCTCATAAATCAATGAAAAGCGCATAACAAACCCAATTTTCTAGCAATGGAGCGAATATTCTTTTATGAACGTACGTGAATGAAAGAACTAGAATTCTTTTGAATTTTCATTTCATTTTTCTTTCATTTTTCTGAACTTCATTCACGCAACTCTAAACTTGCTTTTTCTTTTCTCTTTCTCACTCTCAAACCACAGCAAATACACTTTTAAATTCCTCAAAAACCAAACTAAACCAACAAACCAATCTCAAACTCAACCCATACAAAAGCTCCCCCAAGCTAGGCTTGGAATAATATCAAGTGAAGGCTTTTGGCTCGTAATAGGGGTTTAAGTAACACGAAACAAGTCATTAGGCTCAGCGGGGCTAAGGAGGATAAAAGTATATCAAAAACTCACTCTGAAGCTCAAGAATAAGACAAAAGAACGCTCTATCGCAGCACATGCTACAAGTCATCTAAAATCAGACAAGTACGAAGTCAAAGTCAAGATCAATCCACTAAAGAGGAACTAACACACAAGAATAGACTGGATAATAATATGAATCCAATAGGCTACAAAGAGGCCTCACAGTCTAACCAATTCAGGTATGCAGCACAAAGTGGTCTAATATAATCCAGAAATGCTCGAAATCATAGCAATCAAACATCAAATCATAGCCTCAAGATCACAAATGCCTAGCTATCCAGAAAACAAAGTCAAATCAATTTCAAAAAGAGCACAACAAGGGGCACAGGGAGGCAACTAAACCAGTCATGGGAACCATATTTTTTTGATTTTTTCAGTATTCTTCGAAAGCAGTAAAAGAGATAGGGAATACAAATAGAACTCCTCCCCCAAGCTGAACTTGGCAGTGTCCTCAATGCCAAAAGGTGATAAGGACTATGCTAAGAGGAAAAACAATGTTAGTACCCTCACTCTCACTCACAAAAAGAAGGAAAATAAAAAAGAAAAGGAAAAGGGAAAGAAAAATACGAGTTGCCTCTCGCACAGCGCTGGTTTATAAAGGTCCCGCACGACCATAATCCTCCCTCTCACAAATAGGAGGGGCTTGGCAATGAGTGCCACCCTCATCAAACATCTTTCTCCTCCAAATGTTCTTGACAATGCCTCCAGACGGTGAGGCAACCTTAGGTGGAATTGGAACCTTCTCCACACCTACTTCATCCAGAACCTCATCCCTGCAACAAGATTGTTCAAGCATAGGTGCCTTAACAGCATTGGTTAGTTTAAAAATCACTTTATCATCACCAACACTCAGAGTTAAAGACCCAGACTTGACATCAATGACAGCACCAGCAGTACACAAAAACGGCCTACCCAAGATAATAGGAATTTGGGCATCCTCATCCATATCTAACACCACAAAATCAACAGGAATATAGAATTTCCCTACCCTAACAGGAACGTCCTCTAAAACACCTAGAGGGTATTTTATAGAACGATCCGCCATCTGTAAAGTGATTTGTGTGTATTTAAGGGCTCCCATGTTCAGTTTCTTATAAACAGACACTGGCATAACAGAAACAGAAGCACCTAAATCACACAAAGCCTTATCAATAAAAATAGGTCCAAGATGGCAGGGTATAGAAAAACTACCAGGATCTTTTAACTTTGGTGGGGTTTTATTTTGAATAAAAGCACTACACTCTTCAGTAAGAGCGACACGTTCTACCCCACCAAAGTCTCTTTTCTTAGTGATCATGTCTTTCAGAAATTTGGCATAAACAGGCACTTGGGTAATTAAATCTGTAAATGGAATCGTTACCTCAAGGTTCTTGACCATAGCCAAGAACTTACCAAATTGCTGATCGACCTTAGCTTGTTGCATCCTGTGAGGAAAAGGTAGCCTTGGTGTAAAAGGCGTTTCAGAAACCTTCTCCTTTTTCTTCCCTGTTTGTTCAGCTTCTGCAGACAAATCGACTTCAGACGTCGAATTCTTTCTTTTTCCTTCCTCTACCACCCTCTACTTCCCTGCAGTCGGGGTAACCTCATCAATGGGCACTAGAGGGGCATCATATGCAATGCCACTACGAAGAGTGATGGCATTCACATGTTCTCTCTGAACTGGTTGCCCTGGCAATTGTCCCTGCTGCCTCTGTGCATTAGATTCTGCCAACTGAGCAACTTGAGCCTCGAGAAGTTGGATGTGCTTCTCTTGAGCCCTCCTTGTTTCCTCATTTGCCTTTTGCATAGACAATATCAGTTTCATCAGTTTAGAATTGCTAGGCTCTTGTGGGTTGTTTTGTGGAGGTGGGGTGTGGAAATTTTGTGGAGTTGGGAAGTTATTGGGATGATGGAAGTTTTGTGGTGGTGGTCTTTGGAAATTTTGTGGGGTTTGATGGTATGAAGGTTTAGGGTAGTTTTGTGGAGGTGGAGGTTCATGGTTTTGTGGGTTTTGGTAGTTATGTGAAGGGGGGAAGGTTTGTGGTCTTTGTTGGAAGGCATTGGCCTGCTCCATCTGAAATTGACTGAACTGACAGTCATGCCCAAAGTGACCCTGAACACCACATACCTCGCAGTAAGATGAGGTAATGGGTGCTACTGCAGACATAGCATTGATACTCAAAGGGGGTGCTGCTGAGGAAGAGGAACCGAAGGTGTTAATCTGCTGACTCAGCTTCGCCATCTGCGAAGTCAATAATGCAATGGCATCTACCTCCAGTACCTTCCTCGTGATGCTTCGGGAAGTGGAATGATCATTGGCTGCGAGGTTTGATAGAAACTCGTAGCCTACATCCACTTCCTTATCCAGAAAAACTCCTCCTGCAGACGAATCAACAATACTCTTCGTCTGAGGCTGCAGACCATTGTAAAATATCTGCGTCAAGAACCATTTGTCCATGTTGTGGTGTGGACACTCTCTCTGTAAATCCCTAAACCTAGCCCACGCTTCCCTTAATGTTTCATCAGGCTCTTGGGAAAACGTGGCTAGTTTATTTCTGATTTCTGCTGTTTTAGTAGGTGGGTAATACTCTCTCAGAAATGCAGCAGAGATCTCACTCCATTCAGTTTCCTGCACATCGTTCAACCACTTCTGGGCTCTATCTCTCAAAGAAAACTCGAACAACATGACTTTTAACTGATCTGGAGTGACGCCGGCATGTTTAACGGTTCGACAAAATTGTTGAAACCGTTGCAGATGATTTGCCGGATCTTCAGTAGGATGCCCACCAAACTGATTTTGCTGGACCATGCTGATGAGTCCAGGCTTAATCTCAAAGTTGTTAGCGGCGATGGTGGGCATGGGTGGTCCAGTAGAAAGACCATCCGGGTTGGGCACCCCATATGACTTCAGTGATTTTGACATAACTGAATTCAAGGTGTCTGTTCCAGAGGTGTTCAGCTGAACAGACTGCTTTTCTTTCTGCTTTATCTTTCGGATCCGCCTGATTGTCCTAGTAAGATCGGGGTCCGCTGGAATTGGGGAACCGTTTCTTTGGGACCTGGGCATACAAAAGAAACAAAAAGCAGCAGTAAAACGTACCTCGATTGAAACAATGAAGTTCCAATGAGGTATAGAGAAGTAGACCAAATAATTAAATAAAAACTTAGAGAACTAGCCGTCTCCCCGGCAACGGCGCCAAAATTTGATAGGTTTTAGTCGTATCACCTAATCAAAAATAAACCTACGGACCTCTAACTAGGTAGTCAGTGGAAGTAGGGTCGAATCCACAGGGAGACAGAGTTTCTAAATCAATATTCAACCAATTCAGCTACTCCAGATGAAATCAGGAAGGAATTAATTAAACTAAAGAATAGACTACGGAAGACTGAATAAATCGAGGATTAAACTATGGAATAAAAGTCTAGGGTATTAGGTCGGTCCACCATGCTTATACCAATAAAATAGGGTCAACTACTATCAAAACCTAAGTCAAGAGTCGGGGGATTAGAGCCTATGTTGAGCTATGGTTAAGACTCAACGATCATAGTTCAACATACGCCGCATGTTCACTAACGTAATCAGAACTACTGACGTGTCCTAGGCCTCTAGTCGTAAGACGGATCTGTGCAAACAACTATTAACCATAAGCAACCAACGAAACTGCGCAATAACGTTAATTACTCAATAAAGAACAAATCACATCACAATCACCCTAATCAAACCCTAGAAATCGATAAGAGTCTAAAGCACAATCATGGTATAAACATGGCTTTCCTATCTAACACCCTAGAAAGAGACTACTCAGACATGATCGAATTGGCAACAACAAAACTAATTGGAAACCCTAAGAATTGCATCATGAACAAATTAAATAAATAAACTAAGCAATCAAAGTAATTAAAGAGATAAAGAGTAAGGAAGAGTACCAATTGACGGAAAGCAGGAACTTTTATTGAAATCGAAATAGGTTTGATCACCTCTAAATTAATCTAAAGTGTTTGAATTAAACTAAGAACAATGAAGAATAAAACTAGTCTAAAGCTAATGAAAGATGAAAAAATGTCTCTAAATAATGAGGAAAAGGTATTTATAATACCCCTCAAATCTAATAAAAAATAGGAAGCAAAAGTCAAAAAACGCGATAAATAGTGCCAGACCCGATTGGGCCCGAGGCACCCACCCGATCGGGTCAAATACCAAAAGCCACATTTTCGCTTCTCGTCGTCCTGGCAGCAACAGCGCAGCACATAGGCTAAATGTTACGGCCCACCCGATCGGGCCGTGGGCATCCACCCGATCGGGTCATGCGACAAAAAGTGCCAGCAAGCTCGCCTCCTCCGCAGCTTCCCAATAAGACCTAGCAGCACTAGACCCGATGGGGTCGGGCGGTGGATGCCCGATCGGGTCTGGGCACATGTGTTCTCGCCCGATCTGATCGGGCACGCCTTGCCCGATCGGGTCCGCAACTTTCATACCCGATCATAAATATTTCGCCCGATCGGGCCATTTCTGCCCGATCAGTGCACGGAAACCTCATTTGACTCTTTGGCTCTCTAATCTTCACGTTTAGGGGTCTTGGGACCTCCTAAACTATCCATAAATCTCGTGAGCCATCCTACGTGCCTCGTAACATCTCGTAAAGCCGTGGTTGCTTCCAAAAGGCTCGGAAATAAGGAGAAAACTATATAAAACCTGCAATTCAATACTAAAACACGAAACCACAACTACATACGATAGTTAGCACAAAATAGCTCCCAAGAGCTTCAATGACGCACAAATTAGCTTGTAAACAAGGGAGAAAACTCTATATAAATACGTGATATCAGCAGCCAAGTTGATTTTTTTTAACTTTTCGACCCAAAACCTTAACTTTTTGCGTTTTTTTTAACTTTTCGCCCTAAAACCTTAACTTTTACAAAAAATCCATAACTAATATCATATGTGGAACCAATACCCTTCACTGCATTAGCCCTATTTGTTATGGATTTTATGCCAAAGTTAATGTTTTAGGTTGAAAAGTTAAATAAAACGCAAAAGTTAAGGTTTCAGGTTGAAAAGTTAAAAAATCAATTTTTCTGGGCTCCTTAGCGCGTAGCTCGCGTAATTGGGCTTTTATTTGGCTTATTGGGCTGTTCTTACATTAAGCTTAATGTAAGACCATCATAAGACCTTGCCAATTAATAATGAATAATTATAATAAAAGTAATAAATACGTTTAATCATAATAATTATTACTCACTCCATTTTTTTTTGTTTGTCCTACTTTCTGTTTTTATCAATTTCTTTTTGTTTGACCTACTTTTTTTTCTTCATATTTTCCTATATGGAAAATTATGGGGAAAATTCTTGAGGTACCGCTAGAGTTAGAGCTAATTCCTTGGGTACACCTCTGGTTTTTGACTTAGTTCAGATGCCATTGAGGTCACTATTTGTGGCTAAAAAGTCATCGCTACTAACGGGAGGTAAGTTTTTCGTTATGTTTTTATTTAGAAAACAGGAAAAAGTAATTAAAAATATAGAAAATTAAAAATTAAATGGATATTTCCAATGGTATACTCTCTAATTATTCTTCACTCTGTTTCTTTTTCAGTCTTTGTGTCTCTCTCTTTGTCCTTCTTCTTCTCTTCTTCAGTGTCTGTCTTTTGTTGTTTGTCCTTCTTCTTCTCTTCTTCAGTGTTTATCTCTTTTTCTTTATCCTTCTCCTTCTGTTCTTCAGTGTTTGTCTTATCTTCTTCTTCTTCTTCTTCTTCTTCTTCAGTGTATGTCTCTTCTTCTTTCTCCTTCTCCTTCTGTTTTTAGTATTTGTCTCTTCTTCTTCTTCTTCTCCTTCTCCTTCTCCTTCTCCTCTTTAGTTCCTATCTCCGTCTTTTATTCTTCTTTCTTCTTAATCTCAGCAACATCCATCTTATCTTTCTTCTTGTTGTCAAGAACTGAAATCCAGACATTAAACCCTAGAATCTTGATTATCTCTTTAAATTTCCTCTCAACCATCCTCATGTTCAACAATTTTGCCTTAATCAATTGAATCATATCAACTAGCTTATCTTTCTTGAGAGTTTTGTTGGTGAAATGAACAACATTAAGAGCTGAGATGCTTGAAACAAGTAAATCTGTGGGTGTTTTCTTGATAACTGGATATACATTAGATCTGTAACATCACTCACATATTTCTTCTTAGCAATTTCAATTAAACTCTCTATAATGTTTAAACTTTCACCAGTTGCTAAGATCTTCTCATTCCTATTCTTTTTCAAAACATAGTTGCATTATCTTTTAGCTTCCTCAACCTAATTTTCTCCATATCATTCTTGATCCCATTCTCTAGAAAGGTGATGCAGTTTTGAAATGGCGATCTTTAAAGTTTTTATTTCGGACACCAAAGCATTTAGAATATGTGAGCGAGATACTTAGAATTGTATATAACAAACATGAATGAAATTAATTTGATCCAAAGTTAATTTTTCATCCCCACGTCCATTTTTATATATTTTGATCATCTTTATAAAAACAATTTGTCATTTTTCATTAATTTGCTAATTTTCTTTTGATTTCAACTTTAACTCGAGTTTTTTTTTTCCTTTTACAAAGATTTTTTTTCCTTCCAATATTATTCATTGGTAAAAATAAACCACTTTACCCTTGAATTCGAAATAATTACCCAGAATAACATCGACATCAGCACATTCAACCATTTTTTTGTTTTTATACTTTGGCACAACAAAATAGCGAATTATAAAAGTCTTCTCGCTACCTCACTTAGCGTATTCATTGAAAATATCTCCATTTTTTAGGGAAATTTCCCGAAGTACCTATGTGATTTGGGGAAATAATCAAAATGCCACCCACGTTTTAAACTTAACCCAGATGTCATTAGGGTTAGTATAAATGGCCAAAATGGCATTAGTACTAACGGCTATTAAGTGTTCCATTAATTATTCTGATTTATGCTTTAATTTTCTTAGTATTTTTTTTAGAAATTTTTTTTAAAAAAATAACCTCCTCTGCCGCCCTCGCCCCTTCGTCTCCGCCGGTACCCCTTTGCAGGCACATAGCCACCCCTTCCCCCAAAGCTCCAAAGCTCCTTCCCTCGAATACCCTCTCCGTTTGTGTCTCCGATTATATATATAAGAATAGGATCAAGTGAAAGTTGTTTTCACCGTGAAAACCAAGTAAAGGAGTACATATTAACATAAAAGGAGTATGCGTGCATTCATTAATGACGTTTTTGTAAATATTGACAACTTTGATGTTAGCAGCACAACTTTGATGTTAGAAGCACGCGTACCCCTTTTTTCGAATCAGGACAATTAGTTTTCAGTTTTCAGCGAAGTATATGTGTTTAGCAGAATCCAACTCTATATATATACTAGCCATATATGCACACGATGCCGCCCCCACCCCTTCGTCTCCGCAGGTACCCCTTTGCAGGCACATAGCCACCCCTTCCCCCAAAGCTCCCTCCCTCGAATACCCTCAGTTTGTGTTTCCGATTATATATTTAGGAATAGGATCAAGTGAAAATTGTTTTCACCGTGAAAACCAAGTAAAGGAGTACATATTAACATAAAAGGAGTCATAAAAGGAGTATGCATGCATTCATTAATGACGTTTTTGTAAATATTGACAACTTTGATGTTAGCAGCACAACTTTGATGTTAGAAGCACGCGTACCCCTTTTTTCCAATCAGGACGATTAGTTTTCAGTTTTCAGCGAAGTATATGTTTTTAGCAGAATCCAACTCTATATATACTAGCCATATATGCACACGATGCTTGTTGCGAAAGATTAATTACATTGTAATTTCTCCAGTGAAGTATACATAATTTTATACTTTTAAGAATAATCGTTAAATTTTAGTTCTTTTGTTTTCTTTTGTTTTTTTTAGAAGGTGTAATTATTGTAATCTCAAAAGAGTTTAAATACTGAAACAATTTAAATACATAAAGAAGAGTAATAAATATTAGAGAGTATATTAGCAATAGTGATTTAAAAACAAACGCCAAAAAAAGACAAAGTATCTTACAAAATATTAATGGAAGATGTCATTAGCATCTGATAACCACTTTATTGTAGGTCATTTTTAGTTTCTTTGCATGTAGTTTAGAGCATTCAAGCCTAGCATTGCAATTTTTTTGTCATCTTTGAGTTAAATTGTCGCTTCATTATCTGTTTAGTTGTTTTTGGATGATTTCCAGGCTAACTAACAGGTTTTTGAAGTCATACGAACATTGGAAGACTAGTTGTGGACTTTTGAACTTCAAATGGACATAACGTTTGATCCACAAATCAGATTAAGGTAATTCCAGTGGAGGTGTTAGCTCGTTTCGATAGCTTTCCAACGACTGGTCATAAGCCCAATTCCGATAAGAGACGAGAGAGATATAATCATTTGAAGTTGAGCTTTCCGCTGACCAGTAGGCCACCACGGCCGTGCTACATTCACCACAGTCGTGAGGACCTGTAGCAGGCAAGACAGACTATTGAAGATTTGGGACTGACTAGACGAAGTTGGGTCACCACGGCCGTGGTGATTTTGCCATGACCGTGGTCACCCGCACTCGACAAAACAGAAGACACTTCGCTAGAACAGAAGGAAGTGGAAATTGGTGAAGTCAGGTCACCATGGCTGTGGTGATTTTGCCACGACCGTGACACTTGATTTGCATAGAAGCGGTTTCCTTTGAGATTACATTCTGCCTCGACAATTTGAAGGCACCACAACCGTGGTGATTTCACCACGGCCGTGTCGACCTGATTTCGGGCTTTCGCCCCGTTTTTCCGTCTTCATTTAATGGACCATATAAATAGTTTTTGCGGTTTTTGTTGAGAATTATCTCATTACTTAGACTCTAATTAAATAGTTTAACTTTCTAAACTCTCTCAAACTCTTAGTTCTTGTCATATTGCAACTTTGAGGATTCAATTGTGATTTCAATCCAAGTAATTTTCTTTCAATCTCTCTTCTTTATTTTCATTGCATTATTAATCATGTTTAATTTGTTTAATCTCTTTTGCTTTGAATTCATGATTAGTGAGTAGTTCCTTATCTAGGGTTTGGGTGGAAGCATGAATTAGGGCTAATTACGATGTTCTTGTAATTACTTTATTCATGTCTAATATGCATTGATCTTGGTGTTTTGACACCTTAGGGTAGACCTTGATCAAGTTTATGCTAGGGCTTAGATTTCAATTACTCTTAATTGATTGTTGTTGTCTTGTCATTCCCGTGAATCAACTTAATTTCTAGACCAAGAGATTGGGTAGAAATTAAGAGGATCCTATTTAAGGATTTTCCAAGCAAATTGAATCTATTAATCAATTGGCTAAAGACCATTCGAGAGAGGATTTAGTCGATTGATTAATTGATTACTCTTAAGGACCATTCGAGAGAGGTTTCAAGTACTTTAGAGGGAAACTTAACCTTGCTTGTTATTCTCCATAGTTTCGTAGTTGCATTAGTGTCGTGTCTTGCCCGAGTTCATGTGAGTAACCCAAGCTCTAGTGTTTTCCTCATTATATTTACATCTCTACTCGATTACTAGTTGTTATCCTTAGTTAGTTGTTAGTTGATATTTATTCAATCTTTACACCCCCAAATACCCTTCACTTAGGTAGTTCTAGACTTAGTAGACCTTAGTCAATCCCTATTTCCTTGTGGTTCGACCCTTGACTTGCCGTTACTACGTTCATAGTAGTTGCCCGTTAGGATTATAAGTATTGTTTGCTAAGCGGTTCTTAGTGCCTTAACGACACACTAAAAACCTCTTATTAGCATCATCACTCATGAGTAATAAAAAATGCATCATCCCTATGCATCTACCACTTTCTCACCCATCCTATAATATTTTACCATGTTTTATGATCAATTTGAATTTACTCATGCATAATCAATTACTCATGTATTTGAAAGTATAAAAAAGGTTTTTCTATATATACCCTTGTGAATTTACGTTTTCAAAGTTGTACCGCATGATTTTGAATACCATCTATTGTACCATTGGTCTTACATTATTTAATCTGTTGTACCCAAATCCAGCTTGATGAGAATTTATTTTTTCGGTGTTCCAGTTCTCAGTTTGATGAGATTTTGTTTTTAGGATGTGATGTAAGGGTTTATGACATGTGTAACTATTGAAAAAGTGTGTCTTTACCTTATTTTTTCATGTCAGGGATTTTCGATTTGGGTACAACTGATTAAAAAATGTATATCAAATGGTACAATAGAAAGATTTCAAAATCATGCGGTACAACTTAGAAAACGTAAAACCACAGGATAGCATAGAAAAACACATAAAAATATTCAAAAGTATAAAATTATATTAAAGTGGGTGTCTATTTATATATCTCAAGAAAATATAACCATTGGTATCTTTGAAAAATGTTTTTACTTTGTAGATTTTTAGATATTTTAGTTTGAAGTCTTAAACATTTTTTGTTAAAAATCTAAGAGTAGATTTATTATAAGACGGTCTTAGGTTAAGCTTTAACGTCAGACCAACCTAATAAACCAATTAAAAGCCCAATTACGCGCTCCACACACTAAGCAGCCCAGACAAATTGATTTTTTAACTTTTCGACCTAAAACCTTAACTTTTGCGTTTTTTAACTTTTAAACCTAAAACCTTAACTTTTGCATATAAATCCATAACTAATAGGGCTAATGGAGTGAAGGGAATGGCGGTGGTGGGTGGGGGTGGTGGGAAGAAGGCCGACTTGGAAAGATGTCTATTGGGCCTATTGGACTGGGTCTTACATTAAGCTTAATGTAAGACCTTCTTTTGCAAGACTTTGCCAAAATCTAACTGCTAAGTTTGGAAATAAAATTTAATTACTTAATAACTTCCTTGGTTTATTTTTTTGTTTTTTCTTTTCTTAATTTTGGTATCTACCCCCTTTTCTCTTATATATATATATCTTTGTTAAAACGCATTTAAAACTTTGTTTCTTTTTTTCTGGAAAAAAGCCCAAAATTCTTTCCGAGTCATCTCCATTTAAACATAAAATACTTCACCATCCCGTATAAACAATGTTTAAAACGTACCAGATTTTTTCTAAAAAAATCACATTCTCTTAATAAAAAAAACCCACGTTTATCAAATTCTCATTTATCTGTTACCCTACGTGACCATTTAGAGTTTTACTGATTCTCTCGCACACACTCATAGAATCATTCAAAAACCGCCACCCGTCTCAATCTTCACCAACAACCATGTTGCCATCATTCTCCACCACCATAGTTGTTTATGCCAAATTTTACACAAGTAAAATCTAGCTAGAGACCTACAACTAGCAAATGAAGATGGATGGCTAATCAAGATGAACAAAGCAAAGAAGAACGAAATAAAGCAAAAAAGAGAAAGGGACACCACCAATGGTGACGCGGAAAACCCCAGGAATAAGGGTCTAAAAACCGCGGGTGGCTTAGAGTCCACCAATCCACTATAATCACAGTTACAGCCCTAGTGTTTTACGTATCAATGTAAATCGTATGCTAAGAACAATGCTTGCTTTTAGAATGTAAAATGCTGAGTGCGTAGAGCTTCTGTCTAATTTACATTATCATTGTGCTATTTATACTGAGATGAGTATCCGTTTTAATCAGCCTTTACAACGGCTAGTAACTGCCCCTTGATTCTCGCCCGCGTCTGTATTTAATGGCTTTGAATGATTCTTCATCCGTTTTGACTCTGTTGCACTTATTCTTGCGTGATTTTAGGCTTTGGCCCTAACTAATCCGTGACGTGTCAGTGAAGCTGGCCTTCCATATCCGGAGGTCCTAAGCTGGCCTTCCATAGCTGGAGAGCTCTAGCTATAGAATCCTAGCTGCAACAATCATTTAACCTATATCTTAGGCTATTGTTGAGTCATACGTTGACCTATTCCAAGCTAGTGACCGATAGCTGGAAGCTGGTAGCTGCAAGCTGGAACCTGGAAGCTGGAAGCTGCAAGCTGGAAGTTGGAAGCTGGAAGCTTACATCCAGTAGCTAGTAGTAGTTAGATGGAGGCTAATGCTCGGAAGCTATAGCTGGAACCTAGGATCGTGGAACTTGCGATCCTGCAGAACTAGCTTAGGAAAATCTGAACATAACAATAGCGCGCTCTTCTTTTTAGGCCGGACTCTCCTTGAATCTATTTAATTTATAATTTTATTTTTCCTATGCTCAAGAACTATTTTGTTGGAATTGTATTTATATTTGAAGTATGTAAAGTTGTTAGCCTTGTGTTATTTAATGTATTGGAAGTTGGAACGAGTCTTTTGCAGTGTATGTTGTTCGGAGATATTGAAGATATACCTATGATACACAAGGATATAAGTATTTAGCTTTAAAATTAAAGCATAATTTGAGTAAAATGCAGAAAAATAATGGTCGAATCTTTTACCAGATTTTTTTCTATAATGAAAACTTTTTAAACGCGTATACATACTTATCTGTAATATAAATGTCAACATTTTGTTTATCGAATATATGACCTTATTTTTCAAATTTTGTCGTTTCAGTTGGTCTCATAAAAGAACGCATTATTTTAATTTAAAATTAGGCAATAGCCCAAGCTCGATAGAAAGAAGCGAATGAAGCATATTTTTTAATAAAAGCGATGGGTTTTTTATATAAAGCGATTGATTTAAGTTACTGTAATTTTAATATATAGTTAATTCGCCTCTTTTAATAACTTCTGTTGTCGTTTTAAACTTGTAGAACTGAACTCCGATCCATTTAGTTCTCGTCCCGTTTTAATTAAGGGATAAATCTATATATTATATTAAAAAGCGTAAGCAAGAACTGCAATCCGCTACGTGTCGTCATTCCTCTTCGAACGAGACTATCCACCATATTATCCTATATAAAAAAAATGCAAATGTGAAAATTCGAACCCTTGACCTTGAGTATGAAATAAAGAGTTCCAACCACCACGCTAACATGTTATTAGTGCTTCTTCTATCAAAATCAATAATAATGTATAAATGTAAACTAAGAGTTAAGTTGTAACTTTTCAAAATCCATATTGTAAGTGATATGTCTAATAATATTTCACTCTACATGATATCAATTTTTTTTTAACTATTATTAAATTGCAATTAACAAAAATCCCGGAGCATCGTCATGTTACTTTTTAAATGTTTTCAAAATGCAAGTAATCTGGTTTGAACACACGACCTCTTAGTTGGAATGTCTAGGCACTACCACAAAACCATATCCCTTTTTTTTTGTCAAATTGCAATTAACAATTCATTTTACCTAATCAAGATTTGGTAGAAAGTGAAGAGATATTGTTCATTGCAATATCTCATGACCCTTTTAAATTGTTTAATTAGTTCTTAAATTGTGTGTCTAATTTTTAACTAATAACAATAAAAAAAGTGATACTCTACTGAAGAACATTATTACAACTCAATTAAATATAAAATGGACCCGGATAATTTTCGGGGCCACAAACTAGTTAACCTTAAAAACAAAAGTTGATGTTTTAAATAACAACTAGTTTTTTTGTCCTAGGCGATGCCCTGGGAAAATTCTTGTATTACCTTTTGTATACTGTTTTTTTTTTATATAAAGTACAGACATAGGATAAGGTAGAAATAAGGGGAGAATGAGAATGTACAAACAAATTACAAATTGAAAAGTGATTGTAATTAGAGTTTTTTAATATAAATTGTAAAAAGAAAATAAGGTAGAATATTTAATGTGAAATTAGATTGGATAACTAAAGCATACACGCATTAGAGAAAAAGTTTGAGGAGCTTATTTTTCTCATAACAAAAATTAAGGTGATGGGATATATAGCTTAAAAGTAAAAGTAGATCACAAAAAGAGGTGTAGCCTAGTGGAAAAGTCTTAGAATTCTACTTGATAGGTCACAAGTTCAAATCTTGTTGTATACATTTTGTAGGCATTTCCATATTCTGCGCAATAAATGACATGGAGTGACACGTGTCATATGGTAATGCTTGATTACGCGTTTTAATATATATAGATATGCTATATTTAAAATAGAATAGTATTTTCTTCACGATATGTCTTTGTTGATTTATTGAGAAAATCAAGATAGATAATCTTACATTATTATCAAAGTTTGAAATAGCTTATAGTCATAATAATGTTCATTGAATCACTTTGCATCAGATTTTGTAGAACCCATGGCAGCTTGGAGAATCATCTGATAGGCACGTTCCACACAAGAGACTAATCTTTGTTGATCAATGAAGCCATCCTCAATTACTAAACCAATTCGTAGCTTTTCCATATAACTCAGAACAGAAACCACCAAACTCTGCAATAACATCACCAAAACCTCTTGTTAATTGTGGACGATTTTGTTCCACACATTACAAAGGAAGTACTTTGTAGGAGTGTGGGCCGGTCCAAAAGGAGTACAAGTGACTAGGAGGGATCTGGACCGGAACCAGACTCAACAACTTTAGGTGGACCAGAGACTGGTTTGATAGGTCTAGCCCTTTAAATTTTGGTCCTATCCGGTTTTAGACTTCCTTGTATATTTAACCCGTTCACATTGCCTTTTTTCATTTCTTTTAAAGCGTTGTGCATTGAGGTGACCATTATATAGGCCATAAACAAATTCAAAAGTCAAGGGACTATAAAACAAATTTCTTTTGGACTTCACTTGGGATAGAAGGCTATCAAATTCAGGTGGCATTCAGGTGTACTCCTTACACTTTAGACCGTCATCAATTTACGTTAAAACAATAATATTCAGTAAAAAGGAAAAATTGTCGGGAATAAGTCAACATTTTCGCGGTATTCTTTTAATAAGTTATACTTTAGATAATCCTGAAATAAGTTAACTTTGTGGGGGTATCCACTTTTAACAAGTCAAAACCGGCTACAACTTGGTATTGTAGGTCACCAAGCCACGTGTCATATTTTGATTTGTTTGATTTTTAATTTCAATTTTCTTTTAACTCTAAATAATAATTAAACTAAAAAATAAAAAAACTACCCCTTCCCCACCCCTGCTAACACCACGCGTCCACGCCCCCTCCCCCAACCCCCTCCCCACCTCTTCCCTACCCCTGCTAACACCAGCCCCCTTCCCTACCCCTACTAACACTAGGCCCCCCCAACCCCCTCCCCACCCCACCCCTTCCCTACCCCTTCTAACACCACGCCCCCCCCCAACCCCCTCCCCTCCCCACCTCTTCCCTACCCCTGCTAACACCACACCAGCCCTCCCACCCAAACCCCTTCCCCGCCTCTACTAACGCCAACTCCACCGCTCCCTCTACACTGCTAACACCCTCACTCTGCGAAAACCACGCAGCCCAGGCCACCGAAATCTCTAGCGTGCAAGTCTCGAGCCACCACAATTCACCTTGCATCCTCCTCTTCGTGGCCGGAAAAGGGAAATCAAGCGTAATGGGGCTGCGTGGTGTTCTTCGTGGCCAAAAAAGGGAAAGCGGGGAAAGGGAAGGTTAGTAGGGGGAATGGATCTGGTGGCCAGAAAAGGGAAATGGAAAGGGAGCTGGGGGGATGGATGGTGGCCGGAAAATAGAAAGAGAATGAGGAAATGGTGGCTGGAAAAGGAAAACGGAGCAGGGGAAGAGGGTGGTGGTCGGAAAAGAGGAAGGGAAATGGGGAAATGGTGGCCGGAAAAGGAAAACGGAGCAGGTTGTAGGGTGGTAGCCGGAAAAGGGGAAGGGAAGTGAGGAATTGGTGGTCGGAAAAGGGTAGGAGTGAAAAGAAAAAATTAAAATATAAAAAATTACCTATTCTTCGGGTCACCGGTCACCTGAACTCGTTAGAAGCGGATACCGCCACAAGGTTAACTTATTCCAGGATTATCTAAAGTTTAACTTATTAAAAGAAGACCGCTAAAAGGTTGGCTTATTCCCGACAATTTTTCCCAGTAAAAATAGGTTCTGCTAAAAACAATATAATTTCGATTCAGGTAAAATAAGTTCAATTCAGGCATGATAAGTTCAATTCAAAAAAATTTGTAGCTTCAAAGACGGAGAATAATAGAGAATCAATAAAAATAATTCGCAGTTCAGTAAAAATAAGTTAAGTTCAATTCAATATAAATAAGTTAAATAAAGTAAAATGAGTTTACTTCAATAAAAATATGTGAAGCTAATGTTAATTAACTAAAATGAGAGAATCTTGTATTTGGGAGGAATAAATCCCTCAAATGAAGACTTAAGTTACACTTGTGAATAATGGTCTAAGTATATACAATTATTGCACACAACTATTATACAGCTGGCAATTGCTAACTTTCATATAATTACAATAAACTGAAGTGAATAAGGTTTTATTAAGCAAAAAATTTCTTCATGCATCGTCAAACAAACACATTTGGAAAATCATCTACTTCCTCCGTTTTTTATTAAGTGATACACTTGTTTTTTCACGCTTATCAAGGTAGAAATTTAAGGGTGTAAACGATTGAATTTTTCGGTGAAATTTAAACACAACCAAAAATGAGACTTTATATTACTTATGTTAAAATTTCATCGAAAAATTCAATCGTTTACACCCTTAAATCGCTTCCTTGATAAGCGTGAAAAAAATAAGTGTATCACTTAATAAAAAACGGAGGAAGTATAAATTATAAGAGAGATATTTATTTTCGGTGAATTAGAACTTAATAGTAATTTCCACTTTTTACGTGAATAAATTATTAAAAGAGACCGTCTAAATTTAACATAAAATTAGATCAATCAAAGCTCATATTCCACTAAAAAGCTCATTATATCTTACTTTAACCCAATACTATTCCTATACATTTAGCACACTCTACTTGTTCATTCTCTTCTCGTTTCTCTATTTCAATTTTAGTCTCGATATATAACAAGCGACTCCTAAAAAACATATGACTTACCGAATGAATTAAAATAGTCACTAAAAGGATTAAACTATTCACTAAATAAATTTAACACTTAGTATCAATGAACTAAACAGGTCACGAAATGAATTAAATAGGTCACAAAATGGATTAAACTGATCTGATCCCTATTTTCAGAGGACGGTTTATTGATTTTCTCTTCTTATTATTGGGCCTATTGGGCCGTTACCTAATTTTATTTTAAAATTAGACGGTTTACTACAAGATAAGCTGTTTTATGTGAACCAAATAATCACTTTTTTCAGATTAGTTTTGAATAAAAAGAGAAATGTAAGAACTCTTTATGTTTAAGATGTCAAGTGAATCCCCCTCAAAAAAAAATGTAAAGTGAATCAGTTTGGAGACACAAGTTTATAAGGGTCCATTTTATTCAACTTATTGTTGATTATCTGAACTTATCTTAAGTTAATTGAATTTATCTGAATTTATTAGACCTTATTCAACCTTATTAGACCTTATTCAACCTTATTCGACCTTATTCAACCTTATTCGACCTTATTAGACCTTATTCGACCTTATCTAACCATATCTAATCTCATATGAACTAATACGAACATATAAGGACTGAAAATATGTTAAAAAGAACGATCCCTAAATACAATTAATAAATATAGTCGTGTAACTGACCAAATTTGCTCCAGTTGGTACGAAGTAAAAGCCTTTGACGGGGTGATTTGCTATACTAATTTGCTGACTTGGTCCAATCAAATTTGTGATCGCAAAGCTAGTATTCTTCCAACTTCTTTCAAAAGCCCGTGCAGCTACCTAGAAGGGTAATAAAACTATATGTTAATACAAGAAACCAGCTACACAGTTATTGCTCACAAGTTACATAACTAATTAGAATAAATTGGTGAGGTTTATGAAGAAATATACAAAACCATGTTCCAAACCTATGATTAGGTTTAGGGGTGAATGGGTGATTGTTGTTCCTGGACCGGTTCGAATGTAACTGAAGATCAAATGGCATAGATTGAGTATTGTAGATTGGATGGGACCAAATCGATACCGAAACTTACAAAAAGATGAGGATCTAGGAGTACAATGGGGATTCAACTTCCCTGTGGATAGGGTACGAACAGGAAATTGATCATAAATTACCAATAACTCGAAAATTGATTTTATTCTTCCTGTTCTTGGGTTCGATACCCGAGGTTAATAGGGACGGATCGTAAATATGTTGGCGATATGTTTACAATGGTTCAAATCCAGCTCAACGTCCAAGTTTGAATCTTTAGTTTACTGCCTTTAGTAAAGAACGAGCTTAATTGAGGATTTAGAAAGCTAGCTTACTGAGATAATGCCAAATTCACTTACAAGAATAAGTAGGAGTTTTCCTATTTGCTTATTTCAATACAAGTATATCAATGTCGTTTCACTTAGACGATAGAGTATGGTAATCCGTTTCCCAAAGACGTGAACTTGTGATCTCCAAGTTTAAAACTCATCTACTAACTACTACACCAATGTCAATCAATAGGTCTTTTAACCAGAATATAGGTTTGAGAGATGTCCCGAGATTGCTGTGAGTTACAATTTAGATATAGTTAAAAATAACAAATAATGTTATTTAGTGTAAAGATATGTTATTCAGAAGAAGAAAATTTAAACTCATTCATAATATTACTTTCAAAAGTTATAACTTACTCTCAATTCTAATTCATAAATCATCATTAATTTTGATGTAAGAATCAATAATAGCTTGGTGGAGTGATGTTTAGATCTTTTTCATCTATAATTCTCTAGGTATTGGTTTCGAATCTTCACATTGAAAATGTTTTTCTTAATATGATAATGGTGTAGATATATGTTATTGGAAATGGGGATTTTGACACGTGACGGGTTGTAACTATTGCCCAAGATTAATATAAAAATGAGATCTAATGAGAAGGATCTTAAAATGAGAAGGATCGATGTGCATATTTTTTTAACTGGACGTGCATATTTTTTTAACTGGATATGCTTATTTCATTTTTCGAGTTGTAAGTATATGCTCTTAAATGATAAGATGCTTTTGTTAAAAAAATGCACATGATAAAAAGTTGCACATCTAGTTAAAAAAATATGCACAAAAAATCTTTCTCACCCTATTCATTTTAAGAATCTTTTTATTTAATCCTAATTCTACATATGCCCCACGTTCCTTCATGGTGGATCTCCTTTTGAGACTTCAATCTAGCATCTAGTATATATACTCCCGCTGTTTCTTTTGAAATGCAACAAGTGCACTTTTTCACTATTGACACTTCTCACTTTCACTAAGATTTGTGATTTGAACATAATGAAAAATATAGCAAATTGGGATCTGGTTAGATTGACAGACTTTCATAATATGTGATTTCTATAAATTTTACTTATATGTAACTATAGATATTTGTAGTGAAAGTAATGTTTTGAGATACGTAAAAATGCATTTGTTGTGCTTAAAAAGAAACGGACGAAGTATAATTTTTCAAATAGTGATACGTGGCCCGACTTCATGGTGGATCCGCTTCTGGATTTACAATTTAAATTAGCACATTCGTGCACTATACTAGATTTTGGTGGCACAGAGGAGTTTATGTAGTTATACAAGACAAATAATTCAAAACAAAGATGGCCATCGGCCCATAGCCCATAAATGTCTTAGATAATAAACATGACCATCATGGCATCATGTTTGATTTACCTGTATATATACTTTTAAAGTATACACATATGAACCCTTGGAATAATGTTAAATTCCTAATATTTCATGGAAAATCTATAACTACAAAATTTGGCCATACAATCATAGAAGTGATTTAGCATGTCAATTCGCATGCATATGAATAAATTAGAATTTTTTTTCACGTCTTTATTAGTGAATAGTGGAACCAAAAGCTACAAAAGGTGCTACTAGACAATGCAAAAATATAATAAGTGTTTTCAGAATAACATGAAAGTAGATAGTATAACACACCTGAACGCCTCCAATTGTCCTTATAGAAGTAAGGAGCCACGCCATGATCTCGAGCACACACACAGTGCTCCTCTTTGTCTTAATAATTTTGTGTGACTTCATGATATATTCGAGTGGATTTTTTAGATCATCCTCCTCCAAATTTGGGAGAGGTAGTTCAATAATTGAGAATTTGTTTCCCCATGTACTTGCTTTACGCATCTCTTCTGGATTTGCATATCCCTTAATGCTTCTAAGATTAATAGTTATAGCGGCTGTCATACGGGTATTCTTTAGCCGTCCTTGGTCAATTTCTTGGATGTATAACCGAGTTGCAAAAGAGATTATCCCGATAACAACATCGTTAACAGTCTGTGGAAAAGAGAATAACAATGTACAATTTTTTAAAATAAGCTAACATACTTACTGAATGGATTAAACTAATCACTAAATGAATTAAACTAGTCACTATAGAAATTAAAAATGCGATTACTAACTAAATCAAATTGGTCACAAAATGGATTAAACTAGTTACGAAATTAATTAAACTAGTCACTATATTTAGGAAGAGGATTCATTTTCTTCTAAATATTAGGCTTAGATTATTGCCTAATTTTTAATTTAAAAGTAGGCGGTCCCTTACAAGACCAATTGTGGAATCTATCTTACATAGTTCCATACCAAAAATTTATCCGAGTAGTTTATAATACTTTACTTTTGGACCTCTTAGATTTTAATAATATAAGTCTTGTGTCATCACGATTACTCTCAATTTTATTTAATATATAAGTAAACTTATCCACATTGCAGTAGTTTCAATTATCAATAAAATTCAAAGGTAATCAAACATGATAACACCAAGAACCCTTAGGTCCAATAATATGGCTTCCTGTCTCCCAAAGTTTAAATCTTGGCGGAAGCAAAATTTCAATATTGTTGGGGGAGAGGAGTTTGAGGTGTATGACTTGTAATGAGTCTCTAATGGGAGTCCTGTACGAGGATAATCCAGATGATTATTTTAATCTCGGATTCGATAACCACCATAGAATTGTCGACATGGAGACTAAAATTCATCCTTATGCTAAAGTACACATTAGGAAAGATAAAAAAATTATTCTTACCACACCGAGATGTGACTTGATTCTTTTGACATCAGCAAGAGATAGAGTGATCGAACAAACTCTAGCTGAATATGGAAGATCCATCTTAGCATTCCCAGACCTAATTGGGGTACACTCATCTTCAAAAGCCATCACTTTAAGAGTTTGTCCCAAATCGTAATGAAATTGAATAGATAAGAAAAGCAATTGGGCACCAAGTTAAGATTTTTAATAACATTTTGAACAATATTTTGCTCCTCCCTTGAAATTTTTTTAGTGTATGAAGGGAAAGTGAGAGGAAGAGTAGGATCGTCAACTCTTTGAAAGGAAGTCAAGACAACTCCCATGAGTGAAGTTCCATCACCAATTGCATGATGAAATTTAGTTATTATAGTTCCAACTGCATTTTTTGTTGGGTAGTTAAAAATGTGAAATTCCCACAAAGGCTTGTGTAGAGGAAGTTTTGATGTAGCTACTTCCGAGATGTAATTATCAAAATGCTCACTATAATTTTCTGGTGGTAGATCCTCCGGTAAAGTTGGAATCTTAATATGATCGTCTACATTCACTTCCACTTTCTTCCATATTTTTCTCCCGTCATTGTCTTCGATCTGCTCATAATTAAAAAGAGAATATGACAAAGTGGTAAATTACCCGCAAAATCCAATATCTATACTAATTAGTAAAACAAAATCCAAGAGACACATGTCAATCAAACCTTAAAAATTGAACGAAGTATCGAATTGTAAGTAATACTGTCAGCACGTCGTGTTTATACTCCTTCAAAAATTTAATGAAGAAATCTCTATATGTTATACTTTCCAATTAAAAAAGCTGGAAAAAGTATACTTTAAACTACAATATTATAAAAATTACAAAGAAAAAAATACTAAAAGATAAACAATGACTATAATTTTCTGAGCTTCTTGAACATTATATGAAATTATATGTCCTTATGTGCTATTAGTGATATTACATGCTTATATTACGCGGATCTATATGTAATTATATCTTTAGGGATTAATATGTCAGACTGCGCACTAGAAGTATGGTTAGTGTTTTGAGGACAAAACTCATTTTCAGGGGGAAGAGTGTAATAGTCTTGATTTACATTTAGCCTCAAGTGGATTAGAGTTGTGATTGATATTCGCTTGCCATGATTAGTATTATTGCTTCTTTATACTAATATTATTTATTACTATTAGCATTATAGCCTTGATAAATGTGACCTAGTATATCGGCGGGGGATTCGACACCTTTCTAATCTTCAATGGAAAATAAGAGGATTACAAAAGGAGTCTTCCTAAGAATAATTAAAGGTCATAACTTAATTAAGAGCCTAATAGTTCCTTTTATAACACAAGGTAACCCTAAAAAACCCCAATAGCTATCACATGCAATGACTAGCCTTTGATACACGAGATGCATGCCACAAATCTTCAAAATAAATTAGTTTGAAATAAATGGTTATGAATGGAAATAAAAAATATTAAAAACAACTTATTATCTCATTCTTAGAAAGCTTTATACACTTTCATTATCCTCCGTCCCATAATGCTTTATACACTTCTGGAAATGACCCACTATTACTTTATTCTTTTGACTTTTCAATCATGAACCATTATTTTCTCACATCCAATTAAAATAATACCCTAGTAACTGCTCTCGCATCTACCTTTTTTAACAAAAAAAATTGATAACCATATAACTTATCATCTAAAACTACGTGCTCGATCAAGTGTATAGCTTTATAGGACAGAGGGAGTAACCTAACTAATTAATTATAAGAACTTTAACTTTCTTAATTTAATTTAAATATGTTTAATCTTTTTTATTTTTGGTGTCAACCCTCTCCTCTTCGTATAGAGATAAGAAAGTATGAAAAGAAATAGGAAACGAAATGAGTTAAAGGTCAAATCTGACGAAATCGCAGGAAAAACCGACGGGTCACAAATAATCTACCTGAATTGACAGAACCTTTCTTTGTTCACCCAACACTTCTCTAAACAGGGATTTCAAGCATATATCCAATAGGAGATTATGAAATATCTAGGATATATGCAAATACGTCTAGGCTTAGTGAAAAGGAGTAAAAAACCCTATATATAGAAAGTCATAGGCTCAAATCTCCTCTTCCATATCTAATTATAGTACTCTTGTGGCTCAGTATCACAAGAAAACTACCTAGGACATGTTTGAATGGAGATAATGTATTTGGATATAAGTAGCTAGTGAAATAAAAGTAGTTATAAAAGAGGCAATATGGTGATTGATAGAAATAACGTGGTTGTAAGGGTTGTGACATAATGACAGTGACATAATAAGGGATAGAAAGGAAAACTTCTACCTTTGATTGGGGGAATATAATTACCTTATGAATATGGGGAAAAGTTCTTCATATTTAGACTTTGTTTGTTTTAATGAAAAACAATTTTTATAAAAAAATCACTTTTTTAAAAAAACAATTATCAAACAGAGTATTAGAGTTTTTATTTTCATGAAAAATCACTTTTCAAAGAAAATATTCAATTCTAAAAAACGCGCATGATAAAAATTTTCCCTTTTCCCTATTTACTTCTCTTTATCCTCAACTTCCATCTTTCTTTCTCTTTTACTTTATTTTCTTTTTCTCCCTATATTTTCCTCCAATCAAACAAACAAATGAAATCTTTTTCTAAAATTATGTTTTCCATTGATAATTATTTTCCTTGAAAAGAGATTTTCCATGAAAATTGTTTTTCTCTAAAACAAACGGAGCCTTAGTCTCTTAATATTAATACATTCTCCCTTCGTTCCCATTTGGAATATGGGGGAAAACCAATGCAAATTGATGTGGATGAGAATCTTTTGAATTTTATATTGTATAAATTGTACTTTGGTACTTTTTGCTTTTGAAAAAGTAAGAGAGAGAGAAAATGGGTGATTGAGAAATAAGTTATTCTAAAGTAGGCCCATGTGTAAGACAAAAAGTAAAAAGTATTGTAAATATTTGGTTGTTGAAGGATAAGATGGGGAAATAAATGTTCTTAAAATAGAATAGATTCAAAATGGAAAACCTTTTTGAGACATCCCAAAAAAGAAAATGAAACATCAAATGGGAACGAAGGGAGTAGTTAGTATACCTAGTTAGTATCTTAATGGATGTTTACTTTTTGCCAAATTTTACAAATTAATTTTTCGCTTTAAGCAAAATTGTTGTAGATTAGGAAACTGTTGTTGTATATGATATTAGGTATCTAAGTTTATATGGGCATTCTTTACATGTCTACTACTAGTGGATTAAAAATGTATTTAGTAAGGTCAAGAAAAAACTAGCAAGTTTTTTATGGGGTTCCTAAATATCAATTTAACAAAAGTTTTTTTTCAAAAATCCTTAGTCGTTTATACAATTTCAAAAACTTTAAAATTCACGTGGAGCCTATTGACTCTAAAACGATGAAGGTGCTATATCTAAATAGAGTGAGTAACAGGCTTTAAGAGTGGTACGACTCTTATTATTGTATGAGTCAGGGTTTTAAAATTTTATTTTAAATATAACAAAACCCGGCAAACGGATCCGAACGATAATTTTGAGACTCGATCCATATCCATTTTTCTAAATAGGGACTCGAGACCTACCCGGATCCGACAATTCAAAAATTTGAGGACCTGATGACTCCAAGGAAAACAGATATTGATCCCCGAATTCGGGTAGGGTCTATTACCCATTGTCATCCCTAGCTACGCTCCTAACTATTGTACCTCCAGTTTCAAAATCCTTGCTCCGCCACTACTTGAAAGCTAGGGGAAATATAAGGAAATCCCCACCTTCGAATGCCTCTAGTGGAGAACCGATCTCATAACCTTGAAATCATGAGACTAATTACCTTACCACTAAGCCAACCTTTCTTGATATTAGATTACATATGTAAGTTAATTAGTTCAACCGAACAAAAATTTAATTTGGTACTGAAAATACAAAGTGCATCATTATAGTAATTTTTGACAAAACTCATACTGATAATTAGAAACATAAAGATTTGAAGTATGGTATTGACAATACGAGAAAAGCAAAATATTATAGGAGGGAGATGATATACAATTCTAAGCACCGCTAACCATTTTTCAAGTTATTACACTATTAAAAGCGTGTGATCTTACATGCTGCTCTTTTTTCTTTTTTTTTTGTCTTTACCACGTAGGTGATTGAAGAACGTAGAAACTACTGTAAGAAGCAGAAGAATGAGGTAGAGAATGAAAGGAGTACCGGAATACAGGAGAAACGTGGATGAATGTGAATAAAGACATCCTTCACGAAAGCATATATGCCTTGAATATTAACAGGGACCTCCAATTCTAAAAAAGCGAGAACATAGAGTGTCGCAACCTCGCTCAAGAAGAATTCTGTTGTGGGAGACGCTGGCTCTGAATTTTCTAGTTTGCCTACTTTCGTATTCACCCTCAAACTCATTTCTATTTCTGCTAATTCTTTGTTCTAATAAAGTAAAGCAAGCTTCAATACAAGTAAATATCCGACTTATCACCTCACATATTTATAGTAGTTAGAAACCTAGTGAATGGAGGGAGGTGACGGGATGTTTGGTAATGGTTGGCAATGGGTCTCTTAGGTCTCAATGGGGCCTGGGGCTTTAAGCGAAAACGGTCTTGGATTTTTTTCTCACTTATTTTTTCTTAAATGAAGTAAAAACTAGTAAAAGGCATGTGTATTGCCCATGTTTTTCATGTAACTCATTATAAAATGAGATTATTCATGACAGTTTAAAAAATTTATTGGGAACATGGCTTAAGAAATAGAAAGAAAGAAAAAGCCAGTATAGACCTTCAATCGATGTATAAACTGACAAAGAAAAAGAGGAAGATAACTTTATAATACCACCAATCACAATTTATTAAATCACATGCTTCCATTTGTAAAACTATACTAAATTTAACAATATATCAACATGAGAAGATGTCACTTAATATGAGCTGTTAAAACAAATTTTCTCTCATAGAGAACGTTAAGTTAGTAATTCACTAAAACAGCGATACAGATAATTAGGATAAGAAACAATGTATCTCATTACAAGACCTTTATTTCAATGTAATATTGTTATAAGCGGTAACATGGAAATTATAAAAATTATTAACACAGGAAATTCCAACAATCTAAATTAATATTGTTAGGAGATCACATAGAAATTATAACAGTTACTATGAATGTTAAGTTTTTTTTATAGAGGAATTACTATAAATGTTACTACTTTCATTTTCTAATACTGGCATTATTGGGAGGTTTTACACTTTCTAATGCACATTTTAAACGTTAAATGTCACGTAACAAAAAATTGTGCGAAAATAGATATAAATAATCTACATACCGAGATGAATATAAGATCCCACATGAATATAGTTTTCCTTACATATAATTCATAACTTAGATTATAAGAGACTTTTGTGAATAGTGTCACACTAAAAAATGATGCGAGTATTAAAGAGTTGAGGAAGTATTAGCTATTATTTAACAACCGTCTCCTTTATCTTTATATAGACATAGGATAATATTGTTATATAGGGGGTAATATGGGAATATTATGTAGCGGTATTACGGGAATAACTAAAGATACTACAAAAGTTTGACTTACATTTGACCATTTCATTATTCATTTATATAGGTAAAGGATATATTCCTCTTTATTGTTGGTTATAAATTCTGAAATAACAATGACCTAGGTAAATGAGACGAGAATGTATTTGAGAGGTTTATTCAAGAAAAAATAGAAAATATAGTACCATTTTTTTAGGAAGGTAATGTGGTGGACCTCTAACCAGATCTCAACTAGCACAGTTTCTTGATCTAATATTTGTGGGGCCCGACATTTGAGAGTAGGGGAGGGAATGGTAAGGAATCTCCACCCCCAAATACCCCTAGTGGGATTTGATCCCATAACCTTGAAGTTATGAGACCAAATCCTTAATCACTAGGCAAAGCCAAGCTTGGTAGAAAATATAGTACCATATGTGGGGCTTAAATAAGAAAAAGCAAAAGAGAGTATTTATATGGGTCTCTACGAATACGAAAGGGGTGAGGAAGGAAATTATATTTGTCAAAAATAGAATTAAAAAAAGTTTATTACCAATTAATCAAAAAAGAACGAAAAAGTCTCTCAAAAAAAAATAAAATAAAAACTAGGTTATTAAAAAAAATTAGGAACTGAGGTTTGTGATCAATGAAAATGTCAGGTCAATTATGGGTGGATAATCTTAGTAAAACTTTGTAACATGTCATACCATAAAAAGGTTTCACACGTATGGCCCAATACAGAAAGAAGGAAGATCCGAATGTTTTATTGTGGGCTTTCATATACCCACTTTTATAAAATAAATATATTAAGCATAAAAAATGTTGTAACATATTAGAAGAGGACACGCGGCTCAGTCAAAGACTGCCACATGGCCCAATGGATTGGCGACACGTGGCTTACCCCCTCATTGACACTTGGCAGCATGATCAGGGGTAGTTGATGATGTCACCAAAACTGCAAACAAGAGTCTCAATTATTCCCTAAAGGAGGGAATAATCAGCCCAAATCCCCAAAAGAGGAAGAATGTGATTGGATAAGGGGCTCAGGACAATAAGACCATGACAAATGTACCCCTCCCATATCCCAGCCAATCACATCCCTCTATTCTAGGGTGCTTCTTTCTATACATATATACTATAAATAGCTCCTCATAATCAGGTAAAAAAAAACACAACTACTCTCTTAAACTTACTCTGTCAAAATTCATACTCAGATTTTATCTATTGAATACTGACTTAAGCATCGGAGAGGGAATCAAACCCAAACCTCCGGTTTGGTTTTCCCCTTTTGCAGGTTCGGGAACGAAGCAACGTCTCTGCACAAGCCTCCCAATATTATCAACCCTACACCTGTCCACCATATGGACTAACCCCGTTTACAACAAGTTTACATAAAACATTTGGCGCCGTCTGTGGGGGGGCGCAAAGATGACAGATTGCAATTCGTCCAACCGAGGACAAAGGATGAGTCCCTATGTTCAGGTCAATGACACTGTTGATGATGAACGTCCACCCCGAGGACGAGACGGTCCTCGTCAGAATGATCCAATCGGGGCAGTATTAGAGCCAAAATCTGCTCTTCCGGTCACAGCAGCTCACTTGGAGAATGCCCTAAACGACTTTCAAGCCAAAATGGCCCAAGTCGTCCAAGAGCAGATTAAAAACAATATGCTGTTTTTCAGAATAGGCACTCAGCCGGCTTCAAGGCCTACACCTAGGAGAGGAGCCTCCCAAAAGAATGTAGCTGAGCCAAGTGGAGCTAGACGACCAGAAGAAGCTAGAAGAACGTCCAGGGGAAGGCATCCTGCTCGTAGTGAGCAACCACGTCGTCTAGACTGGAATCTAGTGGTCACCAACCCGGTGAACCGACCAGTGGATGGTCGTCGAATGGAGACTGGCGCTAGGGAATAATTGCAAACAAAGAGGGTAGCGGCTCAACAGAGGTCGGCTACTGGATCAACGCCATACTTGCAGGACCCCAGTCTGAGGATTCGGAGTCACACTCTAGAGCAAGGAAGGACTCCGTCTATCTATGAACCTCGTCAGGATCGAACAGTTGTTCAGCCAATGTTTACCGGAGGACTTCTCAGCAGAATGTTTATAGGCGAGGGTCCCAGGAGGTCAGTTCATCAAATCCAGTCCTCAGGGAATGTCGAATAGATACAGTTCTAGTTGATGCACGCTTTAGGGAGCTACGCATAGATTGGCTGACGCCTTTCTCAGCCAGAATAATGCAAGCCCCTCCCTGTGCTAAGGTTAAGCTACCAACCATTGATCCTTTTGACGACACTACTGATCCAGACGATCATCTTTCAGCATACAAACACCAAATGTATGTTTAGGCTGTGGACAATGCTACATGGTGTAAGAACTTCCCGGCTACCCTTAAAGGAGTTGCTCAGAAATGGTTCAACAATTTACCAGCAAATTCCATCAACAACTTTACTGAGTTAAGTTATTCATTTACCAGTCACTTTGTAGCCAACAGGCAAGAACAGAAGACCAGTGTTCATTTGGGGAAGATCATCCAAGCCCCAAAAGAATCTCTGAGAAGTTTTGTGAAGACGTTTAATCTCGAAGCCCTACAGATCCCCGACTTGAATGCTGGTGTAGCATTCGATGCATTCATTCGTGGACTGCGTCCAGGAAGTTTCAAGTTTGACTTGGTCAAGAAGAAAGTAAGCACTTGGGCCGAAGCTTTAAGGGAAGCCGAAGCTTTCATACACGCGACAGAGGTGTGTGCTGAAGCTAAGCACACAGAGTCTAAGAAGCCCGAGGAACTTGTTCAAAAACCCAAGAACAATCCTAAGAAGGCTGAGACCTGGGTAGTGTCTTTAAGCACCACCACGTCAAGAAGAGAGAAAAGAAAAGAAAGGGCTGTGTCAGCTGAACCCATTGAGTTCAATAAGGACCAGTACTCCATCCTTATGGAAATCAAGGATCAGCATGAACTCAAAGCTCCTGCCGAGATGAAGACACCTTACAAGAACCGGGACAGAAGTAAGTTCTTCCACTTCCACAAAGATTGTGGGCATGAGATTAATGAATGTAAGCACTTGAAGAGAGCTCTGGAGAACCTATAAAAGCAGGGAAAGATGAATCAATATGTCTCTCGTGAAAGTCGTTTTCAGAAGAAGGATTTTCGGCAGAGTTAAAAGAAAGAAAGTGCTAGTACTGATGATGATGTGGTTTTGGTGATATCCGGCGGATTTGCAGCTGGAGGACCAACTTTGCGAGGGCATAAAACTATGTCTGGGAGCTCGGCTAAGTGTTGCTAATAGAAAAATCCAAGGTGGACCCGTTCCCCATGGTGACGGTGAGTGAGGGAGACCGTGGTCAGATTAGAACCCCTCATGATGATCCCCTGGTCGTAGAAATGAAGATTGGCAATCTAAGAGTACGAAGGATCCTTATCGACACTGGAAGCTCAACTGACATTATTAGCGCTAATTGTTTGTCAAGATTGAAGTTTGATGAAAAAGATCTTCTTCCAGTCCATCATCCGATTATAGGATTTGGAGGTGGAATCATACATCCGGTCGGGACGGTGTCGTTGCCCGTTCGAGTCGGTGAGAAGGAAAAGAGTAGAACTATGTTCATAAAGTTTTTGGTTGTCAAGGATTTGACAACATACAATGTAATTCTGGGACTACCTACCCTCAATAACATTAAAGCGGTCATCGTCACTCATCTCATGTTGATGAAGTTCGAATGTGACGATGGCCAGGTCAGCACAATCTATGGAGACCAGCGGGCCGCTAGGGAATGTTATCTTACAACCTTAAAGCCTTCGTCCTGGAAATTGAGTGAAGTTGGGCCTATGGATATAGACGAGCCCAAAGAGATTGGGGCAGAGACAGTAGGAACGACCAGAATGAAGGAGGAAAATTTTCAAACGAACGCTGCTTCCGCAAGGAAGCCGGCTGGGGAAAGAAGTGAACTATATGTTACTCTCGAAAGGAAAACGGCAAGAGATTTGCCCAGTAAGAAGAGGAAGTTCACCCAGGTGAAGGAGAAACCTAGGTCTTCGGCCGAGGTGATGGCGATAGCAAGCTTGACTGTTAATCGACCGAAGCCTGCAGAAGCTCCTTTAAGCATCTGTTTAGACAATGCTCGTCCAGAGAGGACTTTGCAGATTGGAGCAGGCTTAAAACCCGAGTTACAAGGAGCTATCGTCACACTTTTGAAGGAATATTAAGATATCTTTGCCTATGGGGCAGAAGAGATGCCGGGGATTGACCCCAAAGTGGCCGTTCATCGGCTAAATGTTGATCCAGCCAGAAAACCAATTAGGCAGAAGAAAAGAAATTTGGGGCCTGTCAGGAATCAAGCTGCAGATGACGAGGTCAAAAAACTGCTGGAGGCCGATTTCATCAAAGAAACCTACTATCCTGATTGGGTGGCGAATGTGGTAATGATCCCCAAGCCGAATGGAACTTGGAGGATGTGTGTCGACTATACGGATCTGAACCAAGCCTGCCCCAAAGATAGTTTTCCTTTGCCCAAGCTGGACCGTCTGGTAGATTCGACGGCTGGACATGCATTACTGAGCTTCATGGATGCTTATTCAGGGTTCCATCAGATCCCCATGCTGCCGGAGGACCAGGATAAGACTTCATTCATAACAGAAAAAGGGTTGTATGGATGGCTAATGATGCCTTTTGGTTTGAGAAATGCACCGGCGACTTTTCAGAGGCTTATCAATGAGATATTTTCGCCTCAGTTGGGACGAAATTTAGAAGCATACATTGACGACATGATCGTCAAAAGCCAAGAAGAAACAGATCATGTCAAAGACCTGCGCGAAACTTTTGAAACATTGCACAAGTATAAATTAAGACTCAATCCAAAAAAGTGCGTTTTTGGGGTTTCGGCTGGCAAGTTCCTTGAGTTTCTAGTAGATCAGCGTGGGATAGAAGATAATCCTGAAAAAATCCAAGCTATACTCGACATGAAGCCTCCAACAAAGGTGAAGGAAGTACAGCGGCTGACTGGTTGTTTAGCGGCCGTGGGACGATTTTTGTCCAAGTCAGGTGACAAGTGCCACCACTTTTTTGCGACGATAAAGAAGACAACAAAGTTTCAGTGGACTCCTGAAGCAGATGAAGCCTTACTTGAAATCAAGAAGCATTTACAGCAGCTCCCCCGTCTGATAAGTCCGGTGGTCGGGGAGAAGTTGTATGTTTACCTGGCTGTTTCTCCTGAAGCAGTCAGTGCAGTACTGTTAGCTGAGAGAGATGCTATACAATCCCCTATTTACTTTGTGAGTCAAGTACTCAAGGATGCTGAGAGCAGATACACTGTTGTAGAGAAGTTCGGTCTGGCCTTAGTAGTTGCTAGCCGAAAGCTAAGGCCCTATTTCTTGGCTCATAGTGTAGTTGTTTATACTGATCAGCCGCTAAAGCAAGTCTTACAGAAGCTAGAGGCGGCTGGAAGAATGCTCAAATGGGCGATTGAACTGAAGATGTTCGACATTACTTTTGAGCCAAGGAAAGCGATTAAGGGACAAGCCTTGGCAGACTTCATTGCTGAACTAACTCGACCAGTGCTGGATCCGGTAAAAGACCCCTCTGAGTCAGTGTTGGAAGCTAATGGTAGATGGTTCGTCTACTACTCAGGGAAGTGGGGCAGGCCTTGTTTGTCAGTCCCCTGAGAGAGATAAGTATGAATATGCCGTACGTTTTAAGTTTCTGGCGTCCAATAATGAAGCTGAATATGAAGCCTTACTGGCCGGAATCCGTGTTTGCCGAGCAGCAGGAGCTAGGGTGTTGGAGGCAAAGTCAGATTCTCTTCTGGTTGTCAGCCAGGTTAATGGGGAGTATGAATGCAAAGAGGCCTCCATGGCTAAGTATGTCCAGCTGGTAAAAGAAGAAATCAAGCAATTAGATGGATTCACCTTGGTACAAGTACCTAGGTCTGAGAATCATCAGGCTGATGCTTTGTCTAAACTAGCAAGTTCTGCTTTAGGCGACACCTCAAGAACTGTTTTCTGGGAGGTGCAAGAAAAGAAGAGTATTGATCAGGAAGAGGTGTTGTTTTTGAGCCGAGGGAACAAGTGGATGGAGCCTATTCTTCACTACAAAAGACCGGCCAATTACCAGAAGACTCGGCAGAAGCAAAATATGTTAAGGCTGGTGATAAATGGTTCGAAGTTTGGGACGAGACATTGTACAAGAAATCGTATGATCGTCCGTTGTTGAAATGTATTACTAGGGAAGATGGCCTTGAAGTTTTGAAGGATTTGCATGAGGGTGTTTGTGCTTCGCACATTGGCGGCCAAGCATTGGCTGAAAAGGCACGCAGAACTGGCTATTTCTAGCCAACGTTGAATGCTGATGCCGTGGAGTACGAAAAAAAATGCGATAGCTGCCAGAAGCATGGCCATCTCTTTAAAAGGCCGTCAAATTTTCTAACACCAATCCTGACTCCTTTGTCGTTCGCTAAGTGGGGAATGGACATTCTAGGCCCTTTTCCCATGGTGGCCGGACAGAAAAATTTTGTTATTGTGGTTGTGGACTATTTTTCGAAGTGGGTAGAGGCTGAAGCAGTTAGGAGTATTAAGACGAATGACGTAAAAAGGTTCATCTGGAAGAACTTCATAACGCGATTTGGGATGCCCCAGTCGATTGTGTTAGACAATGGACCACAGTTTGAGACTCCTAAACTGAAGGACTGGCTCTCAGAGAGAGAGATTAAATCCCACTTTGCTTCTGTTGCACATCCACAAGCAAACGACCAGGTAGAAGCTTTCAATAAGATCATATCAGAAGGTATAAAGAAGAAGTTAGAAAACGCCAAGGGCTTTTGGGTGGAAGAGCTTAAGCTGGTCCTTTGGTCCATCAGAACTACAGCCAAGAATTCAACAGGGGAGACGCCCTTCATGCTGGTCTATGGAACAGAGGCTGTCCTACCCATTGAAATTGAAGAACCCACCCTCCGCGTCATGTTATATTCAGAAGAGACCAACTGGGCGGCAATGCGTCTGGCATTGGACAAGTTGCCAGAAGTCCGAGGTAATGCTCTTTTGAGGATGGAATTGTACAAATTACGCATGGCTAGGGAGTTCAACAAACGGGTAACCAGACGACCTCTCAAAATAGGGGATCTGGTTCTTCGAAAGATGGAGGCTGTAGGACGAGCAAAGGAACTGGGCAAGTTAACCCCGAACTGGGAAGGTCCTTATTTGGTGGTCGAAGAGGTTCGCAGTGGCACATTTAAGCTACAAGACTTAGATGGATGCCCCATACCACGAACCTGGAATTCCGATAACCTGAAATAATAATATGTTTAAAGCAGTTTGTAGTTTTTTACATTTTGCAAACGAAGTGCTACGGCACAGAAAAATCATTTAGAAATGTATTCCATGTACCTTAGCTTAGGCTAAGCAAACTTCACATTAATACATTCTAAATTCTGGTCTATAGTTTGAGTTGTTACATTATATATGGGTTAACTGTTGGTCAATAACTCGTCCTACCACATATTCAGCCATGGGCATTTTATTATCCATAGCCATCTTGGGGCATTTTACCATGGATGGACGAAAGATGGTTACTAGATAATAAACCGTTAAAGACCATTGTGAAAGACAGATATTACTTCCCAAAGAAAGACATCTGCAAAAATCATCTCAGTCTGTTCAAGACATAGCTGATAAATAAAAGACTTCTTGATTAAAAGTTTTTACTTTGACAAGAAGCAATTAGTAAATCGTCTAAAAACAAGTTCACCAAAACTTTGAAAATAGACGAACACTGCTTCCTTAAGGAAGTCGGCTAGAGAGACGTCTTTCCTTAGTAAAGGAAAGCTCTGTCATAATACCTATTAATACACAAAGGTATTATTTCCCAAAGGAAACCGGCCTAAATGAGACGCCTTAGTAAAGAAGGTCTCATTACTTACAATAAGGACGGACTACACTTCCTTCCTATGATGCCTTTGTCTAGGAATAGACCAACAGGCATCCTAAGAAGGGAGGCATACAGTACCATGTTCAGCAAGGAAAGAATAATCCTTAGATGTTTTCAATCTTACATTAATACAAACCAAGGTTAGTTCAAAAAGGAAAACGTCCAAAGATTGATCCTTGGACGTCTTCAAATCTTACATTGATACAAACCAAGGTTAGTTCAAAAAGGAAAACGTCTAAGGATTGATCCTTGGACGTCTTCCCTTGAACATAACTTGGTATTTAACCAATAGTTGGGTCAAGAAGGAAAATGCCCAAATAATAGTCCTTAGATGTCGTCCTTTGAAACTCACTTGGTATTTAGACCAATAGCTAGTTCGAGAAGGAAAACGTCTGAAGAGTAACCCTTTAAGGAAGCCGTCAGAACATATTCACAAAATGGTTTATCTACTTGTCCAAGAAGATTATACACTGGCCGCTTTCCTTCATGGGGCAACAATCGTCTAAAAACTAGCCAAGAAAAGGCAGGACGAGTGTAATCTCTAAAAGTAAAGATGAGAGTCATCTAGATGTTTATCTTGGCCGCTTTCCTTCATGGGGCAATGGTGGTTAAGACATTTTGTTAATCCAAGACGAGTATCCTTGATTCCTGATGGGACGAGTAATCTGATAACTTAGAGAAATTTAAATGATGATGTTTCGTCGTCAGTACAACATGTTATCCGCCTAAGGTTTCATGTTAAAGTTCCGCGTCTTAACAAAGTTCATCGTCTAAATGGATTTGACAAAAGACGAGTTAAGATTGGTTAACAGTTCCTTTGGACGAGTAAATTAATTACATGGCAAAAATGGCCTGCTTGATGATCCGCATCTATATAGTATGTTTCCCGTCCAAAGAATCTGATCAAGGTCTTCGTCGATTAATCTTTGATTCTCCTTTAGACGAAGAAAGAGTATACCTAGAAAAATTTTGTTGATCTTGGCATACTTGTTTAGAACATCTTTGTCCCAAAGAGTGATTTAAGATGAGGATAGAAACAGGCAATCACATGAAATGACCTTTAAGACAAATTACTAGAATAAACGTTGGCCAAGCCAGTGGAAAGAAGGATTCTCATTTGGGCTACTCATTCAAGTGGACGATGCCAAAGTTCACAAAAATACAGCACTACTGAGTTTCCATGTTACTACAATAAAACCAAACGGCAAAAGAAACCTCCTAATGTGATTACAAAGCATTAGAATTTCAGCAAAATATCCATGAAGTACAAAAAAAATACTAAGTCAAAATTACAGCAAGAAGAGCGTCCTGATCTGGTTGTGGGCCAAGACTTGATGACAGTTATGTACTTCTTCAACTTGTCAAGCTGAGCCTAAATATCTTTCCTGCCCTCTTTGCTGAGTACTTGGTGCAAGTTTTCTTAGACTTGTACCAGTTCTTATCGAACCGCTTCCTGACTTCCTCACTCAAATGAGTAGCCCAAATGAGAAAAGAAGGAAGCAGGAGGACGGTCGTTCTAGACGTTGGGAGGAGGAATAGATGCATCCTCCTCCATGGCAGTGTCATCTTCAACTTCCTCGTCCTCCAACTCCTCGTCTTCGTCTGATTCATCGAAGATAGGGGGATCTTCGCCACGCTTTTTGGCCTTGTGATACTGATAGGCTAAAGTCGTATCACCTAATCAAAAATAAACCTACGGTCCTCTAACTAAGGTAGTCAGTGGAAGCAGGGTCGAATCCACAGGGAGACAGAGCTCTAAATCAATATTCAACCAATTCAGCTACTCCGGAGTAAATCAGGAAGGAATTAATTAAACTAATGATTAAGCTAAGGAAAACGAATTAAACAAAGGATTTAACTATGGAATAAAAACCTAGGGTATTAGGTCGGTCCACCATGCTTATACCAATCAAACAAGGTCAACAACTATCAAAACCTAAGTCCAGAGTCGGGGAATAAGAGCCTATGTTGAGCTATGGTTAAGACTCAACGCTCATAGTTCAACATACGCCGCATGTTCACTAACGTAATCAGAACTACTGACGTGTCCTAGGCCTCTAGTCGTAAGACGGATCTGTGCAAACAACTATTAACCACAAGCAACCAACGAAACTGCGCAATAGCGTTAATTACTCAATAAAGAACAAATCACATCACAATCACCCTAATCAAGCCCTAGAAATCGATAAGAGTCTAAATCACAATCATGGTATAAGCATGGCTTTCCTATCTAACACCCTAGAAAGAGACTACTCACTCATAATCGAGTTAACAAAAACAAAACTAATATGAAACCCTAACAATTGCATCATGAACGATTAAATAAATAAACTAAGCAATTGAGAATAATAAAAGAGATTAGGGTTAGAAAGAATACCAATTAACGGAAAGCAGGAACTTTATTGAAATTGAAATAGGTTTGATCACCTCTAATCTAATCTAAAGTGTTTGAATTGAACTAAGAACAATGAAGAATAAAACTAGTCTAAGGCTAATGAAAGATGAATCAAAGATGTCTCTAAAAAATGAGGGAAAAGGTATTTATAATACCCCTCAAGTCGAAATTCGCGACAAATGCACCAGACCCGATCGGGCCCGAGCACAGTACCCGATCGGGTCCACACCCATTTCAGCATACTTTGTTTGGGCTTTGATATAACAGCAGCGCAGCAGCGACAGGCCAACTGGGCCTCCACCCGATCACCCACCCGATCGGGTCGTGGATCGGGTGCCCAGCAAGCTTGTCGTTTGGCGTCTTGTGGCGTAGCAGCAGCAGCAACCATAAAATGCAAAGGACCCGATCGGATCGGGCGGTGGGCACCCGATCGGGTCTGGGGACATGCTTCCTCGCCCGATCGGATCGGGCAACCCTAGGGTATTAGGTCGGTCCACCATGCTTATACCAATCAAACAAGGTCAACAACTATCAAAACCTAAGTCCAAAGTCGGGGGATTAGAGCCTATGTTGAGCTATGGTTAAGACTCAACGCTCATAGTTCAACATACGCCGCATTTTCACTAACGTAATCAGAACTACTGACGTGTCCTAGGCCTCTAGTCGTAAGACGGATCTGTGCAAACAACTATTAACCACAAGCAACCAACGAAACTGCGCAATAACGTTAATTACTCAATAAAGAACAAATCACATCACAATCACCCTAATCAAGCCCTAGAAATCGATAAGAGTCTAAATCACAATCATGGTATAAGCATGGCTTTCCTATCTAACACCCCTAGAAAGAGACTACTTACTCATAATCGAGTTAACAAAAACAAAACTAATATGAAACCCTAACAATTTCATCATGAACGATTAAATAAATAAACTAAGCAATTGAGAATAATAAAAGAGATTAGGGTAAGAAAGAATACCAATTAACGGAAAGCAGGAACTTTATTGAAATCGAAATAGGTTTGATCACCTCTAATCTAATCTAAAGTGTTTAAATTGAACTAAGAACAATGAAGAATAAAACTAGTCTAAGGCTAATGAAAGATGAATCAAAGATGTCTCTAAAAAATGAGGGAAAAGGTATTTATAATACCCCTCAAGTCTAATTAAAAATAGGAAGTAAAAGACGAAATTCGCGACAAATGCACCAGACCCGATCGGGCCCGAGCACAATACCCGAACGGGTCCACACCCATTTCAGCAAACTTTGTTTGGGCTTTGATATAACAGCAGCGCAGCAGCGACAGGCCAACTGGGCCTCCACCCGATCACCCACCCGATCGGGTCGTGGATCGGGTGCCCAGCAAGCTTGTCGTTTGGCGTCTTGTGGCGTAGCAGCAGTAGCAACCATAAAATGCAAAGGACCCGATCGGATCGGGCGGTGGGCACCCGACCGGGTCTGGGGACATGCTTCCTCGCCCGATCGGATCGGGCAACCCTCGCCCGATCGGGTCCGCAACTTTCATACCCGATCAATAAATCTTCGCCCGATCGGGCCATTTCTGCCCGATCGGTGCACGGAGACCTCCTTTTTGACTCTTTGGCTTCCTAATCTTCACGTTTAGGGGTCTTGGGACCTCCTAAACTACCCATAAAGCTCGTGAGCCATCCTACGTGCCTCGTAACATCTCGTAAAGTCGTGGTTGCTTCCAAATGGCTCGGGAATAAGGAGAAAACTCCCTAAAACCTGCAATTAATCACTAAAACACAAAACCACAATTATTTACGATGATTAGCACAAAATAGCTCCAATGACGCACAAATTAGCTTGTAAATAAGGGAGAAAAGTCTATATAAATACGTGATATCAGATACTCCTCCTGGAATTCAAGCCGGCGTTGAAAACGGCTCACTTGGTCAGGGTCATGCATCATTTCCATGGCTTTTATTCCCCATCCTTTGGCCGTTTCCAAAGACTCAGAGAAGGCTCGGACGGCGTCCTGGAAGTCCAACTGAGCTTGATTCTTCAACTTACCCACTTCTGCTGTGAGTTCAGAAATCTTAGCCTCAAGCTCAACCGAGATAGCAGCAGCAGTCTCCTTCTCCTTCTTCAGGTCGTCTATGAGAACATCTCGAGCCAGGAGCCACTCTTTCTTCTCCTTCAGCAGATCAGCGATCTTTTGTAAGTGCAGCTTGTTGGCTGACTCAAATTTGGCCGACCGCTTCTCCAAGGCCTCCAAGCTCTGCCTGTGATATATGTTACTCTCCTCGACAGTGCCTATGGCCTGGTCTCCGGCCTTAGTCACCTTTTGAACACAGGAAATGTTCTCCTTACGAAGGCCGCTTACATACCCTTCCAAGGCCATACTTCGGGCGAACGCCTGAAAAGAAGTGAAATTAACAAGATAGGTGGTAAAAAGTTTAAACCAAACAGTGAAGGGGTTAAAGGCAGTACCTCGGCCAAGAGTTGAGACAAGAAGCCCACATGTCCAGCCGTGGCCCCCCTCAGACTGTCAACGTACTCATAAGGGAAGGCGTCATAGACATCCTTCTTTGTTTTCTTCCTCTCAACCGAGGAGTACTTAGCAAATGAAGGGACAGTCTCGTCGGGCTCAAAATCCGACTCACCCACGGCTGGAGCTTTTCCCTTATCTGAAAAAGATGAAGCATCAGTTCGGCGTATAGGGATGACCACTACAAGCTTGTTAGACGGACTCATCGATCGTCCACCAACCCGCAGCGTGCTGACAATGTTGGAATAGTATGACTCACCCGACGATGCGGACTTTGTCCTGAAGTGGTGAGGAATTTGCCCCACAAGCCGAGCTACTGACCCTGAGTAGGCCGAAGCTTCAGGATAAACCGCATCCGGATTTGCCAATTCATAATTCAAACCAGCCGCGTCCAACTGGTTTTCCACATCAATGGGACTGGATGACGCTCCAGCTCCCAGAGTGACGGCCGGTGGCGGAATGAACACCGGGTCAGTAGGCTTTCTCCCTTTCTCACCGGAAGGGATAGGTGCCCTACGGACAGACGAACTCGCCTGTCCAACTCTCGTTGCCGGAACAAAGGACTTTGCTTTTGATTTTTTTGGGGGATGAAGCTGGTTCCCCTGAAGCTGCAGGCCGCTTCCTGGACGAAGTCGGCTTGGAAATAGTTGCCCTGGCCGTTGGCAAATTTTCCTGCACAATTAAGCAACTCACATTAATATATGCAAAACTGAAGATGGAACCAAGAAGGAAAACGACCAAAACAACTATTCGTCCAGAAAGGGCACCTATAGTCACCAAAGTTCGTTCAATGAAGGAAATCGTCAGTAATTAGACGTTTTCCTTCAAGAAAGTGTCTTCGGCCAAGAACGTGTCAAGGAAGAAGACAAACACAAACCAAAGGTTGTTCAGTGAAGGAAGTCGTCTAAACTCAGATGTTTTCCTTCACGAAACCACCTTCGGTCAGAAATTTTTAGAAAGGACGAAGATCAAAAGTGGATCAAAGGTTGTCCGGCGAAGAAAATCGTCTAGCCTGACGTTTTCCTTCACGGACCCACCTTTGGTCAGGAAGGGGACAAAGGTTCAGACGAACACCAATCCAAGGATTATTAACTAAGCAATCCGTCTAACTCCAGACGTCTTCCTTCGCAAAGAGGCCTTGGTTTTACGATTGACGAAGATAATTTGGAAAGTGGTCCATTCAAAAAAAGAAAATTTTACTTACCTGAGTTTCCTCTCTTTTCTTATGAGGAGCTTTTGAGTGCTCCGTCCACAGGTCCTCGCCGAACTTGCTCATGTTTATTTCTCCTTTCCAAGCGGCTGGGATCCTTCTTCTTGCCGGTTCTGCATAAAGAAATATTTAGTTAAGTACAAAATGGAAAACACTTACCGGCAGTTGGGGCAAGACCAGGACCATACCTGGATCTTCGCCCTCTTTCAGTCTAGCGGCAACCAAAAATTGCTCATTGTAAAACATATCTTTGAAGGGAATCCAACCACTTGGTCCCTTCAAAGCTATCTTTTTTGGCTTTGGGCCCCCGGCTTCCCCATGCCCAGGATTAATATACTCCATGACCGTGAAATGAGCTTCCACGGTGTCATCATATTTGTTCTCTAACTCTAGTATTGGGGCACCCTGTCCAACATTGATTACCGCTCGGTTGTAATGCCTGTAAGGCTCGGCCGTCTTTGCGTCAGGAGCTTCGACGAACAAAAATTCCGATTTCCAATTATGCATCTGTGTTTTTCCAAACACGGTCATATATCCGGCTCTATTAGAGACAATGTACCAGGTTCCTTCCCTAGCCTTTTGAACGTGACAGACATAATGTATATGGGTGAAGGCATTAAGTGACAAGACCAGGCCGTACAGCTCACATGTTGCAATAAAAGTTAAAATATTGAGCCATGCATTGGGGGCCAGTTGGTTATGTCCTATACTATAGTGTCTAAGCACTTCATGGATGAAGGGATGGAAAGGAAACCTAAGTCCGGCATCTAAGGCCAGTTTATACACAGCAAATTGGTTGGGTGTTGAATGGAAAATTGTGTCCTCCTTTTTAGGTAGGACGAATTGGAAGCCAACCATGAGCATCTCTTTATTCAGACGCCTGGCATTCGACCCAAATTTCTCCAGCCACTCTATATTCACACATACATATGCCGGGTCAGAAAGAGGACCCAGACGTTTTCTAAGTTCAGCAGAAGTTGTGGAAGGATCTGACCCTTCTTCTTCGTCCTCATCTTCCTCTCCATCTGGGTCCCTTCCAGATGGTCCGGCATCATCTTGTTCCTCCGAAGCATCAAAGTCATATTCGTCTAGAGGGCTAACCTCCAAAGGCTGGATCTCTTCCACTCTATCACTCTCCTGTCTTTCAGGACCTCTCCCTGTTGACTATTCCATTTCAGAACTGGATGAGGGGAGAATTAGTGAACGTCTTAGACGCGCCGTTTGCTTGACGCGCGCCAGATTACCCTGCAAAGGCAGAGACTGGGTCGTCGGAAATGTGTCGAACGTTCTTATCAAATTAAAGAAGTATCCGGCCGAGATACGCCCAACTCTAGAAACAGCGAAGGATGAAAAAGAATCCGCCCTAGGGTTAGCATGCTCTATGGGTTGGCCGGGGTTATTGGAAGAGGTAAATGACACCATTTTATTTCAAAAAAGAAAAAGAATCAAAGAATGAAAGAAGAAAAGTAAAAGGAGAAAGGGGAGATACCTGACTAAAGATCTGGACGGACTCTTCACTTTCTCTACAAGTCACGCCGGTCTCAGCAATGGTCAAGGTCAAAATTCCCCAAAGTCAACCTCCTCTGACAAATAAAAGACGAAAATACTCCCTCACTCAGAGTTTCTCTCTCTAGAAAAACCTCTCTCTAGAAGAATTTGCAAAGTGAAAAGTGAAAAAATGAAATGGGGAAGGGGTATTTATAGAGAGGTAAAAATCTTCCCCCTCCCTCAACAGTTACTTCTCACGTGTCAACACCACATGGTGCACACGTCACTTCCTATTCTTCTGATTGGAGGAAAAGTCAGTTAAACTCCTAAACAGTGCAATGAATATTTGCGGTTACTCTCAGTAAAAGGGCTTTTATCAGATAAGTGCTAGATTAAACCCCTTTTAGGGGCAAATGTTGTAACATATTAGAAGAGGACACGTGGCCCAACGGATTGGCGACACGTGGCTCACCCCCTCATTGACACTTGGCAGCATGATCAGGGGTAGTTGATGATGTCACTAAAACTACAAACAAGAGGCCCAATTATTCTCTAAAGGAGGGAATAATCAGTCCAAATCCCCAAAAGAGGAAGAATGTGATTGGATAAGGGGCTCAGGACAATAAGACCATGACAAGTGTCGCCCTCCCATTGCCCAGCCAATCACATCCCTCTATTCTAGGGTGCTCCTTTCTATACATAGATACTATAAATAGCTCCTCATAATCAGGTATAAAAAACACAACTACGCTCTTAAACTTACTCTGTCAAAATTCATACTGAGATTTTATCTATTGAATACTGACTTAAGCATCGGAGAGGGAATCAAACCCAAACCTCCGGTTTGGTTTTCCCCTTTTGCAGGTTCGGGGAACGAAGCAACGTCTCTGCACAAGCCTCCCAATATTATCAACCCTACACATGTCCACCATCTGGACAAACACCATTTACAACACGTTTACGTAAAACAAAAAGATTTTCTCTTTTGGGAACTTTTAGGTAGTTTGTGGGTAATTATTCTTCCTGCAAAGGCCTCAATTGAATACTATTCCATCCTTTTATGTGATTTCGTTTTTTGTTCTTTTAAGTTTATAGGAAATGTTTTTTCTTAAACGTTTTCCTATTTATACTATCTTTAAGTATCTTTAATTTGTGCATATAAATTTTGAAGTTATTTGTATGGTTTTTAGTACAATTTATATTTTTTTCATACTTATAATATTAAACTAGTATTAGTCCCCCGATGATGTTCGGGTTATTAGTTAGCGATAACTAATGTAATCTAGCGTGTAAAAAATATTTAAAAAATATAAGTCATTTCACTTAAACAACCTAACTCTTTCATTTATATATCATCCTTATTGTTGATAGAAGCATCAATAATAATATGGTGGTGTAGTGGTTGGAGCTATACATTCCATACATGAGGTTGGAGGTTCAAATCTTCACATTGACGTTTTTTAATATATGAGAATGTTGTTTGATAAAAATGATATTCAAAGAGAGATGGTGACACGTGACGGATAGCAACTCTTGCTTACGCTTTTTAATATATATATAGATTAGTTTACTTTAGATGTTCTTTTGTTATATTAGTATATCATCATTGTTGTAACTTGTTATGTCATTTAATTTTGACCATAATTTATGTTGTTATATAACCCTAACCCTATATCATCCTACAAATACTTATATAATTGATAAATTTGATATAAATTTATTTTGTTAACTTTTGTAGCATATTTGTCATATATGTCAAGTCAGTGTTGATAGGTCCTCTGTCATTTAAGTTATGCTCTAATGTCATTTCGTCATTTAGTTCATGTCATTTCACTTATGTTTTGATGCCATTTTGTCATCTATTTTCATATTATATTGAAATGATTGATGTCGTTTTAGTTTTTTTATGTCAATTTGTTAATCCCACTGTCCCACCTCCTCTATCTCTACCTCACAACCTTATCCCATATCCCCCCCCCCCAAAATACAAAAAAATCCGTTGCAAAGTGTGTTTTTTCTACTGAAATATTCCATAGCAAAAGTGGGCATAGCAAACTGGATTTTGCTACGGATTTTCTATCTGTAGCAAAACTTTAATCCGCAACAAACCATATTTCTTAGCAAAATTTTGCTACGGTTTTTTTCTATCCAATCTTGACCCACTCCCCCCCATAATTCCATTAGTAAGAATCGAAATCGAGACAAGGCTGTGGAAAGTAAAATAGCTCCCAACTGAGCTATAGATGATGCACATACTCGTAGTTGGCTTATGTTCTTTATATTTCTTCTTAATATTACGTTGTCAATCGTATTCCTTAGCAGATTTTGCTACGGAAACGAACTCCGTTGCAAATTTTTGCTAACAAATTTTTGCCATGGAATCGTATTCTATAGCAAATCGTTATTCATAATTGAAAACCGTAGGAAATTTTGCAACGGAATTGTGTTCCGCTGCAAAGTTTGAAAATGAATACAATTCCGTCGCAAAATTTGCTACGGATTTCAAGCTACCACAAAAAATCCGCAGCAAAAACACTTTTTTTGTAGTCCCCCCCCCAACAAAAAAAACAACCATATGAATGCCAAAAACAACACAATCCATAAAAATTAATCACAAAGCCCTTGATTACCACGACGACATGGTCAAACTCTACCGCTTACCATCGAAACAGCATAAAGCACCCGACAAACCACCACGCCACTGCGCATATTCACCACAGGATCCAAGAAATTCAGCCAACCATATCTTCCTACATAATCAACACAAACTCTCGAAACCCATTCACTACCACTGAAGCCTATACCAAACCGTACCACATGTTTGCAGCCATGCTAGGAGGAGAGCGAGATGCGAGAGTAAAGAGACAAAGGCTCGAAGGGGAGGGAGAGAGATAACAAGAAAGGGGGACGACGATTGGAAGGGGGCGCCAGAACGGCAAGGGAGACATGATATGGTGTTGCAATGGTGAGAAGAGGAAAAGAGGAGGAAGAAGAAGACCCCTCTCAAACAACCTTTTACGCCTAAGTGATTTGGTTTCGTTTCCCTTCCTAACCCTTTATCTACCTCATTTCCTTTACCCCATATGTGTTGGAGTGTTGTTTAAGTGCGAGAGAAAAACTTTAAGTTGCTTCAAAAGAATATGAGAGGTTGGGGATCCCATATACGAAGAAGAAGAGGTGAGTGATGGGTTTATTAATGCTTATCTTCCTAGTACCTATTGAGTTGGTTCTTGAGGAACTTTTGTGTTGGGCTTGGGCTAGTTACCACACACGCGCGCGTGCCGCCGCCGCCCGCCCGGACCGGGTCGGGGCGTGTGCCGTGGGCTTTGGGAAATAAATTAACTTAACTAATTTTTTATTAGAAAATTATGTGAATAGTTATAATGACTGTGATAGGAATTAGTTAATGCGTTTTTTTGCTCTTGACTTCTTCCACCATTAGTCGTTAGTGGACCGTTCCACCTTCCCATTACTGCTTCCCCATAACTCTATTTATGACCGTTTTTTCCATGAACTGAGGAGTGGTCAGTTTCCAGTTCTTCTCAGTTTCTCTATAAATACGTGCTTTCTGGCAGAGTTTTAACTCACAGAAAAATCCTCCTTCTCTCTTTTACACTCTCTACTACTGGGCGATATTAAGAGCGTTCTCAAACTGTCTCTCTGTACTTCACCGACGAATTAGTGTCGTGTTAACCCTAGAGGTTGGTTTGCCACGAGTCCGTGTGTTTGTAGCGGGGCAATCTCAACTTTAGGGCAGTGATCATATCACGACACGACAATTTACAACTAAGTTTATATTTCTTATTTATAAAGCCGACATAGAAAACCAACTAGACCTTAAGATAAAGAGTGAGACCCGATAGGGGTGGAGAGTATGATGGGCTTCCACTTAAGAAATTTTGTGAATCAAATGGGATCATACATGAGGTTACAACCCCCTATACACCTGAACAAAATGGAAAAGCTGAGCGGAAAAACAAAACTCTTAAGGATATGATGAATGCTATGGTTATTAGTTCAAGGATGCCTACTAACATGTGGGGGGAGGCTATTCTTTCTGCTTGCTATGTGCTTAACCGAGTTCCCCATAAGAAGTTAGATAAGACTTTCTATGAATTGTGGAAAGGTTTTAAACCTAATATGGGTTACCTCAAAGTGTGGGGGTGCTTGGAAAAAATAGGACTTCCTGACTTTCAAAGGAGTAAGATTGGACCTAAGACTTTAGATGGAATCTTTATTGGGTATGGTTCTACCAGTGTTGCATATAGACTTATTCTTAAGGATGCTTCTGGCTTTGGTCCAATTAGAGAGTTAATGGATTTAGAATTCTTTGAGCATATTTTTCCTATGAAATTTAGTGTGCAATAATGCTTTCCTGTTGCATCTTCTTCTATTTCGCATGATAACATTGCATCATCTAGTGAGACTTTAGAGCCTAGAAGGAGTAAGAGGACTAGAAGTGAGACTAGTTACGGACCTGACTTCATTACTTCGTTCCTAGTTGAAAAAGGATTTCTAGATGAGCAAAAAGTAAGTGTTTTTATAATGGAAGAGAACCCTAGAAGTTTTGGGGCGGCAATGAGATCTGTCGACTCTAGTTTTTGGATGGAAGCTATTAACAGTGAAATAGAGTCTATTATGAGTAACAATACTTGGATTTTGACTGACCTTCCTAGGGGTTGTAAGGCTTTGAGTAGTAAGTGGATTTTTACTAAGAAGTGCAAGCCTGATTGGACACTAGACAAGTATAAAGCTAGACTTGTAGTTGGAGGACATCACCAAAAGAAAGGTCTAGACTTTTTTGACACATATTCACCAGTGACCAAGGTAGCCACTATTAGACATTAATTGCACTTGCATCCAATCATGATCTTATTGTGCATCAAATGGATGTGAAAACTGCTTTTTTGAATGGTGAGCTAAATGAAGAGATCTATATGAAGCAACCTGAAGGATGTGTTGTTCCTGGTCAAGAGGACAAGGTATGCAAGCTTATTACATCTTTTTACGGTTTAAAACAAGCACCAAAACAATGGTATGATAAATTTCATCAAACTATTACTTCAAATGGGTTTTTAGTAAATGATTCTAATGCTTGTGTTCATTCCAAAATAGATGATTTTGGTTATGTTTTCATATGTCTATATGTGGATGATATGTTGATTTTTGGAACCAATATAGACATAGTGAATGCAACTAAAGGTTTCCTAAATTCTTATTTCGAAATGAAGGATTTAGGAGAGCCTAATGTTATTCTTGGGATATAGATTACTAGAATGTCATATGAGATATCTTTAAATGAATCTCATTATATTGAGAAAATCTTAAAGAAGTTTGATCAATATGATTGTGTTCCAATGAAAACTCCATATGATTCTAGTATTCATTTGAAAAATAATAAATGAGATAGTATATCACAAGAACAATATGCTAAAATTATTGGTAGTGTAATGTTCTTGATGAACTATACTAGACCTGATATAGCTTCTGCTGTTAGTAGATTGAGTAGGTATACTCACAATCCTAATCAGGAGCATTGGGGTGCCTTGATTAGATTGTTGAAGTATTTAAAAGGCACTATCAATTGGGGTTTGCATTATCAAAGAACACCTTGTGTTCTAGAAGGATTTTGCGATGCTAATTGGGTGTTTGATAATGATGAGATTCAATCTACTAGTGGTTTTGTTTTTTCTCTTGCGGGTGGAGCTATATCATGGAAATCATCAAAGGAAACTTGTATTGCCAAATCTACTATGGAACCTGAGTTTATTGCTTTAGAATTGGCAAGTGAGGAAGCTGAATGTTAAGGACTTTGCTAGTTGATATACCATTGTGGGGGAAGCCAGCTCCATTAGTTTCTATGCGGTGTGACTCACAAGCTGCAATTAGGGTCGCGAATAATCAATCCTATAATGGAAAGAGGAGGCATATTCGCTTAAGGAATGCTATTGTTAGAAATCCAATTAGAAACAATGTATTTGTAAATTCGAAGAGGAATATTGCAGATCCTCTCACCAAAGGCCTTTATAGAAAATTGGTGCTAGAGTCAGCACAAGGAATGGGTTTAAAGCCTATTGTGGAGTGAATTATGATGGATACCCTTCTTAGAAATTTTCTAAGTTCAAGGGTCAAACTAAGTCATAAAAGAACTCAAGTAGTAGATACTACTACCATTCCTATATTAATAAAAGTGATGTAGTATTTGTTTACTATAATATGTGTAAGGATGAGTAAAATGCTCTTAATACGTTCATAGCCTTGATAAGGTGGTTTGAAACAGTACAAACTTGATGAACTTACCTATGTGAATGTAGGGGTTACGCCTAATCCCCTATGAGATCCCTGAGGCTTAGGATCTCTAGAGCATTCATGAAAATCCAGGCATTATGGGGGCATGTATATGATATATCGCGAGAACGTTTCTTATTTTAGAAAAGATTTAGTGCGCAAGTGTTGATTATGAACTACTTAGAAGGTTCAAAGAGAAATCTACTTATTATGACAATATGATATACTTGTATGCACTGGGTATCAATTCAAGTCTCTAAGACATTGATGCTTACAAAACTGAGTATCTATTGCCCAAATCTTCTTTTTTTCAGCCTGTTTCTTTCTGTTTCTTATTTTGAATCATGTGGGGGATTGTTGGAGTTTTGTTTAAGTGTGATAGAAAAGTCTAAGTTGCTTCAAAAGAATATGAGAGGTTGGAGATCCCATATAGGAAGAATAAGAGGTGAGTGATGGGTTTATTAATGCTTATCTTCTTAGTACCTACTAAGTTGGTTCTTGAGGAGCTTTTGTGGTTGGGCTCTTGATTGGGCTTGGGCCAGTTACCACACACGCGCGCGCACCGCAGTAGCTCGCCCGGGGCGTGAGCTGTGGGCTTCGCGCTTTGGGAAATAACTTAACTAATTTTTTATTAGAAAACTCTGTGAACAATTTTAATGACTGTTATAGGAATCACTCAATGCACTACTTCCACCACTAGCCGTTAGTGGACCGTTCCACCTTCCCATAACTCCATTTCATATCGTTTTTTCCCATGAACTGAGGAGTGGTCAGTTTCCAGTTCTTCTCAGTTTTTCTACAAATACGTGCTTTCTGGCACAGTTTTAACACAGAAAAATCCTCCTTCTCTCTTTTACACTCTCTACTACTGGGCAATATTAAAAGCGCTCTCAAACTGTCTCTACTAGTGGAAAAAATAGCTATTGCTGCGCCCCATTAGCGGCGGGCTATATGAATAGCCCGTAGCTAGTGTTCTTTAACTGCGGGCCTCTTAAAGAGCACGTAGCTAAGTTCAATTTTGAGGTGGGCTTCAGTTAAGGCTCGCAACTAAATTGCCAACATTTCGTAGCTAGGTTCCTCTTGATGAAAACTTGGTTGAAGGCCCGCAACTAAGTTCCAAACATTTACTTCAATGACTCGACAATCCCTAATTTCATTTAGTTTCTCGTGCGTTCCAATCTGTGGCGAAGGGAAAATCCCCGACGTCCCATTCAAATCTCAGACGAATCTGCGACGTCCTATTCCAATCTCAGGAGAATCTGCGGCGGCCCATTCTAATCTCAGGCGAAGTTCGAATATGCGGCGTCCTCTGGTACGTCTTCTCAGTCAAGGTTTGCTCTATCAACCTACTAACGCAAACCCTAACTTTTCTTTCGTTTTCTTTTTCTCACATCTACGGCTAAGGTTTGCTCTCTGACTCTCCTTTCTCAATATCCTCTTAATTTTAGTCGATTCTTCCTGATTGACATTGTTTCATTCTCCATTTGTTTGTTATTTGATTTGTTTTATCAGCTCACATGCATTTCTAATCTCAAATTCAAGTGTACCAATCTTTGACATCGTTTAATCTATGTGCATACTTGTAGTTAAATCCATGATTTATTTCCTAAGATATGATTTTTCTTTGTTGATTGTCTCTAATAGTTTCAAATAATAGCTTCCATCTAATTGTGCAATATTTTCTGGAAATGAGCATGTTTAATCATTTTAAATTTTGATTTAATCTTAGAAATTAGGTTTAGGCATTCTACATATGATGGTTTCATTTGAAGTAGCTGCTACATCTTGTAGATTTTAATTGTCCTTATCATAGTTGCTTAATAACACGACTTCATGTATGTTACGATTTGCATTCAAATTTGATATTTATGTAAGTTTGTGGAAGTGAATTTTTATATTCACCTTCTTGACAGACTTTCTAATGTGTAAGGAAAATAAGTTTGGTGGTCATTGGCCATGTCGGCTCTGGATAGTAGACCACCACTGGTCATTTGATCTACAAGCTTGGTGGTATTGACAAGCGTGTAATCGAGAGATTTGAGAAGGAGGCTTCTGAGATGAACAAGAGGTCCTTTAAGTATGCCTGGGTGGTTGACAAACTTAAGGAGGCTGCTATGAAAAACAAAAGGACCTTAATTTCTATGTGGGTAAATTGAGTCCTAAAGAGCATATTGTTATTCTAAAAGAGCAGAGTAGCGGGGAGAGAGTTGTCAGGATTTTTGATTGGATGAAATTACAAAAGGATTATGTGTAATGTTATTCCTTACAATGTGGTGTTAAGAACATTGGGTCGAGCTCAGAGATGGGATTAGTTGCGGCGCTGTTGGATTGAAATGGCAAAACATGGTGTTATGCATACTAAGTATAGAGATAATATACTTGTTGATGTTTATGGAAAAGCAGGAGAATCTCTTTTGTGGATTAAGCATATGAAGTTACGGGGTATATTTCTGGATGAGGTGACCATGAGTACTATTGTTAAGGTGCTTAAATATGCTGCTGAATTTGATAGGGCTGACAGGTTTTTCAACGACTGGTGTGGCGGAAATATTGATTTTGAAGGTTTTAGTTTGGATGATAGGAATGATATCTAATAGTAATCTAAGTTAAAATCTACAAGTTTGAAGCACTTCATGTCAACAGAAGTTTTTGAGATAGGTGGAAGGTGCTTGCCTTCTGAGGACGTGGAGTTGAACTTTGTGATTACTTGTGCATTTTATGTTCTCCTTGATTGGGTTTATCTAACTCTTGATTTATTTTCTCGGCATTTAAGCAATAACTTTTGGTTTAGGCTCCTAAAGTTACTAATGTTGTTCAGTTTTACAAGTCAACGTTTGGTGCCGAGGAGGTTAGCACATGGCCGCGTTATGCAATCTAAGAGCAAGGCTGAACAAGATCTTCCTCTTGTTCTCGCTGCTGATCTTAAGCTTGGATTGTCTGTTTTCTCTATTTCCGATCTTCCTGAAGATGCTGCTCAGTAAACGTCCTCTCTCTTCTTGTATTCGGTTTACTTTCGCTATTTTGTGTTGTTTGTGATGCTTTAGTCGATTTTAGACTGAGAAATTACTGTTTGTAGTGTCATTTTGTTTGTTGATGAAAGGATTTTCTCATTTCATTATTTTGTTTCAACGATCTACCTAACAATAGTTTTTTGCAATTTTTTCGACGTTTTAGAGGATGTTAGACTAAAACATGATGGTTAACGAAATATTCTTCTCATTTTGACGCTTTGCTTTTTAGATACACATAACAATTGTTTTTCTCAGCTGATTTTGTGTTTGTGGACCTTTTAAACCACGCTAGACTTCTGCATGTAATATCGTCAGTGATTTTGCTTGTGATTTTTATAACCTGCTTCGTCGATTATACTATTATAAATCTCTTCTCTGTCCCTCTCAATTATGGATCTTGCTTCTTTTTAGCGATTTCCGTTTGTTTTTGTTATGATTGTGGTGTGTGTTCAACCTACTTTGATATTTCGATTTGTTGACTATTGTTGTGTTTGTTTTATAATACTTGAATATGCGTTTAACATTCTATGATGTAATATGATTATATGTTTGTTTGCTATGCTGAGATTCCGGTTTTGGTTTTTGTTTTGTTGATTATTGTTATTGGAGCTTCTTTATTATGGAATTCTTATTTAATTGCTTCACTACGAGTATGCTATGAGAGATATTGAAGCAAGAAGTCAGTTTAGGTGGGTAGGCTCTAAGATGGTGTAGAGTGTAGGCCTAATTAGCTCTTAGAAGGTGTTGTTAGGTCTGTTTTGACATGCCTGCACCCAACATCACATTTCTATTTTCTTCCTCTGATTTTTAAGCAATCAGATGAATGCAGTAGCAAGGTCAAAAAATTCTAGTTTAATATTATTTTGTTCGTTCACTTGCTACTGCCTACACTACCGACCGCTACAGCTTAAACATTAATTAGTTTTAGCTAAAGCTATGAAGTAAGTTCCTAAAACACTGAAATTTTCATCAGAATTCTTTACTTTATCATCTTTAGTTAGAATTAAGTTTTACTGCTAATCTTCGTCAAGAAGTACTATATACTAAGACAATGTATGATGAGAGACATTGATGTAAGTTTGGTAAGGACGAGGATTTTTAAATAACCTGCTGGGCAACATCTAAACACAATCAACACCATGCTTTTTATTTCAATCCAACACCAACTGTCCAAGATATACATGAGTAATTTTATTAATTTGTAGGAAAACCATGCATGCTTAATTACTAACGTCTTGGTACGCAGACACACTAAGTGAAGCAAAGACAATACAACAACGTGAAAAAACATTACTTAAGCTGTGTTAACACCAACTTCACCAAGTGCAGGCTAAGTCTGTGTATCTCTAACGTCTTGTAACATGAAAATTCTACTTTTTTATTAGTGCTTTTGATTAATACTTTGCATAATCACTTCACATTCATCAAGCACCTGACATCTCTCTTTGCCGTTTCAACACGCAGCCCTAAAAAACCGGCCAAAATGCTCGATTTTACCTAATAGAGTTCTAGAACTACTACTGAAATGAGGAAAGTCGTCAAATCGGATTGAAAAGGAGGGTCTTTTCCTGCCAAGGCTGCAAATTACTGGTTCTTTATTCTTCATCGCACTTTCGGCAAAGCCAACTCTCAACTTGTGACGAAGTTCAGCACACTTTGTGAACGGGATTATGTGAAGAGTGTTATGCTCTTTACCTGTTTGCAATGGGTTCTTCAGGTTTAGTAAAGAAGTTTGCAAGTTTTATTATCTTATTTACTCCTAAGTGCAGCTACTAGTGAACTTTGATATTTCAATTATCATATTGTATTAATTATACGTGTAGTATTTATGCTTACAAGTGTAAAACTTTGTGGATAAGAATGTATGTATACCGTTTTTCAATTTTGTGAATGATAATTCCATTCTTTGCACAACTGGCAGGAGGTTTGGTTTGGGGGGAGCAGGATGAGTATGGTAGATTTCCTTTATTTTATATATGTTCACAGCTGGCAGGAGGTTGGGGGGGGGGTAGGGTGAGTCTGACACTTTTTTTTTATAAAGCACTTACAGTAGCTACGGGCCTCACAAATAGCCCGCAGCTAATGTTGGTATTACAACCCTTGTTAATACAAACATTAGCTGCGGGCTATGTGTGACGCCTGCAGCAAATGAAGTTTGTTGATGCGGGCCTAAGCACATAGGCCGTAGCTATAACGGTCAGGATTAGCTGCGAACACGTATGCAGCTAGAGTTTTTTTTACAATTTGCTGCCCCTTCAATAGCTAAGCCACCTAATACGCAGTTATTGAGGGTTTTAAGCCCGCAACAACTAGTCTTTTTTCCACTAGTGCTCTCTGAACTTCACCGGCGAGTCAGTGTCATGTTAGCCCTGGAGGTTGGTTTGCCACGGGTCCGTGTGTTCGTAGCGGGGCAATTTTAACTTTAGGACAGTGATCATATCACCAGTCATAGTTCCTACAATGTGAACCAGGCACCCCCTTATTTAAGAGGGGTTGGTCATTTTATCTTCAATAACAGTACGTGCTTCATTTCTAATAATTAATTCGACTGATTTTTTACCCAAAAAAAAAGTGTTTAGTTCATTGATTAATGGAAAATCTTTGGCGAGGGGTTCGAGAAGAATCGTGTACCTCATCATGCCGAGATTTAGCGGGTTTGAAAATGACGACATTCTTGTTCAACTGATATTTTACAAAGAGAGTTTAGAAAAGAATGACAATTCTTGACTAAGATATGATAGATTTGAAAATTAGGATGTTCCTATTCTAGTGATATCCATTGGGTCTGAAAAAAATCGATCACATTCCCATTTAATTGAGATTTCCTGGGCTCGAAAAGAATAATGTTCCTATCAACAAAAACTTAGAGATTGTTAATTATCTGAGTTCGAAAAGAATGACTTCTTGTTCAATGATGTTTATCGGGTTTGAAAAGAATGATGTTCCTTTCAAACAAAAACACTAAGATTGTTGATTAGTGTGTTCGAAAAGAATGAAGTTCTCGCGTGACTGATATTTTATTGGGTTTAAAGATACTGATGTTCCTTTAAAAAATGAGATTGTAATTATTTTTCCTACCGATTGCATCATTCGTGTGTGAGACTGCTACGACGATTGTGGGAGAGTGTTAGAGACGATATAAGAAAATACATTAATTTTTCATGTTTAATTTCCACATTGCTATTACGGCTTATACTACAAAAATCATGGGCTTTTAGCTACCACACTTTTTTGTGCTAAGAAGCAAAAATTGGTTGCTAATATTAGCAACCAATATGGCAACGGAAACAACTAGATGCTAAAATGTTGGTTGCCATTTGATTTTAGCAACCAAATACTACATAATTCGGTTACCAACTCGCAACAAGGTAAATAGTTGCCATATCGGTTGCTATACATGGCATCCAAATTAATTTTTGGTTGTTAATTATGGCAACGAATTTCGTATTATCTGTTGCTAGTTTTTGCAGCGGTAAAATCCAGGACTCTTAATTAACTAAGAAACTTTCCAGGAGGTCACCCATCTCAAGACTACTTCCAATTGAGCACGCTTGACTACGAAGTAACTTAGCACATAAACTCCCTAAAAGAAAGATGTTCGTTATTAACATAGTTTTATATCAAATGTTTTTAAAGCAATCATGAATGTTACATATAGCAACGGAATTGTAGTTTTGGTTGCTAAAATAGCAACGATATTATAAGTTTAGTTGCCAACTAGCGACCATTTTATTTGGTTGCCAATTAGCATCCAATTAAAAATCTGGCACCATAAGATTCGCAACGAAATATAGGAATTTGGTTATTATGATTATATCGGTTGACGAAATATAGAAATGGAGATTAAAAAAGTTTCTAAATAGCAGGGAATTAAATTAGTTGCTAAAATAAACAACGAAAATTAAAAAAAATTGTTGTAAGTGGCAACGAATTATAAATCTGTTGCTTCATATAGCAACGAAAATTAAAACAATTGCTAAATAGCAACGAAAATCAAATTATGGTTGTCAATGACCAACAAATTAAAAATCGTTTGCCATATTTGATAGCTAAAAGCCCCTGATTTTTGTAATTAAATATTTCCTCTGTTTCTTCATGTTGTTCCTCTTTTATTTTTTAGTTTGCTTCAACAATTTCTTATTTGGATCTTTTCAATCTAGAGTGGGAACTTTTTTGTTCCCTTTTTACTTTCAAGAACCAAATGTTACTATATCTTTTTTCCACTTTTTGTATTACACACGACCTAATCTAAAATCTTTCATTTTCAACCACTAACTTTTCTTTCTCTCTGTTACTCTTTTTTTGGTAATAAGAAGGTGCCTGGTACCCCGCTCGAGACCTAGGAGGCCAGGTACTTTAAGAGAGCGGAGAATGATAAGGGAAATCCACTCTCAAAGTGCCCATAGTGGAGATAGAATCAAGGGTGGAAAGCCCTCTCCTTTCCACTAGACCAAGTCTTGTTTGGTTCTCTCTAATACTCTTGGAAGCAAAAAGGTGGCAGACTATAAAATTCTACAAGATTTTTATCCAGTACAATTGCCATTGAATTTCCATCCAATTCCAAATAGGAAGAACAAATAAAAAAACAACGAAGTTATTATCTTAAAACTATTTTTAATAAGTATTTGATTATTAATTATTAGATTTAAGATATCTTTTCCATACAATTTCCTGGTAAGAGTTCATTTGTCCTTCTATATATATACTACTCATGGTTTATTATGAAAGATACCAAAATAAATTATACCATATCTTCATCATCCAAATCATTTGTTAATCTAATATCAAGACTTTTCTTTGAAGATCACGAATCCAATATTCAGACTTTTCTATATTAGCTTCCATAAAATAGCTCCTTTCAATAAAACAAAAGTTGATCAAATTGCAGCTAAGATTTATTCCCAATAACTTTCAACGCATTTAAGAGAATCAAAATGTTTAAATAAGCTGGCATATTACATCCATATTTTGCTTTTTGCAATAAATTTTGTTAAACAGTCTTTTTCTACATTCATCGTGTTACTATTCTAACCATTTAATTAAATGCATTGTATTCTTCCTCAACCGGTCTAGTTCTTTTTCAATTATCAAGTTAGTATTTAGATCCAGGCAATATTCCAGAGTTTTTGTGCATTACGATTTAGTAATACTTGAAAAAATTATCATTAAGAAATAAGTCATTTCATTTGTAAGATGGATTTCAAAATTTTTTAACTTAACGCTTAATTTCCTTTATATATTTTCATTAGTTTTGATAAATGAAGCACTAGTGGAATTGTGGAGTGGTGGTTGGAGCTCTTTCTCCCATACTTATGGTTCAAATCTCTTTGCTAACAAACTATTTTGATATATAGGAATGAAATAGATAGAACACAATTGAAAGAGGGATGATGACACATGTCTGATTGCAACGCTTGCTTACATTTTTAGTATATATATATATATATACTAGTAATTTCCTATACCGGAAAATGTCTCAATGCTTTTTTGTATTAGTTTAGTAGTTAAAGCTAACTAATGATACTTGGTGTAAAATATCAAAAAGTAGAACATAACTCATCTCATTTACAATGTGATTTTAAAAATTATAGTCCAACTCTTGGTTTTTATTTTTCATTAAGTATACTCCGTATATTAAAGCTAATTAATGATGATTTTATCTCTTTCTTCTACACTTGAAGTTGTTCCATTATTTTTATTACATGAGAATAATGTGGATTAAATTTATTAAAAGTAGGAGATCATAACGGATAATAACACGTGGGAGATTTGTAACTATTGCTCACAACTATATATATATATATATATATATATATATATATATATATATATATATATATATATATATATATATATATATATTAAGAATTTTTCAAATTATATTAACCTATGATACGTGGCTTGTCCTATTTCACCCCATTCTTTCACCCAAAAACAAAAAAAAGCATCTAAAAGGAGAATTGGCAAATAATAATGCGAACTTAAACTTATATGTGCAAAACAATTTGAACTTTCGATGTAAACTATTTGCTATATTATTTGAAACTTCGGTTAGTTGTGAAAAAAAATTGGGCTCACTGACATAATGAAATAAATATTCTTGGTTGGAAAGGGTAAAGGGTGTTTGGATCACAAAACTAAAGTATATCGAGAATGACTAAACCCATGCCTAATATTTATTTTACTCCCTCCGTTTTTTTAATATGCACCTAAGGTTTTGCACTAGAATCAATGAAAAAGTGTAAAAGTAAGAGAGAAGGTTAGTAAAAGTAAGGAAAAAGTGAAAAAGGTAGAGAGAAGAAAAGAAAAAGTAGGAGAGAAGTGTAATAATTAGGTGGGCCAACCTTCTATTTATAGCAAAAGGTAGAAAGGTACCAATTAAAAAAACACCCCAAAATAGAAAAATGTGCATATTAAAGAAAAAACGGAGGGAGTATAAGATATCAATTTCTACACCCATATATACTTCAAAGCCACAAGATACGTGGTTAGAAACCCAAGTACAGGGTGAGTTTGGCTCATTATTCCAAGTCAGGCCCAGCTAATATCATGTCTAATCGGTGCTGGATAACAGAGCCTCCCTATATTAAATGCCTTTCTACATTAACTTCACACTAACATCATACATACACGGTACGCATGCAAAACCAATTAAAGAATGAATTTGTAAAATGATTCATTGTTGAGTTAGTGAAGTACTTAAGAATATTTTTTCTTTCTTTTCTATCTTCTTTTTTTTTGGTGTGTAGCCTCTCTTCTAATAGAGAAGAAAATAAAAGTTGTCTCACTTGTTTTGTTTCGTGATCGAGACAACACCTATGCCGTGTACACCGCAACTTCAGATAATCCTTCTCCACCTTTTTTTATATTTTCAATGTTTTACTCATTTTTTTCCTCTTTGTTTCTTTTTCATGTTTGAGTAAAGCTAAATCAATTTGTCATTTACTTATATGAATTGCCACTGAACCCACACGTCAATATCTAATTTAATAGTTTGTCTCTAGTAGCTTTGTATCGCAAATTCCATCACGCACACGCTATTATGATGCGGATGATGCGCTTACAGTAATAAACTTTTAGTTTATTTGAAATGAACATCGCAGAACTGAAGATTTTTTTCCTATCTAATCTTCATCAATGAACATTATTTCATATACAATAAACAGTGACAAATGGGCCCAATTTTTTTTCTCTTTCCTATATTATTAAACATTTTGAATTCATTGCCCAAAAATTTTACCTCTTCTTTTCTCAGTCATCTATTTTCTCCTTAAAAGTTATTCATTTAAAATGTTCAAATGTTCATTTATTCATATCAATTGTTCATAGTAAAATCAACTTAATTTCAAAAAAAAAGTTACTTACAATTAAGTTGACATATGTTATTCAATATAATAAGTATATTCATTTTTGTTTGTTCTATATGTTCATTTAATAATATGGGATGTTCATCCTGAAATCACCATAATTTTGAATATGTGTTAATTTTAATTAATTTGAATATTTTTTTTACATAATTCTAATGTTCATTATGGGCATTCAAGTTAATCATTTGTTGATAACCAATGTTCATTTTAAACCAACTTTTAAAAAGTTTGAGTTTCATTTCATTTGAACATGTCTTTTTTTTTTGCATAATCCTAATGTTTAGTATGAGTATTGAAGATGTTCATTTATCGATAACCAATGTTCATTATAAATTCAACGTACAAAAATTGTTCCCAGTCAACGAAAACATATTTTTTTACCACGATACTAATGTTCATTATGGTTATTCAAGTTGTTCATTTATTTACCTCAAATGTCCATTGTACAATCTAATAAATAAGGAAAATGAGGTAGCTTTTGAATGAACATTTGGTTGCCTTAAAATGAACTGAGTTATGGCAATAAATGAACATATGGTTAATTACATTTTGAAAATTTGCCAAAATATTCCCTCTGTTTTAATCAAATATAATGAACATCTTGTTTTAGGCAAATGAACAACTTAAGAAATTTATGAACATATGGTAATAAAACAATAAATAAAAGTAACATAGGTTCATCCAAAAGAAAAAATTAATGAATTAATGAAATACCCATAAATTAATGAATCACATAAAAATACTTAGTTTCCTATTTTTCAAGAATAGCGCTTCTTCATCATCACTTTGTCACTACTGGAGCTTCTTCTTCATCACTTTGTTTCTCTTTGACTTCTTCATCATTATCACCAATGACACTTCTTCTTCATCACTTTGTTTCTCTTTGACTTCTTCATCATTATCACCAATGACACTTCTTCTTCATCACTTTGTTTCCTATTTTTCAAGAAAATAAACATAAATTTATGAATTACATAAAAACACTTAGTTTAACATAAAATATTGTTAAAAATAAAAAAAACAATGACAAAGGTTCATTAAAAGCAGACCAATTAGAAGGTTCATCGGAAAAAACTCCCATAGGTTCATCATAAAATAAAATTAATGAATTACCAAAAAAAATAACGTAAGTTCATCCAAAAACTGACATACGTTTATCCTTAAACAAACATAGGTACATCCTAAAAAAGTAAAAGATTCATCAAAAAGTTAGAAGGTTCATGCTAAAATATACATACGTAAATTAATTTTGAAAAAGTAACAAAAAACCACCAAAAATGTCAAAATTACACAAAATTACGTAAAATTACCTAAAACACAGACATAGGTTAAAAAAAGTACTGTACCTGAAATTCCGAAAAAAATTTACCAAAAAAAAGAAAGTTTATTTCCAAAAAACTGTCATAGGTTCATCCTAAAGTTGACATAGTTTCATCCTAAAGGTTCATCCTAAAAAAGTAGAAGGTTCATCGTAAAACTGGTATATGTTCATTGATTTTTAATAAAATCACCAAAAATATCACAAAAAAAAACTTTCAGAGGATCATCCTAAAACTGACATAATTTTATCCTAAAACAGTGATAGGCTCATCCTAAAAAAACTAGAAGGTTCATCCAAAATAAGATTTAGAAGGTTCTTCCTAAAACTGACATAGGTCTCTTAAAAAAATACCAAAAAAGGTTATCAACAATTACGAAAAAAATTACCAAAAAAATTGGTTCAACGAAAAATATGAATTTTTAGTTTTTTGAAAAATTAACCAAAAGTGAGAAGGTTTATCCAAACCAAAATTACGAAAAAAATTACCAAAAACAAATTACAAAAAAAAATTGCACTTTTAAAAAATAAGATTTAGAAGGTTCTTAAAAAAATACAAGTTTAAAATATAAGATTTAGAAGGTTCATCTTAAAATTGACATAATTTCATTGATTTTTTAAAAAATAACCAAAAATTAACAAAAAATACAAAAATAATTGCCAGGAAAAATTACCAAAAGCAAGAAGATTCATCAAAAAAAGATGAACTTGGTTCATCCAAAAAAAAAACCAAAAAATTACCAAAAATTATATAAAAAAGATCTTTTAGTTGTAGGAAAAATTACCAAAACAAAAAGGTTCATCCAAACAAAATGAATTTGGTTCATCCAAAAAACTAAGAGGTTCACCGTTTTTTGAATAATATTACCAAAATTTATCAAATGTAATTCATCGTTTTTAAATAATATTAATAACAAAAAAATAATTATCAAAAGTAACAAAATTTACCAAAAAAAAGTCCCGAAAATAATTACCAAATAAATGAATTATAGTCTTCTAAAAGATTCAAGCGTTCGTCGATTTTAGTATAAGGTTCATTAATTTTTATATTTTCGTAATAAGTAGGTTCATCTAAAGAACAGGAAAAAGAATTACCAAAAGCAAGAAGGTTCATTGGAAAAAATGGAACTTGATTCATCCCGAAAACTGTGAGGTTCATCAACAGAAAAATTTATATAATTTTTATATGTACATGCAAGGTTGAAACAATGAACCCAATAAAAAATGTTTATAAATGAACAAAGAAATAAATTTTTATAAAAAAGAACTTACTTGGAGCCTTCATCTCATTCAATTGCATGTCTCTTCTATTTCTTCATCTTCGTTACCAATGACGAGTCTTTTTAATCCCTTTGTTTCCTGTTATCCAAATAAAAAATAATTATAAATTAACAGTTGATTTAACAAAAAAATGTTAAAAATAAATTATAAAAAACCGAGCCAATGGAGATGAACAAGGAGAAGGTAAGCAATTTAAGGAGAGAGAATTGAAGGAGGAGAGAGAAAGTGAGTTTTGGCTGAGGAGGAAAATAATGAGAGAGGTGGTTCATTGGGAAGGTGAAATAACATATTTAATTTTAAAAAAAAACTGATAGAGGAGAGAGAAAAAGGGGCGCTTTCCCGTGTTCATTACAAATGATTTAAAGGTTCATTACAAATAAACTGAAGGTTCGTTCCGTGCTCTGTTTGTTCTATTTGCTCTGCATTTTATTTGATTTGGCTTGCGTTTTGCGCATGGTACTAGCATGTGTACCATCTACTTATTGTTTATGCACTAAATGCATCATTCAAATTTTTAGTTATTCATATTATTGTGATAAATCTTTTTTTCATCGTTTGGGCCCAATTTAAGGATTTCAATTAGGCTTCTATATGATTTAAGACGACCTAATCCACGTGTTTAGGTTACAAGAAAAGAGGGAAGAAAGTCATTGAACGCTGATCAGTTTGCATCGACTTCCTCCCTCAACATTTGCTCTCTTGATTCTCTTCGTCAATTCCATTTGTTTTATTTCGTTTTTCAAGACTTGAATGAATTAGGTCTGCGATATTGAAGAAATGCCCTTAGGCAAATCATAATTGGCATATTGTGAAGATAATCTCCAAAGTTTCATCATTTGATGCATAACATATTCCATATTTCGATACTCTTGCCAATAAACTAGTGGATAAAGATCGTCATGGTCAGGCCCATCCCTGGGGTAGGGCGCTCCCGCCTTGGGCCCAAGGGAGAGAAGGCCGTTTATGAGTCTTCAGGTCAGACAAAATATTGATATAAAAATGGAAAGCTTACATGTTAAATAAAGTTTGGTAGCTTATTGGTATTATCGTCTATTTCATTCTTGCAGGAAGTCAGCGGTTCTCATGATGTTTGCTCGTCTTGGTAGCTCGTCCTTCCTTTTGAGTGTTTATCTAAGCTTTGTTGTTTTTAATTTCTTCTTCTTATATACCCTTTATTTTTTAACATTCAGTTTTGTTTCCCTTTTTTCTTATTTAAAGTTATCAACCATTTTTATTCCTCCTTTTTCACTATATTATAAGCGTTCCAATTTAGAAATATACAAAAGAAAAAGTGTCATCAAACAAACTTTTATTTTTGCAAACCTCTCACATTATAGTGTTAGTATATTTTGCTAGTTTGTTTATAATGTTTGGTGGTACAGACTTCGAAGTTTTATAATAAAATTAAATATTATTGCCTAATATGTGTGTGATATATATATAAGTTTGTCTTTTAAGTCAAATGTGATTGTACTCAAGAAGTGAAAACTTAGTAAAAGATTATTCAAGAACCAAAATATAACTTATTAATTATATAAAGAACATCAACCATTATATTATAATTGATGGATGAAAGATATACTTTTATTACTCTAAAAATCTTAAGATGAAATTGGATATTTGTACTACCGGGTAATATAGTTTATTTAGTGTTATAAAAAGCATTAGTAGAAAAAAAATTCAAAACGCGTATTGCTAAAGGCCCCTCAATTATTACTTCGCCCTGGGCCTCTAAAATACCAGGAATGGCCCTGGTCATGCTTCATTTATGGAATGGGTGGATTGTTTTCCTCCCTATTTGTGATGTGGTGATGAGTTGAAGGAATAAATCCGAGGTTTTACTTAAAAAAAATAAAAAAAAACTCAATGGTTAAGTCGGTCAATTATCAATGGCGTTCTTAAGGAAGGTTTTTATCTTCTCACATTTCTATTTTTTTTGTAAAAAAACTAGTAAAAATCATGTGCCATTGCACGTGTTTTCCATGTAACTCATTATAAAATGAGATTATCCACTTATAGTTTAAAAAATTTAAACTACTCCCTCTATCTCCAAAAATTTGTAGACTTATTTGGACACTTAATATAAGATGATAAGTTGTAATGTGATTATCAAATATTATTTTAATGAAGAGCTAAATTACCCCTACAAAAATACAAAAAATGGATAGAACAAATAATGTAAAATACAAATTTACCCTTCACAAAAATCCAATCTCCTCCATCCCCTTTTTCCCTTTCCTGATCTCACACAATGACACAAACACCATTACTCGCTAAACCCAATTTCTTCACCATTCTACCAATTTCAATCTGTCAGAACTTGAGCGCTTCATTCTTGACTACAATCTTAAACTTTCCCCTTTTTGTTGCAAATTGTGAAAATTAAACAAAAGTAGTCCACTGTTCTTCGCTTTTGCTATCCTCTGCTTCTTCCTATAATAATCAACTCTAACCTTTTTAAAGTTTCGTATGCTTTTTGAAGAACCTAACAACAATGCCACCAGTGTTCTTCCCTTCTTTCAATTTAAATGAAAGATCATCCTGCTAGGTATTTTGTGGTGATCGTCCAAGGGGATGACCGAAAGCCGCGATATTTGTAGGGAGGTGCGAAGGTGTTACTGCTAGAAGAAGAGAGGTGACCCTCTTGGTCGCGAGTAGCAAAGTGGGCCGCGGGTCGCGACTCAAGTTCTGCTCCAGCCTGTTATTTTGACGGCCCATTTTTACAGGGGGTATAAATACTCCCCCATTACCTAAAGTTTATTATAAGAGCGTTTTTAGCACATTAATCTAATTGCAAACACTAACTGAGTTGATTAGAGTTTGAGAGCAATTGTTAAGGGTTATTTATGTCATACTAATTGATCACTAGATTCACAAATTGTAATCCTAACAAAGTTAGGGTCTGTGAGTTTGTGTGTAGCATTGTTGTTCATCATCCTCCATTGGTACATAGTGCATATAGAGGTGGGGTTTTCCTCGGGTCTCAGGTTTCCACCGGTAAATCTTTGTCTTTGTTGTTGTTTTCTTGCTTATAGTTGGTTTGGTTTTGCTTGCTTGTTGCCTCTTTGTTGGTCATTGTTTGTTGTTGTGGGTTGATCACAAGTAGTTTAAGAACTCTCATTTCCCTAATAGGCAAATCCTACATAAGCGAGTATCAGAGGTATAATTTCAAATGAGTAATAAAGTAGAAATTAAGTTATCTAGAAAAATCTTGTCCCAAGTAGAAATATCATGTGATCAAATATCTAAAAATATCTAGGACATGGCATGTAAAAATATCAATGTAAATATAGATGAAGTCTAGGAAAATCTAAGTGAAAATATCGTAGATAAATTTAGAAATTAGAATAACCTAAGCTAGGTTAGAAGTTAGTGGAAATACCTAGAATTAGAAATATGCATGTTAGATAACTTGGTCCATGCAATTGTAATGCATCCGACATATTACTACTATAAATAAATGAATTGGGTAAGCATGTAAAAAGTAACAAAAAAAAAGCTTAAGTCATTAATAAAACGCCAATTGATTTCTAAATTGTTCTCCCCCTTTCACTTAGCTACTACAACATTATAGCATATCCTTACACTTCCATCTAATTCATATTTTCTAACAGATAAGTCCCCAACTATAAGAGGCCACCCAACTTGGGGATATAGATTTGTAATACTAAATACATAAAAAGAGTACTTTATATTCACCAAGAACCCAATTCAGAGGTGGAAAACGCAAAAGGAAAAAGAACTGGAGCAATTGATTATAATTGGTTTCATAAATAAAGGACTTCAAAAACAAAAAGGGCAAATAAAGTACTCAATCTGTAACACATTACTTGCAACAGTTTTTAAAAATAGGTGTAATATAATACTTGCAACAATTTCTATACTTTCTTCTTATAGTAAAGTTTTTCACATTAAACTACATATGGTCCCCACTCCATGTGTATTTGTTTTTGTTTTTTTCTCTATTTTCCTCCTTTTTTTCCTAATTACATGTCATTTATCTCTCCTACTTTCACCAAACTACACTTTTATCCATCATTAACAAATTTTGCCTAGGAATTTCCCCTAGTCTATTTGTTGCAAGTAGGGATGGCAATGGGTCTTGGACCCGATCCAGACCCAGACCCATAGGCCCATTTATAAGGGTCTGGGTCCAACTTTTTTAGACCCAATGGGTCTGGGTCGGGTCTGGGTCTAGAGGTTGTTAAACGGGTCTGGGTCCGGGTTCAACTATATCAGACCCAGACCCGGCCCAGACCCTACCCACAGACTCATTTACATAAAAAAGGTTCAAAAAAAAATAAAGTTGCAATTTGTGACTCCATTTTAAGACATGTAATAATGTAAGTTTAAACATTTTTAATATTTTATGAACTATATTATGTTAATTATTTCGATACAACCGTTAACCATGGTCACACGAACCTATAAAATAGGCAAAATAAATTTTTTAGATTAAAAAATATTATTAAACTTGAAATTCAAAAGGACTCACTAAAGACCCTGTAAGGACCCTAGACCCATCAGATCCAAAGGATCTGGGTCTGGGTCTGAAAATTCTAGACCCAATGGGTCTGGATCGGATTTGGGTCTTGAAAAAATTAATGGGTCTGGGTCTGGTCAGACCCGACCCAGACCCTACCCATTGCCATTCCTAATTGCAAGTATTACGTTACGGAGTATATAAATCTGAAAACTTAATAGTATCAAATTACCAGACAAAAAATAAAAAATAGAGTTAGAAAACTTAATTACCGAGGCAGGACCGCGTCCGTCGGTGGTTGAGCAACAGAAGGAAAAGAACTAAATCTTAACTGGGCCTTGATCCTTTCATCATCATTCTCCCGCTTTCTGCAACTAGTTGTGACTACTCCAATTGTGCAAGCCGGCGTTGATGAGCACCATAGAGCTTGTAACAAGTACTAACAAGTGTATATTAGCCACTTAAACTTTGCATTATTGTAACTATGCTGTGCGGTCTATTATCAAGTGGAATGGAAGTAATCTTATATCCCTCTGACCCTCTTCATGTGTTCTATTTGTATTCCACTTACTTTGATTGTATCTTACATTATGTTTTTGACTTTCAAACTTTGAAAAGCGAGTCATTGTCGCAAATTCCATTATACACACGTCATCATGCAGGGTTGTACCATAAATTTTGGAGGCCTTGTGCTAAAGTGAATAAATAAGGCCCTTTGAACGATGTTCTATATATTTATTTAGGAAAATTTGTCAAAAAGGCCTTATAGAAGTTCAATTTTGTGAAAAAAACTTTTTAATTTTTTTTGATAACAAAAATCGCAACAACCATTTTGTAAAACAAATCCGATGTCATTTTCCAGTGTTGACCAAAATATTTCCGGCGTTGACCCTCGATTTTGCCTATTTACAACAATTTTGGTTCATTATATATCTAGTCAACTACTTTCTTTCAACAATTTAAAGAAATATTAAGGAAAAATTTATTAACTAGCAATTTAGCAAATAACAGAGTCCTTTTCAAGTGACATAATTTTAAAAAAGCCGTAGTGTTGAAATAGCTTTTACAATGAACATTATTATGGAAAAGCATAATAAATTAAAATGAACGAGGAGAATAAAACACATGTAAGTTTGCAAATGACCTTGTAAGCTTTAGTACACTATAGAATTGCAAAAAGGGCTTTTTCCTGGCCGCAAAAGACTTTGTAGATGGTCTTGGGAGTTGGGATGCGTGAGTATCAAGTTAAATGACAAAAATATAGTCATCATTCCTCGACCGCGGACATGTTGGAGAACATCAATGCATTTTGACCACTGGGATACTTTCTTATTACTGCTCTAACATTATCTATATATAGAGGCTCCAAAGCTGTGAGGCCCTGAGCGATCGCACACCCTCATAGCCGATTAGCCGGCCCTATCATCATAATGCGTATGATGCACTCAATATAATGAATCTTTAGTTCTTTGCAATGAACATTGTTGAACATAAGGTTTTTTTTTCTATGTAATCCTCATCAATGAACATCATACTATATACAATGAACAATGATAAATGGACCCAAAGTTTTTTTTTCTCTCCTCCATTATTTAACATTTTGAATTCAATTGCCCAATATGTTTCCCACTTCTTTTCTCAGTCATATATCTTCTCCTTAGAAGTCTGTTCATTTTAAATAGTCAATATGTTCATTCAATCATATCAAATATTGATTGTAAAATCAACTAAAATCTTAATGAAAAAGTTACCTACAATTAAGTTTGACATTCTTTTTAACATATTAAAAATGTTCATTTTGTTTATTGTTGAGGCTCATTTAGTGATATAGAATGTTCATTGTAAAATAAACTTATGTTCGAATAAGTGTTGGATTTTTTTTTACATAATCCTAATGTTGATTATTGACATTCAAGATGTTCATTTGTTGATAAATAATGTTAATTGTAATCAACTTTTTTTAAAAAATTAGTTTTATTTCATTTGAACATGTCCTTTTTACATAATTCTGATGTTTATTATGGGTATTAAAGATGTTCATTTATCCACAACCAATATTCATTGTAAAATCAACATTAAAAAAATATCCCAATTAACATAGACATATTTTTTTAAAACATAATACTAATGCTCATTACGGTTTTTCAAATTGTTCCTTAATTTACATCAAATGTTCATTGTACAATCTAATAAATAAGGAAAATGAGGTAACTTTTGAATGAACATCTGGTTCCCTCAAAATGAATTGGGGTATTGTAATAAATAAACATATGGTTAATTACATTTTGAAATCATTTGCCCAAAATAGTCTCTCTGCTTAAGCAAATATAATGAACATCTTGTTTTAGGCAAATGAACAAGTTAAGAAATATAATGCACATATGGTAATAAAACAGTGAACAAAAGTAACATAGGTTCATCCAAAAAAAATAATGAATTAATGAATAAACATAAATCAATGAATTACATTTTTTTTTTTGAGGGGAATCAATGAATTACATAAAAACACTTAGTTTCCTATTTTTCATGAATGACGCTTCTTCTTCATCACTTTGTTTCTCTTCGACTTCTTCATCATCGTCACCAATGACGCTTCTTCTTCATCATCACTTTGTTTTTCCTTTTTTTCAAGAAAATATAACGAATTACATAAAAACACTTAGTTTAATATAACAAAAAAAATTGTTAAACGATGACAAAGATTCATTAAAAACAGACCGATTAAAAGGTTCATCGAAAAAACTACCATAGGTTCATCTATAAAAAGCTAATGAATTACCAAAAACTAACATAGGTTCATCCAAGATCTAGTATAGGCTTATCCTAAAAGAAACATATGTTCATCCTGATAACTAAAAGGTTCATCCAAAAAAAAATTAAAAGGTTCATTATGAAACTGACATAGGTTCATTGATTTTCAAAAAAACAACAAAAATTACCCAAAAAATCACCAAGAATATTACCTAAAATTACGTGAAATTATCTAAAAAACAGACAGAGGTTCAAAAGTGTATCTAAAATTACGAAAGATATAAAAATGTTATAAAAAATGTTATTAAAACACATTTACTTTAAAATTAAAAAGCTTCTAAAATAAAAATTGCAACAGGTTCATTAAAAACAGACCGATTAAAAGGTTCAACGGAAAAACTGGCATAGGTTCATCCTACAAAAAAATAATGAATTACCAAAAAAAAAAAACCAACATAGGTTCATCGAAAAACTGACATAGGTTCATCCCTAAAAACTAAAAAATTCATCCAAAAATAAATTAGAAGGTTCATCCTAAAACTAACATAGGTTCATTGAATTTAAAAAGAATAACAAAAATTACCCAAAAAATCTCCCAAAAATTTAGGCGGGTTGGCCCTGACCCAGCCCTGAACCGATCCGGTGAAAAACGGTCCGACCTTAAAGGAACTGGTTCGATTCAGGTTCATGTTTTCAAATTTCAGAACCGGTCTTAAATCGATCCTAACCCTAAACTAACCCTGACCCTGACCCGGCGCCTAAACCAGCCCGCTCTTGAATCGGTCCTTGAACCGGCCCATTCTTAAATTTTTCCTTGAACCGCCTCAACACCGTCACTAAAACCCTATACCATAAATTTATATCTTAAACCGTAACCTTATACCATGTACCCTAAACCCTATACCCTAATTAAAATCTTAAAAATTATGATTATCTTATGAATGACTAGTGGACTACTGAAGTATAAATTATGATTAAGATTTTGATAAATGAATTATAATATGATTATAATTTATGATCTATGAAATTGAACTATGTTCATGATAAATAAACTTTAAATTATAATTGTGATTAATAAACTATAAACTATATTTATGATTGTGATTAATAAACTATAATATATGATTATGATTATGATTAATGAGTATTTGTTATTGGGAGTTGCGATTGGTGAAATTTTTTATATAAAATTAGTATTTGATTTACTCTATGAGTTATTATTTCTAAGAATTATCCTTTTTAAATAATAAAAAAATGATTTTTACTTAAAGTGCATTTCCAATATGAAAAAAATTGTATTAAAAAAAGTTGTATTAAAAAACAATGAAATAACCCTGAACCGGCACTGAACCAGCCCTAAACCGACACTAAATCTAGCCATGAACCGACCCGGACCCTGGCACTAAACCGGCCCTAAACCGGCACTGAACCATTCCTGAACCGCACACGAATCGATTCAGGTTCAGAAAAATATAACCCTGACCCAGCCCTGAACCGGCCCGGGGTGGTCTTAGGGCTCGGTCAGGGCCAAGTTTTTGTGAACCGGTCCGTATATAACCCAGCACTGAACCGGCACAACCTGGCCTATTGCCACCTTTACTAGGAAGTTTCATTCAAAAACTAAGAGGTTTATCGACCTTCAAATAATATTACCAAACATTACCAACAAAAATTAACCAAAATTAATTGGTCGTTTTTTAAATAATATTACCGAAGTTAATAACCATAAAATAATTACCAAAATTAACAAAAGTTTACCAAAAAAATGAACTTGGGTCATCCAACAAAATCGAGTGGTTATCGATTTTAAAAGAATATTACCAAAAATTATCAACAAAAGTAACCAAAAATAATTCATCGTTTTTAAATAATATTACCGAAAATAATTACCAAAAGTTACAAAATTTACCAAAAAAACTGACATAGGTTCCAAAAAAATACCAAAAGTCACGAATTTAATTACCAAAAAAACAAGATTATAGTCTTCTATAAAATTCTAGGGTTCATCTTTTAGTCTAAGGTTCATATTTAGTTTTTTGTAATTTGTAGATTCATCCATAAAACAATAAAATAATTAACATAAGCATGAAGCTTCATCCGATCAAGAAGGTTCATCCACAAAAACAATTTGAACTTGGTTTATCCAAAAAACTGAGTGGTTCATCGATTTTAGAAAAAATTATAAAAAATTACCAACTAAATTTACCAAAAAAAACCAAAAGTAAGAAGGTTCATCCAAAAGCAAGAGGGTTACCAACAAAATTTACCAAAAGCAAAAAGGTTCATCCACAAAATTACCAATTGAGATTTACCAAATAAATTGGCCAATGAAATTTATAAAAATTTACAAAAGTCACGAAACTAATTTCCAAAAAAACGACAGTTAACAAAAAAATTATGTAATTTTACTTTTGAAAACTTACAGAGATGATTGTCGATGAACAATGTTGAGCGGGATTGCATTTGAAATGCTTTGCTTGAAACATTGAGTTCGTCGCGGATGCCCATTACACGTTGATGGAGAAGTAACAAAAATGCCGAGCAAATTGAGTAAAAAAATGGCGAGCAAAGAAGTGAAGGAGGCGAGTGAAAATTGAAGGAGAAAGTAAGCAGTTTTTAGGGTGAGAGAAGTGAAGGTGGAGAGAGAAAGTTAGTTTTGATCGGGGAGGAAAATAATGAGAGAGACTAGGTTCGTTGGGAAGGTGAAATGTTTGGTTAAGTTTTTAAAAAATTGACAGAGGCGAGAGAATAAAGCATTTTTTCCATGTTCATTGCAAATAAACTGAAGGTTCATGACAAATGTACTGAAGGTTCATTACAAATGAACTGAAGGTTCATTACAAATGAATTGAAGGTTCATTACAAATGAATTGAAGGTTCATTCCGTGTTTTGTCTTTATATTTGCTCTGTGTTTATTTGTTGGGCCTGGCGTTTTACTTAAGAGCACGAAGAGCATGGTATTAGTGTGTGTATAATATATCTATTGGATCATTGTACTTAGCCTCTGTTCTTTTAGACTGGATTAATTGAAAAACATTATAGTTCAGTTTTATCTAGTTCACTTCAGTCCAGTTCAGTTATGTCCAGTTCACTTTAGTCCATTTCAGTTTAGTTCAAGTAAGTTCAGTTCAGCTCCTTTGCTTTTGTCTCACAATTACAGTTCAGTTAAGTTAAGTTCAGTTCAGAACATTTATGTTCAGTTCAGTTCAGTTGAACTCCTCCATTTTTGTCTCACAATTACAATTCAGTTCAGTTCAGTGCAGTTCTGAACATTCAATTCAGTTCATTCCAGTTCAAAAGAACAAATCATTATATAAACTTATTAAATTAACTGGAACACATATGGGACACAAAAGGCATGATAGTATATTTAAACCCCCTTAAAAAGACTCCAAATCATCTTCCCTATATAGTGTTTCATTTGATGTCCAATTTATTTTTATTTTATCCCGTAACTTAAGAAAATATTTTTTTTTACTTATTTCACGTGCTTCCTAGTAGTGAATCCTCCCCCAAAAAAAAAAAAAAGAAAATAAACTACACTTAGTAAATTAAAGAGCAAAAAACAAATAAACTATTTTCGTCATTTGTTTTACTAAGTGAAGTTAATTTTTTCATTTTTTATTTTTTTGGAGGATTGATTAATAGGGAGCGAGTAGCAAATACGTAACAAATTTATTTTTTTAAGTTACTGAATAAAATAATAGCAAATAGGACATCAAATAAGACACCATGTGGAATCGACGATCTGGACTCCTTCAAAAGCGTTATGACTAAAGTCATCTCTAAGTCACCAATTTTGCCTAATTAATTTCACGTATTTTGCCTTTCAAATTAAAGTGCTTCGCAAAATCCTGCAATAAGGGTCTGTTCTATTCGTTTAATTCTAGCTGAATTGAATTGAGTTTAACATAACTTATTAAAACTGAAATGAACTGAACTTATTGGAGCTGAATTGAAATAGACTGAATTAAACTGAATTGAATTGAATATTCAATGGAACGATGGTGTAGTACCTTACATAATTATTAGCAACAAGTTGTATATTTTCAACATCTTTTAGCATTTTGTAGATTATTTGTATAATGTAATAACGAATACCTAGTCGGTAAAATAAAACAATAATTACAAATTATAATAGTGTATTTAGTTAAAATATGATTAAACTGCACACCAACACAAACCATACTACTCGGGCATAATAATAATAGCACCCCCTCAGTTTTTTTAATATGCATGTTTTACCATTTTGGGATGTTTTTTTTAATATGTATCTTTCTACATTATCCCATAAATGGAAGGGTGGCCCACCTAATTATTACACTTCTCTCATACTTTTTCTTTCCTTCTCTCTACCTTTTTCACTTTTTCCTTACTTTTACTAACCTTCTCTCTTACTTTTGTACTTTTTTCTTGGTCCGCGCGTAAAAGCAAACATACATATAAAAAAAATGGAGGTAGTAATAAAACTGAGTGAAGATATAATAAACAAAATAATATATAGCAATAATAATGATAAGTAAAATAAATTAGACCAACAACAATAATAATATTAAATAAGATGGTTATATAATGAATGGAGTAACTAAACTAAACTGAATTAAACTGAATAGATTGGAGTTGAATTGAACCGAACTAAACTGAACTGAAATGAAAATAAGTTGAAGAGGACATGCCCTAATAAAGAACTGATCAATGTGAAAAGATATACTTGCATCATGCATTTATGATCTCAATATATATCTTTTATTAATAGGCGTGACAAATTGATCGAAAACTAGCTCACATCGAATCATAAGTTTTTATTCATCAAAACAAAGACAGAGAAAGGACTATCGGTAATCCAACACACGATAGCAAGTCTGGTCTAAGACAAAAACAACAACAACAACAACAACACAACAAATAATTGAAAACCGAGATCAATTCAAGACAACAAGATGAAAACTAGATCAGACAGCGGCAAATTCAATCGACGACGCATGGCAATCGAAGCCGTCAACATTTTCTTCCAGCAATGCAAATGTGGCCCGAGACATGGCATGTTTCACGTCCATCCCCGTGTGCGTGAATCTTGAGTGTGAGGTTATCCATAACGAGACGACAAAATGCGTCCCACGCTGGAGATTTGGTGCAAGAGAATTTTGTCCAAGCAGCAAGGGAATTCTCATACTTAGAATGTGTTGCGCGTGTAAAAGGCTTAATATCCTTATTTTTTTCTATGTCTTCTGGATCAATATCCACGAAGAAGATGTCTCCATAAGGCCTGACGGAATGGTTGAAGTGAGGCAATGAGATTGGATCACAGGATACAGCAGCAAGATCCGCGACCACAGCTAGAGTCCTTCCATCAGGACTAAACACTGGGTGGTTCACATGCCCAGCAAAGTCATCGATTCGACTTCCAATGACTCTCACATACACAGTTGGATCTTTCGCCTTCACTATATACACAGCAAAGTAGCCTGTGTCGAGACCATGGTCGAAATCATCTGAAGGTCTCTCGCGGTTGGATGAGAATACTATCCACTCTCCACTTGGGGACCATTCACAATGTGTGTCAACCCAGTCACCTTTTGTTAGCCTGGTTATTTTTGCATCCTTTGCGGTTCCATTCTCCAATGCTTCCAAATTTTCAATTATATAAAGATTTTTGTATTTAGTTGTTTCCTCGAAATCCCTTGTTGATCGAAAGACTAGCTTGGTCCCTGTTACAACTTACATTCATTAATACAAAAGATTATGGAGTATTTCTTTCTCATCAATCTATCAAAAATGGAAATGAGAGATTTGGGTACTCTCAATTAATTCCCAACTTTTTTTCAGGTTTATTCTCAAACTAAAAAAGTTTAAATATATACGGGGTTCAAATACCCATTAGGTTTATTCTCAAACTTTAAGATATGTTAATACATTCTTTGATAGTAAATCGGAATGAGTTATTTATAATTAACTTTTACAAGTTTACTGTTAGTATATTATTTTAGTTTGTTCAATTCAAATAAACGCGTGACAAATTTCTTAAAATTTTACACTATAATGTTTTAAAGGAATGAAAGGGAAATGATATACCGTCTGGATTGGTACTAGGGAAAGCATTATTTTTGCCATTTGTCAGGTTTTTTCGTTGAGGAGCGCCTTCAGTACAAACACCCAAGAACGCTACTATATCAACTGCATCCATGTATGAAGAAGCGAAAGCAGGTCCCATGCATGCATAGAGAGTATCCTTGTTTGGATTCTGGCTCCAAATTGGACCAAACACTGTGTTCGAGCCATTTCCCTATATTATGAACACATCAAAGTTGATAATTCATCATCGATTTTGGAGGTACAACATTGTTTATGAAATAAAGTTATTGCAACTATGATGAATGCCTTTTCGAGCAATGTGATACTTTTTTTCTAGAATGAGCAAGAGATAGATTCATCGTTTTTATTAGTTGTGATACTTTTGACTTCACAGACTACTAGACAATTTTTGGACAAAAAAGAGATAAAGGGATCGAAAGAAGGGAACCTATGTGACAGGAGAGAGAGGGAAACTTTTGCCGAAAATAAAAGTGTCAACTAACTCCAAACTTTCTAATTTGAAAAGTGTCATAATTTAAGAAAAGGGAAGAAGTATGAAAACACCACTTATTAAATTATCATGATGTTTCATGTTGTGTTGAGCCTTCAAAATTAAAATTGCAGCCCAGACATGGCTTATACTACCTAGCTTGCACTATAATGGGAAATGTTTCAGCCCAACCCGGCCCAACGCCATCTTTACTCTTTAGAGTTAACAGTGTTGATTGGGCCCTATTATGTTGAATGGCTAGGTGTTGAATATTTATTTAAAATAAAGAATAGATGTATATATACGTATCACTAGTAAAGCAGCTCTGGCTTTGCTGGAGCTCTTTATCTATGTTAGTTTCTGTAAAGGTTAATTTAAAAAATGTACGAATCTATATATTCACAAATAAGGTAAGGGTGACACTTGCATAATATATCGAATTTGATAAAATTTTACTATATCCTTTACGATTGTGGAACGCATAACATTGATATATGAACTATTATTGTTGGATTTGTAGTTATTTCAGATTTAGCTTTTCACCTTTTATAGTAAAACAACATTTAAAAAACATCACCCATGATAGTGTATTTCCTTATATGTCAAAGAGAATATATAGACAAAGATGTTAAGTACTCTCCCTCATTTTTCTTAATGTAACATGTTGACTGTTGGCACTATTCATATAATACACTTTGACTACTAATTGCTATATATACATAGAGAAAAATATAGTTTTATGAGATCTTGTTTGATTTAGCTTGGTGTATATTTTCCAAATATATATATCCTATAATTTTTACAACTATACAGATAGAAATATATTAATCAAAGTTATGCCTCGACAAATGTGAAAAGTCTAATGTTACATCTAAAAAAAAGGAGAGAGTGTGATATTGTTTTCCATAGGAAATATGGTTGGCTTATAAAACAATTAGCCATATATGCACGTGATGCTTGCCTCGCGCGAAAGATTAATGTGTAAGGATTTGAGATAAAATACAATATAATTTCTCCAGTGAAGTGTATACATATACTTTTAAAAAAACTTGTTAAGTTTTAGTTATTTTTTAGATGGTGTAATTGTACGATGGTTATTCAAAGGCTACCATTGCAATAGTTTCAATCTCAACACTTAATTTTTGTTAGATTTCATCTTGTCCATTAAAAATAATTGACTTCTAAAAAATTTATTTTTTTTATTAAATCATTTAGATAATGGTCATGATGAGCCTATAACTAATTAAGGGTTTATATTTAAATAGTTATAGTATTGTAGCTATTGTAGAATTATCCGTAATTGTAATCTCAAAAGAGTTTAAATAGTGAAATAATTTAAATACATAAAAAAAAAGTAATAAATATTAGGGAGTAGATTAATAGTGATTTTAAAAACAAAACGCTAAAAAAGACAAAAAAAATCTTACAAAAGATTAATGGAAGATGTTATTGGCATCAACACTCATTAGTAAAAAAAATACATCATCCTTATCCCTTTACCACTTTCTCACTCATTTTAAAAATACTTTATAAGGTTTCATGATCAATTTGATCAAATGCACCTTTACTCATGAGCAATCAATTACTCATGTATTTGAATATATAAAATAATTAAAGTATATAAAAATATAGCAAAATAGATGTTTATTTATAGATCTCAAGAAAATATAACCATTGATATTTTTTAACATCTTTTTTACTAGGAATGGCAATGGATCGGACTCGGATCGGACTTATCAAACTCCAAGTCCGCTCCATTTCAATCGGACTATGATTTTTACACTCCTATTAGGATTTGGACTATGTATTCTCGGATTCGGACTCGGACTTTTTCCTCAGGATTGTTTCGGACTCGGATTAAATTAACATATTAAATAACCAAAACACATCATTGATATAAATTTTTTAATGTTTTACTTAATTTCTTATAATGTAAATCTATTATTTCTATTAAAATGTACTTTCAATCTATTAGTTGACGAGGTAACAAGTAATAATCGAACTCTAGTCCTATTCGGATCGGATCTTACCTAAGGTCCAACTCCTATCGGATATCATTCGGACTTTTATGTTTTCGGTTTCGGATCGGACTTTTTCCTTCGGACTCGGGTTGAAGTCGGACTGAATTGCCATCCCTATTTTTTACTTTGTAGATTTTTAGATATTGTGGTTTAAAGTTTTAAACATTTTTTGTAAGAAGTTTGATTGCTAAGTTTGGAAATAAAACTTAATTACTTAATAACTTCTTTAATTATTTTCTTTGTTTTTTCTTTTTCTTATTTTTGGTGTCCACCCCCGTCTTCCCTTATAGTATAGAGATATCATGTAAAAGCAATGTCTAATACTTCGTGAATATTAATTCATAGGTAAACATAATCAACGTAAGCATGTAAGTGCATTCTACTATTATACTTCCTCTGGATTGTCCAAAAAAATTATACTTCTAAGTCCTATTATATGAGAGTATATGTCGTGAATATTTAATTGCTAGGTGAACATAATAGTTCAATATCTCGTTTAACGTAAGCATGCAAGTGCATTTTTATACATCCTATTATATGAGTATATATATATGTCAAAAAGAAAAAAAAAAGTGGCTTACCTTAAAAACTTTGTATGACTTATTTGCATCAACAGCATACAGATTCATAAACTCATTATCAACAAATGCAAGCTTGGAGAGATCTGGGGAAAATGATGGGAATGCTCCCGAAACTCTAAATAATTCCACATCTGTATATGGAGATTTGATATTTTCGAGCTTTTCTTCATAACCGCTGTCACCCTGTTACAAAATAATGATATTAGTGAATTAAACACAAATGCGACAAATCGTGACGAACTAACATAATACGGAGTATATGATCTTCTTTTAGCAACCTACACCAACCCAACCATAAAATTATAAAAACTATTAACAGGAAATAAAAAATAATGTAATGAAAGACTGATTATTTATACTACCTTTGCTGCAGGTATTATATTACTCCGATGATAACCAATGAGTTTTGCACCATTGGAACCAGCTATCACAAAGGGGTTATAATGGTTGGCCTTAGGTTTGGTGATTTTAGTGACGTGTTCAAGACTATTATCCGTGACATTTAAAATTTCGACGTGTCGATACTGATCTATGTTTAGATCGTGAGCATCCAATTTTGATTTCTCACGAATGGTTACCACTGCAACCCTGGTATCATCGATGACTACTGGCGTGAAAACATCGAAGCCAGTGTCACTAGTGACACATTTGATGTCCGGTGTGGGAATGCCATTATTAATATTAGCTACATACACACCCCAATTAGGATCTTCAAACCTATGAAAATATAGGACATTTTCACTTCCCCATGTTGGCCAACCACCACCTTCGACAACCAGCGTACGGTTGTAAGGTTCCTCGATGTTCATCACAAAGATGTTTGTGTTCTGATACTCAATCTCGCCATTCCAACCTTGAGGCTTTCGCTCGAAGGATGCCAGTGATATCTTTGTTCCACTTGGAGACACCGCGGGGCTTAAATCAGCTACTCCTGTTTCATTAATTAAACCAATATGCAAAAAGATATGTTGGAGCTAGAACGAAATATACGTGTAAAAAAAGTTTATCTACTGTTTTCTAACATTCAATATTGAACATGCCAAGCTTGACTTGGTCTAGTGGTAAGAGTTTGGCCCTAGGGGCATTTGGGGTAGAGATTCCCTTACCATTTCCCCCCTACTCTTAACTGCCTGGCCCAATGGGACCCGAGCGGGGTCCGGACCACTTCTCCTTACCAAAAAAAATAAAAAAAATATTGAACATATTAGAAAAAGTATAGAAACAAATAAGAAAATATATTAAAATGGATTACAAAATATCATGAAAATAACGTAGAATAAATAAAGAATATGATTATAACAGATTAACAGATAATCAAGTAAATAAATTCAAGACTGCACCACAAATAGTTAATTTTTGGGTTTTTCTATAATATACCTTGTGATTTTACGTTTTGTAAGTTGTACCCCATGATTTTGATATCTCTCTATTATATTCTTTGATATACATTTTTTAATCAGTTGTACCCAAAGAAAAAATCTCCAACATGCAAAAATGAGGTAAAGACACACTTTTTCAGTATTCAAACATGTCAAAAACCCTTAAAAACTCTTAATTCACATTCTGAAAACAAAATCTCATCAAACTAAGAACTGGAACACCGAAAATTAAATTCCCATCAAGTTGGGTTTGGGTACAACTAATTAAAAAATAAAGACCAAGGGTACAATAAAGAGTTTCCAAAACCATAGGGTATAACTTAGAAAACGTAAAACCACAGCGTTATATCACAGGAAAACCCTTAATTTTTTTTAAGAAAATGCATTAAAAATAAAAAAATGACCTTGTTTGGTTCACATCGGAAATTATATCTTATGGAATTTTTTTCCTTTGTTAATTTCCCAAGAATTAGGCAAAATTGTTTGGTTGACACCATACAAAATTATATTTCCTAGAAAATTACTCATCAAGGGGGACTTGGTGAGTGATTTCCCATGTTCCATAGGAAATTATATTTACCTTGGAATTTGTATTTCTTATACTTCTCTCGTTTCCCTCAAACCAAACACAACACCCATATTATATATTTCCTAATAATTGTTATTTCCAAGTGAATAACTTCCAACCAAACAACACCTAAGTCCATGGACGTGAAAAGTATACTAAACATCCATTAAGTTCTCAATCACTAGTATGCAAGAAGTTATATAAAAAAAAATTGTACGCACACCATATGCTTTCTAATAATAATTATTCTATAGGTTCATTTAAAAATTAGGTAAAAATTAACTATAATAATCCAAGTTATGACCGTCTTGCCAAGAATAACCTCAACTATGAGTTATTCCTTTATAATTCCAACTATCAGGGACATCCGTCACAAACACACCATGACCTAAAGGAAACCTGTTTAACAGGTAAACATGTCATATGTCATGTTTTAATTGGTGGCTTACAATTAATTTTTTCTTTTTTAAAAAAAGTTTCTCACCCTTACCCCATCCTTCCCCACCCTACTAGTCTGGAGATGACAATGGGCGAATCTAGACCGGATTCAGACCCGTTTCTCGAAGGCAAATCTATGTCACACATGGAGCCGGTTCTTAAAAATTAGGACCTAGATCCGTGGATCCAATGGATCCACTCTTTTATTATTTTTAAAAAAGTTAATGTATACTTTTTGGACAATTATTTGTACTTTTTACACAAAAAATACATATACATAATTTAAGTGAGGGTGAAAGAAAAAATCTCTCATATTTTTAATCGCTATATGAATGCTTGAGAGTAACGACTTTATTATAATTGTTACTTATTGTTTAGTGGTTTACTTTATTTTTATTCTTAAAGTTATACATCACACAATAAGATAATTACACTATTACATTATTTACATACTATAAATCATTATATTTTAAAAAAAAGGGTTAGATCTGGACCTCAAATGCAAGATCTAGTTTCGTTTTCAAAATATGGACCCGAATCCAAATCCGACAAATCAAAAATATGAAGATCAAGATCTTGTAAAATAGATCAAGATCCACGAAGCCATGATCATCCCTAATAGTTGGGGCCTTTTTCTCTAGAGGTTGAATTGTATGCAATGTTAGGAATCTCGTTGTTTAATGCTGGAGTTTGTCACAATAGGGGAGGTGGTTTCACGGTGGTAGATAGAATCAAGGTAGGGGATGGTGTGGAGGGGTTTTAGAAATGGGGGAGGAAGAGGAGGGTAGAGGGTGGATGAAGTGGTGTTCGGTGGGATTTGTGGTGGGAGTATAATTAAAACGAGAAATAAAAAATATTTTCTTGTTAACAGGTTGCAAGTCACCTGAGTGTGTTTGTGGCGGATCTCTGCAATAGTTGGAAATATACAGAAACAACATATAGTTGGGATTATTCTTGGCAGAACAACCATATGCAGTCGATTTTTCCTAAAAAATAATCTAGAAAATTATGGAACAATAACCCTCCATTACTTACTCGCATATTAGGTTAGATGTTGTTAGTTTTTTTCGCATCAATGTATAATTTTGATATGATGTTCTGATATTTTAACACATAAGCAAAAGTATTAATAGTTAAAAGCAAATATCAAAATTTGGTCATGAAAAAACAAATAAAGCAACTATTGTAACAAAAAAGAACCTTGAGGAGTAAGGCGGGTAGTTTCTCCAGTCTTGAGGTTGGTCTTATAGACAGCAGTCCAAGGCTGTCGACGTTGAGGGGCGGGGTCTATAGTGGCGACATATATAAGATAGTCACCGGCAAAACACCCACTGTCTTCCATGCGTACGTTGCCAAAGGTGCCATACACATCGGAGAATCGGAAGACTTGGGGTTGTTCTAGCTTATGGCAGATAGAGAAGTAAAGGGTTTCAAGGCCATCATTTCGTTCTGAGACGAAAAGGAGGCCGTAGACAAGATCTTTGTCGACTTCCTCTACAGGAAAGTTTGGTAAATTGAGTTTCTGAAGGATGTTTTTGAGAGCTTGGGGTGGAATGTTTTGTCCATTGTAATTGTAGGACACTTGATCAGTCAAGAGAATCTCATCTTTTTCAGAATTTGGTGACAATGGGCATGAAAATATGGCTGGTTTCACTGTGGGACGGTAGGTTGTGAAGAATGTAAGGCTTCCTCTTTCTGCCATCTTTCTTATTCAGTGTATTGTATGGCAAAACCAAGTGAATATGGCAAACCAAGTGAATAACTGAATAAGTGATGATGATTTTACTTCAATATTACCACCTATTTATATACTATCGCTTGAGATAAGACAAAAAATACAAAATTAATGACAGCTATATTTTTTTGTGCATAAGATGTAAAATATACTTTAAACAATTACTATAAACATTATGCTAATCTTCATTAGTAAGTACCAAGTTGATCATAAATTATACCTTGTAGGTTGATTTTTATATATAGGCTATTTTTAAAAAGATTCTAAACTAAGAATAACTTAAATGAATATTTACCAAATGGAAATTGGAAAGAACATTAGAGAAGGGAAAAAGTACTACACCCTATGTAATATATTGCTTGCAACAGTTTTCTTAAATGGGTGTAACAAAATCCTTGCAACAATTCTCCTTTTTTCTTTTATGGCAATTTTTTTTCACAAAATTTACCTAAATACCATTACTTAACAATCTAAAGCATCAATTATAATTCTATTAATTTCTCACTAAACATCTAACTCACATTAATAACAAAAAGAATGATCACCACCCAACCACCACTAACCACCGCCACTGCCATCGGCAACCACCACCATCACTACTCACCAGTCACCACCATATCACCGGAGGACCGAAAGAACCGCCGGAGGGCCGCCATAACCTCCAAACCTCTGAAATCGAGCCACCACACCAACCCACAACCACCAACACCAACAACCACCACCGTCATTAATTGACCCACTACACCAACACACAACCACCCAGAAAACCAAATCAAAGCAAATCGAATCAAATTGCCGGTGAGCAGCAGGAGTTCGAAGGTGCAAAATCAATTGGAGGTTCGTTTAAATGTGCGAAATCGACTAAAGGTGCGATTGGAGGTGCGAAATCGATTGGAGGTGCGAAATCGTAGCAGTTCGAAGGTGCGTGGAGGTGGGTGGTTGCTGATTTTGCGATAGTGAGCATTGGAGGGTGGTTGTGGTGGCCTGTGAATGGTGATGGGTGTTGGGGATTCGAAAATGGTGTTGCTGGGTGTTGGGGATTCGAAAATGGTGCTGCTGGGTGTTGGGGGTTCGAAATGGTGCTGCTGGGTGTTGGGGGTTCGAAATGGTGCTGCTGGGTGTTGGGGATTTGAAGATGGTGGTGGTGGGTGTTGGGGATTTGAAGGTGGTGGTGGTGGGTGTTGGGGAGTCGAAGGTGGTGGAGGAGGTCTTGGCTGCGTCGAATCTGTACGCCGATGTGATGGTGGTTGTGCAGGGTAGGTCAGTGATGGTGGTGCGGTGTACGTGTTTGGTGGTTGATAGATTGGAGGGGGTGGTGGTGCTATGACTTGGGGTGGTGATTAATTATAATAATGGGTGCTGAATGAAGTTTACTATGGTAATTAGTAACTTTTGCCTGGGGAAGTCCCCTAGTACAAATGTTGCTACTTTTAAGTTACGGAGGGAGTAGACATTTTTTAAGTTTGTGATGATTTGATTCAATGAGAAATGAAAATATGAAAAAATTAACTACCCTATCCAGCTCTATATGTTCTTTCCATGTCACATCAAGAGAACTTCATCTAGTTTTTCATATTTTAAATCATCAGTTTTTATTAATTTTATAGGTTTTTGTCAGTTGGTACCTAATAAAACATAAGTTTTGTAGGGAAGAACCTAATAAAATTTTCTGTCTAAAAAGACCTATTAAAATAATTCTGGTTGTTAATATCATTTAATGAATTTCAGGCTAAAACACCAAAATCCGGCGTTGACTTTTTTTTACTCCAATCGACTCTTTCAAGCCTCCTATTTTTACTGGTCTTCCCTAAACATATTCAATTCTCACAAAACTTTCCTCCCAAACATCGCACATTTACAATCTCCATCGAAACATCAAAATATTCGATCTTCTCCTGCAACCTTCATCAAATACAAGTTATGTTTTGCTCTTCTAAGTTTTCCCTCTCAATGTTTAAGGGTTTTTGAAATTTAGGGTTCCTTTTAATCAATTTTCCCCAAATCGAAAATTATGGTTCCTATTTTATGGTTTTTCCCAAATGAAAAATTAGGGTTTCAATTTCTCTTATCCTTCTAATTTTTTCAGAAATTGAAGGAAAATATTTGGGAAATCATCTTCCAGCAATAAAATTCCTCTCAAATGTGTTTGTGGTGTCCCAATCGCAAAGGTTAGATCTTGGACAAATGATAATCCTACGAGGTGATTTTTGCCTTGCAAATTCTAGCTACCATCCTAACATAGGGCATAGGGGATGCAAATTCTTTAAATGGTTGGATAACGAGATGACAAAATGGCAAAGAATTGTGATTAGTTGTTGATGAGAAGAAGTTTGTGTTGAATGAGTTGAAGATGGTAAAAGAAGAAATGGCTTTGATGTAGGCTGACAAATTAAAAGTTGAAGCACAATTTGAGAAGTTGAAGTTGAAGATGCTAAAACTGTTGGCTGCTCCTTTCTCTTATAGAAGATGAAGTCAATTGGAGTTATAAAAAAATTAACGTCGGAATTTGGCGTTTTGGCCTGAAATTCATTAAATGGTTGTATAATAGGTCTTTTTAGACAAAAAAAAATTATTAAGTCCTTCCCTACAAAACTTATGTTTCATTAGATACCTTATGACAAAAAACCCTAATTTTATTGAACAATTATATCTCAGTAAGCCTGTCAAACTACAGAGTTTGTCCTAGAAATGGTAATAATTTTGAAATGAATGGCGAAATCGCTAGCAATCAGTATAATATATAAGCGTTTAAGTCAACCTAATATCACCATTTTCGGCTCCCTATAACCATATTGGTGTAAATGAGTTAGAAGTTCTTCAAACGACTCGAGTTAACCCTCTTAGGCTTAGCTTCTCTAAAGCTTGTTCATGGGTGTTTGTTTAACAAATAAGCCAAGCTTGAGAATGTTTTTAGCATGAACATTGATGCATGCAACTCATTTATATAAGTTCATACTCTTCATAGTCTACTCCTTCCGTCCCCTAAAAGATTTACCAATTGTTTTGGCACAAAGTTTTAGGAGCGAAGTTTGTGTGGGACCAAATTTTCATATTATAAGTGAAAAGTAAGGCAGTGGTTATGAGTGTATGGAGTCAAGTACTTTTAGTAAGGAAAACAATATTATAATTAATGGACCATATTCAAATAAGGAAATGGAAAAAGTAGTTGGGACAAACAAAAAATTAAAATATAGGAAATCCTTGTGGACACGGAGGGTGTACTTGTTTAAGTATGCTCATGAAAGAAACTCAGGTCTTGTAGCTACATTAAGTTACCTAGCTAGCTAATTGATCGATAATCTCTTGAAATAATTAATTTTCATTTTTACTAACAATGTACAATATTGATAATTTTTTTGAAAAACGCTCACAGAAACATATTTATTTGCCTTAATACAATCAACATTTGAAGGAAAACCTTGTCTATGATAAAACTTATTTATGAGCTTGGATAGATTAGTAAATTAGTTATTCATGAGCAAAACTCGAACATAAAAACACATGAATGTTGTCTAATTTGTTTCTGGTTTCTCCATTTTATTGAGATGCAACAAATTTATTAGCACAAACTTTTTGGGAAAATGTTGCATCTTAAAAAACGAATGAGTTGAAGTATATCATATTGGATTAGGTTGTCATATACTCATATGCTTGGGCAGCGTTGTATGTGACACTGGAGTGTATCATTTAATTACTTAGATTTATCTTCTACCTTTGCAATTATCACAAGTTAAAGTTAATTTTGATCTACATTCTAGGATTTATTGAATTCTTTAAATTCATTTTTATTGTCTCAAGATCACCGATTGACCGTACCTTATTCTAATGAACTATTCATAGTTCAGCTCATTTTCTTTTCACGTACAATTTTTATCATATACTCTAGTGTACCATAAATATGGTACACCCGGGTGTATGGTAGATATTCTCCTTTTCACATAATAGTGGATATTCTCGTTTTCACATAAAAACATACATATTATTTGTCATTGCATAAAATCTAAATTCATTTTTCGTAACTGCAAAGTTAATTAGTACGAGTTAATGTCACATCCTTCTAGTTTCTAAACCTTGTAACTCATAGGTTATACTATAAATCTAAGTAGAATGGAAATGCCTAGAGTTTTGAAATGAGAACTTTTCGAAAATGAGGAAGTGTCAATTCAAAAAACAAGGAAACTAAGCAAATAAATAAAAGATAGGAGTAAATATATTTAAAATTAAAAAGAGTTAACAAAAATTAATTCTAAGAGTTAACAATAATAATTCTTACATTAATTTGTGCTTAAAACAAACAAATAACTTTCTTCAAAATAAGAATATAACATAAATTATCTTAAAATCAAACAGAATAACGGAAGAGTTGTTTGATTGTTGACCTTTTATGCTTTTGATATAATACTCGACATTCAAAAGTGTTTGATGGGGTTTAAATATATTTTTTCGTTTTTCTATTAAGCTTTTATTTTAAGTTTTGACAACGTTTTCGAGAAGCTTTTCAGGTGTTTTCAAGTTTTGGAAATGTTGAAACGTTTGATTCTAGTGATTTCTAAGCTCCATAGTAAATATTATCCTTTGAAATGCCATTGTAGACAGGGATGAGCAGAATTTGGGTCGGATCGCTCAAATCGCAACGCAAATAGTTTTGGCACGGGTCAGGTTGGTCTACAGGTTCGAAAAAGTGGGTTGGTTTGTGCTTCTCACCAAACCGCGGTTTCTGATTTATGACTGGTTTATTGTATTTATAAACCAAACCGCACAATAAACCGCCGAAATACCTTTAGTATTCGACTTAAAGACGATTTCATACCTTCAATAATAATATTTTTAGCAATTTTATAACTTCTTGGTGTATACTACTTATATGTACCTAACTCGTATTGAGAAAAAAAAGGGTAAACCGCACTGCAACAAACAGTTTATGTGGTGCGGTTTGCGTTGGTTTAGCCGAAAGTACAGTTCTAGGTTGCCGAAAAAACCTCAATTCGTTTATGTGCGGGTTGGTTTGGCCTATTTACCAAATCGCACCCATCCAATCCATACTCACACCTAACATCTGTGTATAAAGTTTAACCCATGCTAGCTCACTCAACCTTTATGACTAGGGATGTCAATGGGGGTGGGACGGGTGCGGAGTATGGTCCCTCCACACCTATACTCGCCTAAAAATCTCATCCCCATCCCCGTCTCATCACCCATGGGGAAGGGGGAAATTTTATCCCCCTCCCCGCCCCAACCGCAGGTACGCACTAAAAACTATCCTCGTTCCATCACCCAATGGGTCTTCACATCTATTTCACATCCGCCGTACCCACCCCAATATCCTCCATACTCGCCCTACCATACGTCCCGTGGTTATTCAATAATTATAAGTCCCGACGGGTAAACCCATTCTCCGCTTATTAAGTACTATGTGCATAGTACTTATAAGGTTGGAAAAAGCGGGGTGAGCGGGTATGGGGCGAGGCGAGTGGGGAATGGGCAAGGCGGGTGGGGATAGGGCAGGTACATTCTAAGCTCCACACCTGCCCCATTATCCATGGCGGAGATAATTTGCATCCCCACTCCCCCATCACCCGTAAAACCTTCCTCCATCCCCACCTAACTGGGACGGAGGTGGGACAGACCTACACAAACGCCGCCGCACTGACATCCCTATTTATGACTTTATCATGCAACCAAAGCCCGCCAAAGAGACCAGAGCATGTAAATAGTGTATCAACATAAACGTAGTTCCTTGTTTCAGCTGATAGGGGAACCAAATATACAACAATCTAAATTGGTAATGAACAATTTTTAATCTTAATTTGAAAATAACATCTATCTTCAATGATCTAATGCACATCAGAACTCACGTGATTATCTTCAATGCACCTCACATGATTGTTTGTAGAAGTACTAGATTCTTTTTGTCTTCACAACTCCGAAGAGGCCAAGACAATTTTTAATCCTAATTAATAACTTACCCTTCTTCACCAAAAAAAAGAAAATAACTTACATTTCCTCTGTCCTAAAATATAAATTATGTTTTTTTATATAGTATCCTAAAATATAAGCTCTATTTTTAGATTAATCCATTAATTATGCTCAAAATACCCTCATTAAAATACCAATATCCCCAAAATATTCTCATATTACCATGAAAAACTGGTTCATATTAAATTTCTAAATGATTTCTTTTCCTTTTTTAACGTCTAATGTATTGCCTTACTTTAAATAAGAATTTTTTTATTGATTTGAAGTCATACGACATCTATAATAGAAGGCAAAGCTAACAAATTATACATGTCAAACTTAAATAAATAAAATTTTAATACAGCAAAATCACGATCCTTGAGTACATGCGGATCTATTGTTGTCTGTTGTAGCCTTCTACATGCGGATCTATTAATATGTTGTAGTTTTGAAGTAGAACAGAATTCAAATCAACTGCTTGTAAATGAAAGATTGACGTATGTTGCAACCCTCCAAAATTCGATCAACAAAGTAACCTTCAAAATCACACAAACAACAAAAACAAAGTCCCCAAACTCTCACATAGAGAGAGATAAAACTCAATATATGGGTAATATAACCTAATAGATGGGTATAAAACTCTTCATTAAAGATAGACTAAACGCTCTTCAAACCTTCTCTTCCATAAGCTTTGCTTAAGCATGTAAACAATCATAAGGTAATCTAACCCTTATTATTAGCCTTCCTTAGTCCTTCTTAGCTAAGGTTATGAAATTACTTAGGCTTGCAAAGTATTAAGGAGAGTTCTGTTACTTTCGTTTTATTAGCAACAATAACAATAAAATAATTAAGCAAAAGAAAAAAGGAGGAACTACCAAGTTACCACCGTCAAAGAATGGCGGTAGCCTCTAAATCAAAAATTAGAATTTTGTAGAAAGAGATGAGAGAGAAGAGGGGGGAAAAGGAGGCGGCTTATCTAATTCATTGTTTAATTATGCTATAAGGTAACCACTAAATTATTCTTTTGCCTTTTGTTTTCGCTTTGCACGGCCAAAACTCATTTTCCATTTTCTCCTCTGTTCACCTTTCACCCCACCACCTTCCTTGTTTCTAAAAAGCCCTCATTTCCTCTCACTTTCTCTCCCTTCATATTAATTGATTTGATGGTTTCTCTTCAATTTTCACTTATTTTCATGATTTTCTCATGAATCTACTCATTTTTTTTAGTTTTTTTTTACAAATTTTTTGTTTTCAAAGTTGCAATATTCGAAGGAAAAATGCCCTTTTTTGATTTTGAAGACTCAATTTTACTGGTATTTTTTTTGTTATTTGAACGACAATTATTATCACGTTTCTTTTGATAGCTCTTATTTCATCTTCTTAATCTGAGTTTTAAAGTTAGGGATGTCTTAATGTTTTGAGTTTATCGTTGTTTTTTTGGAAAAAATTAGTTCCGGACATTTTTTTTTATTTGCCTCCACATAATTTTTCTTAATTTGGGAAGAAATAATTTTTTCCTAGTTTTTTCCGATGATGACAATGAGCAATGAAGAACAGTCCTTGCCATTTTTTTCCCTCCAAATGGTGAATCCATTTGTGTTGTAAAGCTAATATTCTATTGGTTAATTATATGTAATCAAGGCCTTTTATTCATCGATTGTTGTATCTTTGGATTGATGCATTAATTCTGAAAAACTTCAGCATAAGCTTTTCATACTACCTCTATCCCACATTAGTTGCAACAATTTGACTGGCACACTTACCAATACACAACTTTGACAATTAATATATCCAACCATCAATTAGTAAAAATTATAAGAATTGATATGTAAAATTTATGCATTTATACAAATCTAAAAACATTTTGTTTAATATTATTTGGTTTTATATGTGCTAGTTAAAAATCATGCTCAAAGTAAGACATATGAATAGTGTAAAAGTCAAACTGTTGCAACTAATATGGGACAAAGGGAGTATGCACTATCTAAACCCGTGCTTCAACGATCCATAGAGCTGATTTTGCTTCTTTAACGCAAAATTTTAAAAATTATGATTTTTAATGTATTTGAATCTATTTCGCAAAACAAAACAAGATTCTATTCAACTTAATTCCCGCGTAAAAATAGAATCAAGACTTACATTATATATTTAGAGTCATAGGGAGTAGTATCTTTAATGATTCAATGTACCTCAGAACACACGTGTTTTTTTTTTGAAAAAAAAGAGTACAAGGAAAGCTTAGGGGACCCTTCTCTTAAGGATGAACCATAAACTATCTAATAAAACAAAATGCTGAAGAGCAAGGTTGTCATAGACATAAACTCTTGGCACATTGTGAGAATGTGATGTCCTTGCTTGGAGAGAAAATCAGCTACCGAGTTTGCTTCTCAGAAAATATATGTGATTGACATTGACCGAAATGAAGTGAGGATCTGACGAATGTCATCAATAAGAGTCTAGATGCAACATGGGTATTGAAAATTCCTTTTAGGGCATTAATGACGACCAAGTTATCTCGTTCAATGACAAAGTCTTGGATAGCTTGTAGAAGTCTCTTTCTGAGTGATGTGGCTTCTGTTATTAGTGGATTGGCTCTACCAAGGTTATAGGTCATTGATTAAAGGGCGTGTCCTTGGGAGTTTCAAAGGACAATGCTTGCGGCAATAGAAGACTCTGTGGACGATTCGTCAAAATTTAGTTTCATGAAGTTTGGAGAAGGAGGACTCCGGTGAATTCGAATGGTAGTAAGGTACCTGCATGAGGTTTGATGGTAAAAAGAAGAGGCAGTGTCAAAGCAATCACGTGAATTCCATCCAGACATCGAGAATTTTGCTCTAAACAAGATTCGATTTAGTCGGAAGGCTTCATTTTCAAAGGTCATAGCATTTCTTTCTTTCCATAAACTCCATAGTTCGTCCTATATGATGGTAATAATTGTATTGTACAATTATATCTTAGTAAGCCTTTTAAAATAATACAGTGTTTGTCCTAAAAAACGATAATGATTTCAAAATGAACGGTGAAATAGCTATAAATCAGTATAATAAGTGTTTGATTCAACCTAATATTGCCATTTTTGTCTCCTTAGTCCTTATAAGCATGGGAGTGAATGAGTTGAGACGTTCTTCAAGCTACTCGAGTTCACCCGTTTAGGCTTGTCTAAAGCTTGCTCATGTTTGCTATTTAACAAATGGGCCAAGCTTGAACAGGTTTTTAAGCTTAAACATTGATGCATGCAACTCATTTACATAAGTCCATGAACTGTTTATGTATGCTCACGAAAAAACTCAGTTCTTTTGTTATATTAAGTTAGTTATCTACTTGATTGATTTTCTGTTGAAATATTTATTTTTCATTTTTACTAACAATGTACAAAATTGACAATTTTTTTTGAAAAACTTTCACAAAAAGATATTTACTTGCCTTAATATAATCAACATCTGAAGGAAAACCTTGTGTATGAGAAAACCTTGTTTATGAGCTTGGATAGATTAGTAAATGAGTTATTCATAAGCAAAACTCGAACATAAAAACACATGAATGTTGTTTAATTTGTTTCTAGTTCCTACCTGTTATTAAGATGCAACAACTTTATTAGCATAAACTTTTGGGAAAATGTTGCATCTTAAAAAACGAATGAATTGAAGTATATCATGTTATATTAGGTTGTCATATACTCATATGCTTATTGCTTGTGCAGGGTTGTATATATGCCTTGCATGTGAGACTGGAGCGCAAATTAGATTCTACCCCTGGGAGCAGGATGCGCATCCTGCTTCCGACGTACATTAGGTTTTCTTAAATGTACACAGAAACAAACTTCAGATATCTTAATAAATAAAATACGAAATGTACATTAGTTCATTTTCAGTGAACATTATAAGGTCAATTTCTTCTCTCTCCTCCATTATTTGACATTCGAATCGATTTGACCAAAAAATTCCCTCCAAATGTTCCAATTCACTTTGACATATGTGCCTTTTATATAACTTTATTGTTCATTATGATTATTAAATATGTTCATTAATTTATTTTAAATGTTCATTGTATAATCATGTTCAATTTCAAAAAAGTTTTTGTTCCAATTAACTTTGACATATGTTCTTTTATACTATGACTTTGATTTTCACTATGCCTATTTAATATGCTCATTTATTGATTTTAAATTTTCATTGTAAAATCACACTCAATTTCAAAGAAGTTTTTATTCCAATTAACTTTGACATATGTTCTTTTATATAACTTTTATAGTTCATTAAGGTTAAATAAGATATTTATTTATTAATATCAAATGCCATTGTAAAATCACACTCAATTTCAAAATAGTTTTAGTTCCAAATAACTTTGACATATATTTATACATAATTCTAATGTTCATTTTGGTTATTCAATATGTTCATATATTGATATCAGATGTTCATTGTAAATATATTAGATTTATGTAAAAACATGTCAAAGTAAAATGGGAAATTAAATTGATTTTACAATGAACATTTGAAATCAATAAATAAACATATTTAATAACCATAATAACCAAAAAGTATATAAAATAACAAATATCAAAGTTAATTAGAACAAAAACTTTTTGAAATTGAATATGATTTTACGATGAACCTTTAAAATGAATAAATGAACATATTGAATAATTATAATGAACAATAATGTTATATAAATGAACATATGTCAAGTTACTGTGAACAATTTTTGTAACAAAAATTGAGTTTATTTTATGATGTACATATGGTATTTCTAATTGAACATGTTAAATATCGAGAATGAACATTAGTATAAGGTTAGTGAACATATTTTAAGTATAGTGGCGTCTATTAATTTTTTGAATTTCAAAATTTCTACTTGTGTACATTAGAATGCTTCTGATGTACATCGGAACACCATGTTGGCGTAAATTATGACGTCTGAAGGGAGCACCATTTTGTGCACTATCTACTAATTGAGACTACAGTGTATCATTTATTACTTGATTTATCGTCTACCTTTGCAATTATCACAAGGTAAAGTTAATTTCTATCTACATTGTAGGATTTTTTGAATTCTTAAATTTCAATTTGATTGCCTCAAAATCATTATACCTTATTCTATTGAACAATTTATTGTTCACCTCATTTTTCTTTTCACATAAGAACATACATATTATTTGTCATTGCACAAAATCTAAATCATTATAATTGCAAGGTGAATTGGTACGAGTTAATGTCACATCCTTCTAGTTTCTCGATCTTATACCTCATAGGTTACATTATAAATCTAAGTAGAATGGAAATGCCTGGGGTTTCGAAATAAAAACATTTCGAAAAGGGGGAAGCGTCAATTCAAAAAACGAGGAAATCGGAAAAATATATAAAAAATAAAAAGAGTTAACAAAAATAATTCTTACATTGTCTTAAGACAAACAAATACCTTTATTCTAATAAACATATAACATAAATTTTCTTAAATTTAAACAGAAATATGGAAGAGTTGTTTGATTGTTGGCCTTTCAATCTTTTGATATAACACTCGACATTCAGATGTGTTTAATCTGGTTTGAATTTATTTTATCCGTTTTCTATTAAGCTTTAATTTTAAGTTTTGGAAACGTTTCCAAGAAGTTTCTTAAGCGTTTTCAAGTTTTCAAAATGTTGAAACGTTAAATTGCAATGTGCTTCAAAGTTCTAAATCACAATATTATCCTTTGAAATGCCACAGTACATAAATATTTAACCCATGCTAGCTCACTCAACCTTGATGACTTTATAATGCAACCAAAGCCGCCAAAGAAACCAGAGCATGTCAAGACTCAAGAGTGTATCAACGTAAACGTAATTCGTTTTTTCACCTTATAGGTAGATATGTAAATATCCAATAGATGATCCACTATCCCCTCCATCCAAAAAATAAAAAGGGTGAAAATCCGAGTTAAATGGATGATATACCGATGGTGGGTGAGAGAGTTATATATGGGTGATGGATGCAATCACGGTGAAACTTTTTCACCCCAACACCCACCCCATCACCCGCCCATCAACCCTTTCTTATGTTTTCTTAAAAATCTATCATTTTTTACATTAGTACTCATCCCTTCCCATTTTATATCCCCATTTGGAATATGGGGGAAAAAAACCAATGCAAATTGAGGTGGATGAAAATCTTTTTAATTTTGTATTGTATAAAGTGTAATTTGGTACCTTTTTGTTTTTAAAAAGTAAGAGAGAGAAAGAAAAGTAGGTAATTGAAAAATAAAAAATTCTAAGTGGGTCATATGTAAGACAAAATGTAAAAAAGTGTAGTAAATATTTGGTTGTTAAAGGGTAAGATGTGGAAATAACTATTCTTAAAATGGAAAAGATTTAAAGTGGGAAGAACTTTTTGAAACATCAAAAAAAAAAAAAAATGGGAACATCAAAAGGGAACATAGGGAGTATAATACATTTCATTTTGATCATTATTTGACATGTTTTGTTAAATTGCTTATTGTAATTAACATGAAATCAACATATAAATTATCATTTTTGCAAGTTTGATTAATTATTACTTGTTACTTAAACGGATAATCAAGCAATCCGGCCGTTTCACACGCGAGTGACGTGTAGATGGAATACGATTGATAGTATTTTCGAACAACGGATAAATGGAAAGTTGGTGTAAATGGGTGATGATTGGGAGTAATGTCTCACCCGACTAAATCCTATTGGTTGGCACCTCTATCTATAGCGAACCAAAATTACAACAAACTACTGTTCATTGGATAATCTATATATATATTAAAAGGCGTAAGCACATGTTGCAATCCGCCACGTGTCACTCTCCATTCTTTACAACCAAATTTTATCAACGTTTCTCTCATAAAAATACATATTGTCCCTGAGAAGCTTCGAACCCGCGACCTCGAGTGTGAAAGATAAATGTTCTAACCATTGTGTTACTATATTTTTGTTGCTTCTTTTATCAATACTAATAATGATATTAATGATGTTATATGTTTTTAATGAAAAACAATAATTAAGGTATAATATTTTAATTATATTTATAAATAAAACTACTAATCTATGACTTTTTACTAACATGTTTATACACCAAATTTTAGTTGTCTTAAAGTACTAAAGTCTAATACATATAAATCTCAGAACATTAGATAGGCCTAAATACTAGTTCTAATTTCAAAATAACGTAATTTTCATTGAATTAATGCACCTTAGAACTCACATGGTTATCTTTAATATATACTTAATGCACCCCAAAACACATGGGTGTTTGGACTAGATTCTTTTTCTTTTAACAACTACGAAGAGGCCACGACAATTTTTAATCCTATTCTGAAAGTAACATAGTATCTTTAATAATTCATTGCACCTCAGAACTGACAAGATTGTTTGTACTAGATTCTTTTTGTTTTCACAGCTCCGAATAGAGCAGCATGTTTAGCATGTCAACGTGCATGTGCATAACGTTTCGTACTTTCGGAAACATAAAATATTCAAAAGCATCAATGTTGAGTCATTAAACTTATCTTACTCTACTTGGAGGGAGCTATAGCAACACAATTGGTAACATTGCAAATTTTATAGTTCACACGAAAGTATGAAGAGGAAGTTGCGTACAGATCAATAATGAACATCACCCATTGAACAATGAACAATTACCTAATGGACATCAGTTAGACAACACTCAATGAACATGAACAATTATCCAATGAACATTAGTTGGACATCACCTAATGAACAGATTCAAAAATTGATTTGACATGTTTTCACCAATTTTTAAAAATTTGAAAACGTCACCCGATGAACATCAGTTTATGTTAAAAGAACAATAAGTGCACACACAAAGAACAATAAGTTAAATCAAAAGAACATCTCTTCGATTCTTAAATTTGACATGAAAATTTTCAAATTTCCAAAAATTGTATAAATGTTCTTTCGATTTGATTTGATGTTCTTTTAATTGAAATAAATGTTCTTTTAACTGAACTTGATGTTCATTGCTTTAAGGTTATATATTTCGAAATTCAAAAGTTTAAATCAGATTTAAAAATTGTAAATGTTTTTTTATTTGATTTGATGTTCTTTTAAGTGAAATAGACGTTCTTTTAACTGAACTTAATGTACATTACTTTATGGTTATATATTTCTAAATTTCAAAAGTTTGAATCATATTTAAGATTTGGAAAAGTTGTTTTGATTTAATTATATGTTCATTTGAATGAATTTAGTGTTCTTTTAACATAAACTGATGTTCATTGGTTGACGTTTTTAATTTTGAAAATTTTCATGTCAAATCAATTTTGGAGTCTTGTTCATTGGAGAAATGGTTATTGTTCTTTGTGTGTGAACTTAGTGTTCTTTTAATACAAACTGATGTTCATTGGGTGACGTTCATTGGATGATGTGCAACTGATGTTCATTGATGTTCATTGAGTGATGTCCAACTGATGTTCATTGGGTGACATTCATTGTTCATCGGATGATGTTCAATGTGTGATGTTCATTGTTCATTGGGTGATGTTCAACGTGCGCATGGTGCTCACCATGAGTCCGTGTGTAGTATCGACCAAATGGGTAAACATTGCATCAAGGAGTAGGATGGGCATCTTGCTCCACCTCCAGATATAGAGAATGTATATTTTTTCATTGTACAAAAAAAATTCGTCCAAATATTCAATTTACTCAATTTTAAAATGTCTATTGTAAGGAATATACAATAGACATTTTATCTACAAAAAATTTCGCCCCTAATGTTCAATCAACTCAATTTCAAAATTTTTTTTGATTCCATTTAACATTGATATATGTTGTTAGAGATATATTACGATACTAAAGATATGATTAATATCTTTAGGATATTATCTTTAGGAATATTATCCTATGATTTATTTTCACGTATTAGATTAATATTAGGAATAAGATATACTTAGAGATAGATTCCTTTTAGGAGTCTCTTTGTAGTCCTATATATATATATATTGTATTCATTGTTCATTGTTTAACATACCTTAATAAAATCATATTAATTCTACTCTCTCATAAACTTATCATGGTATCAAGAGCAGATTAGATTTTGGGATCGTTTACAAAACTTTCTTCCCTACCGCTGGGTTATAAAGTTAAACCCACCGGTGGGATTCATAAACCTTTACAAAAACAAAAACAAAAACAAAAAAAGAATCTGAAAACTTTTTGTTAAGTCACGATTATGAGATTATGCATCATACATCTGTGTGTACCATGAGAATGGTACACCCAAGGCTATTTGAGCAAAAGAGCAGCTTTGGGTGTACCATGCTCATGGTATATCCAACACTATTTAAGCGAAAAATAATCTTGGGTGTACCATACTCATGGTACACGCGGATGTATAATAAAAATTGTAAGCAATTATACCTGCGGACTCAAAGTGATTCATATGTTGTGTAAATGGGTGATGATGGTGAAGCATAATCAATAATCATAGTGCATCTTGGGTTTCCGTGAGTTCTTAAGTATGTTAGGACTTAGGAGTCGGGATTGGATGTCTGCTTGGGGGCGCACAAGAAAGCTCAACACTATTTGTTTAATCTTTTTATTTTTATTTTTTATTTTAAAAAGACGACTCTCCCTGTGTCGTGAGACGGGGTTTTATCGACTTTTCTTGTGTTGTGAGGTAAGGGCTTATTGGTTCTCCTTGTGCCATGAGATAAGAAATTATTAGTTTTGGCGAGGGGTTCGACAAGAATGATGACCCTCGTCTTCCCTAGATTTAACTGGTTCCAAAAGATTGACGTTCCCGTTCAATTGAAATATTGATCAAGATGTTAGAAAAGAATGTGTTCCTCAACTGAGATATGAAAGGTTCGAAAAAATGGCGGACATGTTCAGGTGATCTAAACGGGTTCGACAAAAAATTGTTCCAATTATATTGCATATTGAAGGGTTTGGGAAAATGGCGTTCCCCAATTTTGCTCAAGAAAAACAAAATTATTGAAGACGACAACACTAGATTTGTGCATTGATTTCAACGAAAATAAGTTACAGTTCATCCGATTGATATGTAACTATTGCTGATTTTTTGTATTTCTCCAATCGCAATAGTCATGTTACTGCCGTTATGATTGCTGGAGGATATTAAAGATATATTAGGATACTAACAATATAATTAATATCTTTAGGATATATTATTATCTTTGAGAATATTATCTTATGATTTATTTCCACGTATTGGATTAATATTAGGAATAAGACATATTTAGAGATAGCTTCCGTCTAGGAGTCCCTTTGTACTCATATATATATTGTAGCCATTGTTCATTATTGAACACATCTTAATAAATGGAAAATTAGTCAAAAACCACCTAATATAATGGACATTGTAGGTGTAACTACATTTTCTATTTTTTTAAATTTTAACTACCTTATATATGCAATACTTGTAGGTTTCACTACTACTGGGTGGTTTTTGGTCGGAAAACGCCATATTTTGCCAAAAAACCCCCATTTTGGCTGGAAAACCGCTGATTGGTACGTAGTGAAAAATAGCGGTATTACATATATATGGTAGTTAAATTTTAAAAAAAGAAGTTAGAAAAGGTAATTAAATCAATGATGTCAATTATATTAGGTGGTTTTTGATTGAAAAATCCATAATAAAATCATATATTTCTCTCCTCTCATAAACTTATCATATGTTCTTTTATACTCCATCCGTTCCCTTTTGATGTTCCCATTTTCTGTTTTAGGCCGTTTCTAAAAGTTGTTCCCATATTGGATCTTTTCCATTTTAAGAACATTTATTTCTCCATCTTACCCTTCAATAACCAAGTATTTACAACACTTTTTACTTTTTGTCTTACACATGGACCCACTTTAGAATAATTTCTTTCTCAATCACTCACTTTTCTTTTTCTCTCTCTTACTTTTTCAAAAGCAAAAAGTACCAAAGTACACTTTATACAATATAAAATTCAAAAGATTCTCATCCACATCAATTTGTATTGGTTTTCTCCCATATTCCATATGGGAACATCAAAAGGGAACGAAGGAAGTATAACCTTATTGTTCATTATGGTTATTCAATATGTTCATTTATCGATCAAATGTTCATTATAAAATTACACTCAATTTTATAAGAGTCTTTGTTCCAATAAACTTATGTTATTTACATAATAAATGTCCATTATGGTTATTCAAGATGTTCATTTATTGATATCTAATGTTCATCGTAAATGAACATTAGAATTATATATAAAAAAATATATATCAAAGTTAATTGGAAAATTGAGTTGAGTATACAATAAACATTTAAATTCAATAAATGAATATATTCAATAACCATAATAAACAACAAAATTCTATAAAGAAACATATGTCAAAGTTAATTGGAACAAAAAACTTCTTCAAATTGAAATTAAGTTGATTTTAAAATGAATATTTGAAAGCAATAAATGAACATACTCCATCCGTTTCTTTTTGTTTGTCCCATTTACTGTAGCTCCAAATGCCAAGGAGAGTGATGTCATAAGCATGTGGGTGGGGACAACAACTAAAAAGTTCACTTATTTTATATTAAATTGGTGATTAAAGTAGGTGAGAGAAAATTATGAGGTACATGTGGGACCAAAAAGAGATAAAGTAGGGACTAGGGATAAATGGGTAATATCATTTTTCCATATAAGGAAAGATGAAAAAGTAGGACAAACAAAAAGAAACGGACAAAAACGAAAAGTAGGACAAACAAAAAGAAACGGAGGGAGTATTTCACAACCATAATGAAAAATAAAGTTATATTGAATAACATATGCCAAAAGTTAATTGGAATAAAAACTTTTTTGAAATTGAATTGAACATTGGAGGGAATTTTTTTGGGTAAATGAATTCAAAATGTCCAATAATGAAGGAGAGAGAAAAAAATTGGTCCCATTTTTCTTATGTTAATTGAAGATCAACTAATATTCATTCCTTATTCATTAATTAGAAGTCTGAATTTACTTTTTGTACATTGAAAAAGGTCTAATGTACATTCCGTACACACCTGGAGCAGGATGCGCATCCGGCTCCTTGGTGTACCTTCTAATTTGCTATAGCAACCTACTGGGTAGCCTACCTAGCTAAGGTAATTGTTGACATGGACGTTGAGGTGGATGGTGAGGGAAAAAGGTGAGATCATCATATCAACAAACGTTAATGTATACAACATGTGCATTAATTAAGGAACAATATTATATTGTATGAATCAATAATTCAATCAAGAGATGCATTAATTTAGCTCCACTATCAATTTACAAGCAAAATCTAATCAAAGTAAACATTACCAGTTACTTGGACAATCACCGGATATACTATCCACCTTTAATAGAAACTGGTGATAATGAGATCCAATTTAATATATTTAATAATATTTTTATATTGTGCTATTGGTTTCCTTTATGGACGAAGCTATAGCAACCCACTCGCCACTAGGTAGCCTACCCAGCTAAGGTAGTTGTTGACATGGACACAGAGGTGAATGGTGAGGGAAAAAGATGAAATCAACAAACATTAATGTATACAACAATCATTAATTAGAGAAACAATATTATGGTTGTAATCAATAATTCAGTCAAGAGATGCATTGATTTAGCTCTGCTCTAATAATAAAGTTCATATCGTTTCACTAATAAGCAAAATTAAATTAAAGTAAACAGTACCCGCTACTTAATAGGAAAAAAAACTTAGACCACCCATTAGGTAAAATACCCATCTTTGATAGAGAGTGGTGATACTAAGATCCAATTCAATATATATTGTATTAGTGGTGCATAAATTAAATCACTCAGTACATAGATGTAGTAATGTCCAACAAAAATAAGTTGATATAGAAATTTCAAGTAATTTGCTTTGAAAAATCTATTCGTTTTTACAACCACCAAAAATTATAAGCAAATAGTACTTATATACGAAATGCCAATTAGTCATGTCCCGAAACTAAGGTAGTGAAATCAACTAGAACAACTTCAATCTAGTTTTTTTGAGGGAAAACGTCACAAGATGGGCTAATTATTCATAGAACTCAAATCATGTGCCAAAGGCAAAGAAATACAATTCGGAAAATCCGACTTCAAAAATCTACGTTCGTTCCTCCATGGCAAGCAATGAGCAAGCTCATGAGCAACTCTATTTCCATCTCTACTTACAAAAGACCAAACAATAGACTCAAAGTTACGACTTGAAGCATAAATGTCTTCCAAAATCAAATGAAAACGGCTAGACCCAGTCTCGTGTTTCCTAATGCTCTCACTAAGGACAAGGCAATCACTTTCCATCTCGATAATATTCACCCCATTCTGATGGCTTCCTTCATCCTCCACCAAATCGCCTTAGCTTCAGCACATAGCGGCTCCCAACACTAGCGTTTGCACCACCGAACACCATGAGCATACTCCATCAGCCCTCCTCGCTACCACACCAATCTATTAATACTTAATTTGCATAGGTAGTAGCCATTGGATTTGGTTGTATGTAAGTATCGACGGATATCGTTCGTTTGTTCTACAATCCGGGTGCTTCTAAAAGGACCAATGAGAAGCAACTCCTCAGTGTGCTTGTTCTTTATGTGTGATTTCAGCAAATGTACTACCTATTGTTCTCTCTGTTCCCAAAAGTTGTTCAACTAGTCTTCTAATTAACCATATACTTTTAAACTAAAACTAATTATAAGATCGTGTGATGCACACGTCAACTATCATATCTAAAATTTTATTACTTTGTTCCATAATAATTTACCCATAAAATATGTTGGATATGAGTTGGTATTTGCTTATCTAATATTGTATATATATAAGATAAATATGACGGGATATAATACTTTTATATACAGTCTTCCAATGAATTAGAGTATGAACTTATGAAACTTTAAATTATTAGAATGAGAAAAGATGATATAGTATAGTACTCCCTCCGTTTCTATTTAATATGGACGTTTTGACTATGGTTATATTATTCACATTCTACTCTTTGACCATCCTATGTAATTTATACACGAGGAAAAGTATAGTCATGTGGGATCTTTTTTGACTCATCTTGATATCTAGTTTTTTAATGTCGACTTTTTACAATTTTAACTCAAGCGTAATTAGAGATTTTCATAATCAAAGATATGCATTGGCAAGCGTGAAAAGTACAAATTTCCCTATTAAATAAAAACAGAGGGAGTATATATATCTTTTTACATAATTATATATAAAACATAATATTAATGAAAAAGATTGTTATTTATCTTAAGAGAAGGTATTGGGTCAGACGCGTCCGACCATAACATTTGGTCGGACGACTTTCAGTTGGTTTCATTTTTGTTTCAGTTGGTTTCATTTTTGTTTCATTTGGTTTCAATTTTTGTTCAGTTGGTTTCAATTTTTGTTCAGTTAGTTTCAATTTTTTTCAGTTGATCTTTTTAATTTCAGTTGGATGTCTTTTAAGTTCAGTTACTTATCTTACTGTTTCATTTACGTGTTTTAGTCTAAATGAAAACAAGTTAGAAGTAAATGAAAAAAAAGGGTGAGTAAATGAAAGCAAGTTAGAAGCAAATGAAAAAAAGGGAGTAAATGAAAGTAAGTTAGAAGCAAATGAAAAAAAAGGGGAGTAAATGAAAGCAAGTTAGAAGCAAATGAAAAAAAGGGAGTAAATGAAAGTAAGTTAGAAGCAAATGAAAACAAAAGGGGAGTAAATGAAAGCAAGTTAGAAGCAAATGAAAAAAGGGAGTAACTACATACCTTCATCTTTTAAACTGAAGGTACGTAGTTATTTCAGTTACTTATATTTTTCTTTCAGTTGGTTTTATTTTTCTTTCATTTAACAACTAACTAAAATTAAAAAAATAAAAAACACTAACCTCTGCTTTCTTCTCACTTTCTCCTTCTTCTTCATCAATGGCATCAATGGTAGAAGTTGAACTATCAGCAGCTGCAATGAGAGAAGCTATAATCTCTGGGAGATAAGGCGTGAGGTTAGATGAGCTTGCTCCATCATCTTCAAAGCCCTGTTGCGCCAGAGGAAGAAGATGAGCGGCGCGGCGGCGGCGGCGGTGACGGCGGAGGAAGAAGATGAAGAAGCAGGGGCGCGACTTCGTCCGACAAAACGTATTGGGTCAGACCGTCTGACCCAATAGTTTCACTTATCTTAATTTCATATTTTACGGGACCTTTGTTAATCTTTAGATTTTTTGATACCAAAGCCTCTGTTTGTAATTATCAGAATAATTAGATGTATTTATTTGTAGGTCTTGTTCTTTTCTATTATGAATATTATTTATGGATGTCCATTACCCCATCATATTACCTAGGCTCTTTGCATTCCTTAGTCTTTTGGTGTTCCTAGGCTTTTCACTTTCCGGCCTTTCACTTTCCTACTTATGTATATATATATATATATGTATGTATTCTCATCACTTCATATGGAATAAGAATATACACACAATAATCTACTCCCTCATATCTCATTCTCTAGTCTCTCTGTTTTATAACATGTTAGCAGCATCATTATCTAATTGAAGCTATTAGATTGGCCGAAAGTTTTCATCTATAATATTTCCTAGCCGCAAAAGGTAGCTCCAATTGCTATGTATTGATCTCATGATGCTTGGAAGTGGTTTTAACCGTAATGACATTGACTTTTAAGTTTTGAATTATTGGTCTTATACATTGGTAGTGGGTTGTTCAATTCTTATTTTGAGAACTGCTTGTGAGTTGCAAGATAGGATTATTATTTGACAATCATAACTAATTCTTTGTCTTCATTTGTTTAATCTGATGTTTGATCAATCTCCATAATTCTATGGCAATAAAGAATAGAATTTGAAATGCTCATGTGGTTATTCAGTGTATGTCTTGTAATCTGTACTCTCAGTGAATCTTATCCTTTTCTCTTTATGGTTAATCTTATACTTGTAATTGCATGGCGCAACACTCTAAAGTTACGCATTTTTTCCCTTAGTTTTGCGTGATAATATAATATCACCGACTAATTTGTTTCCATGATGCCATCTAGGATAATGTGTTGCAATAATTTAGTTCTGTATATGAGTTTATACCAAAATATTATACTTTTAATCTTATAATATTGTATCTATTTTGTTTATTTGATCTCATATCATTTATCGATCGACTCTAATATATATTTTATTGTATCAATTAATATCAGTTACATTTTGTGGAAATAGTTTACAATTTCCATATTGTGATTGTTTAATTTGTCGATAGTATCATGTTATGTTTGTGTTCATTATTAATCTTATACTCATATAGTCATATGGAGTACTTGTCATCATGCATAGCTTTATCATGGTGGACCTACTTATGCCAAAACGTACTGTGTATTATTCATGGTCTGAGTTTAGTTATGAATCATAGTTGTACAATTACATTGTTGTATAAGTTCATTAAATCTTGGGTGTTATTTTCATTCATTAGATTATGGCTAGTTTGTGAACTTCAATTGCCTTGTGACATTACGGATTACATGTCCATTAGTAACAATTTATTTTCTTCATGATGTATCTTTATTGTACTTTCATCCATTTTTTAAAGTCAACTTATGCCCATTAAATGCTATGTGTTTATAACATATAATTAAGCATGCGTTAATATCATATTGTATATGGATTTGCCCCCTTACTATTGTATATGGATTTGCCCCCTTACTATTTGTTTATAATTATATTAACAAATGTCATTCATAAGTTATGGCACTACTATTCACTTAGCATATATATTTTATGTACGTATGATCTCATTTTTTTTCTCTATCATTGTCTTCTGTTGGTTTCTTTCTGTCAAATTGGAAAGTTTGATATCAAGTTTTAAGATTTGAAGTCTGTGTGACATTTTGGCTTGTTGATTCACTCACGTTAGTCTTTTAGCTATCATATTCATCATATCATTGTATTATGTTCTAGTAATTTGCTTCCTCTAGCTTCAATAGCAACACATATGTGTATAATTTCAAGTACTTTTCCTTGATGTTTTTTTTTGTTAAATGTCTAGTTCGTTACTATGATATACTTTTGTTTTTAAAACGTGCTTTTACATAAGTATGTTTATTATTATTATATCTAATGGTGGAATATTATCTCGTATAGTGAATTATGTCAAATCTCGCAAAATTTGAATTTGTAGCTCTTGATATTACTGGAAAGAACTGTTTATCTTGGGTTCTTGATGCTGAAATCCATTTGGCTACCAAGGGTATTGGTAATACTATCAAGGCCGGAAATAATGAATTGGAACAAGATAAGGCCAAAGCTATGATATTCGTTCGCCATCACCTTCACGAGGCTCTCAAAAATGAATATTTAACTGTTAAAGACCCAGAGATCCTTTGGAGTAATTTAAAGGAAAGATATGACCACCAGAAAACTGTGATACTTCCCTCAGCTCGTTATGAATGGCTCAATTTAAGACTACAAGATTATAAATCTATAAGTGATTACAACTCAACCATGTTCAGAATAACCTCTAAATTGAAACTATATGGGAAAAAATAACTGATGATGAGATGTTGGAAAAGACTTACACCACTTTTCACAAAGATAATCTCCTTCTAAGCAAACAATATGGTGAAAAGGGTTTCAAGAAATACTCTGAACTCATATCTTGTATACTTGTGGCTGAACAAAATGACGAGCTATTATTAAAAAACCATGAGTTACGGCCTACTGGTTCTTCACCATTCCCTGAAGCGAATGCTGCATCCCATGATGGAAAGACAATAAAAAATAAAGACCATGCCAGCAACAGTGGTTGAGGTCGTGGCCGTGGAAGAGGATATAAACCTGCGAGAGGTTGAGGTGGTTATGGGCCTATTAGAGGTCTAGGTGGTTACTCCAAGAACTCCAATTCTCACCGGAAGTGGGACAATAAAAATGGTAACAAACACGAGAAGCATAATGTGACCATTGTGTGCTACCGTTGTGGAGGAAATGTTCACTGGTCTCGTGTATGTCGTACCCCAAAGCACCTTATTGATCTCTACCAGCAGTCATTGAAGCAAAAAGGAAAGAAGGTAGAGACAAATCTTGTGTTCGAGGATGGTGAAGGTGATTTTGATCATGACAATGCAACGCACTTGGAAGTTGATGATTTCTTCACCATCCCCGAAGGTAATAATTGAGATTTGGGAGATATGAACTTTGATCTTTTAAGAATAAAACTCTAATAGTATACGTTTATTAATCTATTTGCATTATGGACTCTACTATCATATTATGGCATCAGTTTATGACTTTATGGACTTTGTTATGTTTAAACTTCTAAGTAAGTTTTTTATTATTATTAGTTTGTGATTTTTTTTAATTATTTCTTTGAAGATCATGAGTAGTCAAGCTCTATTAGCATTACATGATGAAGATGTGTGTTTAGCAGATAGTGCCACTACTCATACTATACTTAAAAGTAAGAGATAGTTTTCTCAATTGAGAATGAAAAGCATCAGTGTGAGTACTATATTTTGTAGTACTAAAATTTGTTGAAGGCTCCGGGAGAGAAAATCTATTAATGCCTATGGGAACAAAATTTGAAATTGTTGATGCATTATACTCCTCTAAGTCTCAAAGGAATTTATTAAGCTTTAAAGACATCCGCCATAATGAATATCATATTGAGACAATAAATGAAGAGAATGCTGAATATCTTCAAATCACAAACATATCCCAAGGCACCAAACATGTTTTAGAGAGATTGCATGAATTCTCTACTGGTTTGTACTACACAAAAATAAGTGCAATTGAAGCACATTCTATACTAAACCAGAAGTTTATTGATGATTTTACAGTTTGGCATGACCGGTTAGGCCATCCCGGTTCTGTGATGATGCGAAAAATCATTGAATTTCATGTGGACATTATTTGAAGACCCAACAGATTCTTCAAAGTCATTCTTGTGTTGCTTGCTCACAAGGCAAGTTAATTATTTGGCCATCACCAGCTAAGATAAACTGAATCTATTAATTTCCTAGAGCGTATATATACAAGGAGATATTTATGGGCCAATACACCCACCATGTGGACCATTTAGATATTTTATGGTTTTAATTGATGCATCAACTAGATGGTCACATGTATCATTGTTGTCAACACGTAACCAGGCGTTTGCGAGATTACTTGCCCAATTGATCAGATTACGGGCACATTTTCCAGATTATCCCATCAAGGCTATTCGTCTTGACAATGCTAGTGAATTTACTTCTGATGCCTTTTATAATTATTACATGTCAATTGCAATATGTGTTGAACATCCTATAGCATATGTTCACACACAAAATGGTCCTGTAGAGTCATTCATTAAGCGACTTCAGTTTATTGCTAGACCATTGCTCATCAAATCTAAACTTCCTAATTCTGCTTGGGACATGCCATATTACATGCAGAAGCACTCATTCGCATAAGGCCAACAAGTCATCATAAGTTCTCCCCATCACAATTGGTTTTGGGTCAGGAACTAAATATCTCATTTAAGAATTTTTGGATGTGCTGTATACGTTCCAATTGCTCCACCACAGCGTACTAAAATGGGTCCTCAAAGGAGGTTGGGAATATATGTTGGGTATGAACTCCATCAATAATCAAATATTTAGAGCCATCAACATGGGATCTATTCACGATTCGTTTTGCATATTGTCACTTTAACGAGTCGGTTTTCCCAACATTAGGGGGAGAAACCAAACAGCTGGTAAAGGAGATCAGTTGGAATGAATTATCATTATCTCATCTTGATCCTCGTACTAGGCAGTCTAAAATGGAAGTTCAAAAGATAATTCATCTACATAACTTAGCAAATCGATTGCCAGATGCATTTTCTGACTCAAATAGAGTGACTAAGTCACATATACCAGCTGTGACTGCTCCTATAAAAATTTATGTCCCTAAAGGGCAACCTCAAGTTTCTAATGATTCAAAACCACGCTTGAAGCGTGGTATACCGGTTGGTTCCAAAGATAAGAATCATCGAAAAAGAAAAGGAGCAACGATTACAATGGCCAATTCGAGGAACTGACACATTCTGATGGATTTCCAGAAGAGATCGTGGACATGACAAAGGATATAAATCCAGAAGAAATTCAGGTACCTGAAAATGAAGAGATCTCAACAAATTATGTCATGTCTGGAATAACATGGAACCGCAATAAAGTCGACGTCGATAATGTTTTTGCATATTATATAACACTTGATGTCATGAATAATGAAGAGGATCAAGAACCAAGGTCCATGGATTAATGTAGACAAAGGGATGATTGGCCAAAATGGAAAGAAGCAATTGATGCAGAATTAAAATCTCTGGCAGAGGGAAGTCCAACCAGTTGATACTGGTAATCCTTTTGAGATATTAGCAATGGAGAAAGAAGAGGAAGTGATGGAGGTTGAGCAATGTGAGACTGATCTTGCTATTGAGATAGATAAGGAGGGGAAGCCTCCTGATCTTAATGGATAGTATATTGAGCTGGAATGTAAGGGGCCTAAATAGTCTAAAGAAGCAGAGAGAGGTGAATAAGTTCATTTTATCTCATAATATTAGATTATTTGGGCTCCTGGAGACAAAGGTCAAATCTCCTAAATTAGGTGATTTGTACCTAAATGTATGTCCTAATTAGTGCTTTACCTCAAATAATGCTTGGCATAAGAATGGTAGAATTATTGTTGGGTGGTATCCTGCAGCTTTTCAGGTCTCTATTTTGACATGCACTAGTCACCTTATACATTGTGAGGTTATCACAACAAGTCAACAGAGATTCTTTTGCACTTTTGTGTATGGCTTCAATGAAGCAGCAGCTAGAGAAGTGTTGTGGCAAGATTTGAGGAGCCTGAATGTTGCTAAATCTCCCTGGATCATCCTTGGTGATTTTAATGCTCTGATGAATATTGAAGAAAGGGTAGGGGAGCCAGTAAGAATTAGAGATCTTCAAGATATGAGAAGCTGTATGCATGATTGTGGTATGGAAGAGCTCAAAACTACTGGCCATTTCTGTACTTGGTCAAATAAACAGGGTGGGATCATAGAGTGTTCTCAAAGTTGGATAGGGTGCTAGGAAATAGTGCCTGGAGTGATGTCTGGCCACTAGCTGAAGTGCTTGTCTTGGATGAGGGGGAGTTTGATCATTGCCCTCTGATTGTGAACTCTTATTCAGATTGCCCTAGGAAGAAACCTTTCAAATTTCATAACATCTGGTGTGAATTTTAAGGGTTTCACACTGTGGTTAGAGATTCTTGGCAGAGACAGTTTACAGGATCTAAAATATTTGTTGTTATTCAAAAGCTGAAGCTATTGAAGGCTGATTTGAAAGTTTTCAATAAGGTTAAGGTTGGTGATGTGCATGTGAATTATAGGAAGCTTTGGATAACTTGACTTTTGCTCAGCAGAAGCTGCATCTAGACCCTCTAAATGGGGAGTTGTCTGATATGGAAAGGCTGGCTAGGAAGGAGTTCACTAAGGCTTATCACATTCAAGCCACCTTTTGAGCTCAAAAGGCAAAGGTGTTATGGCTTAATGAAAACACAAATTCTTCCATCAAAGCATTAAGATGAGAAGAATTCAAAACAGGGTAAATGTGGTGAAAAACACAGAGGGAGAATGGGTTTCTGATTCAAGAGGTGTTGTTGATGAGTTTGTTAATTTCTACAAGTTTATGTTGGGGTCAAAAGAACAGTGTAACCACAGAGTGGATCAGAGAATTATTGCTAGAGGTAATCTGCTGACAGAGGAGCAACAATCCTGTTTACAGTTTGTGTTCACAGCAGCTGAGATCAAGGGTGCTTTCTTCTCAATCCCTGATAATAAAGCCCCTGGTTTGGATGGTTTCAATAGCTTGTTCTTCAAACAGAGCTGGGAGATTATTGGTTCTGAGTTAGTAGCTGCAATACAGGATTTCTTCAGGCATGGTAAGCTGCTCAGAGAAGTTAATTCAACTGCTATAACCCTTGTGCCTAAAATCAAGAACCCTATTACTGTTGGTGATTACAGACCAATTGCATGTTGTTCTGTAATATATAAAGCTATTACCAAGCTGATTTGTGGCAAGTTGAATCGTGTGTTACCTGAATTAATAGCACCTAATCAAGGAGCTTTTATTTCTGGTAGGCAGATTATAAATAATGTATTAGTATGCTAGGATATCTTGAGACATTATAAAAGGAAGCAACAAAGAGCTGGAATCTTAATGAAGATTGACTTAAAAAAGGCTTATGACTCAGTAGATTGGGGGTTTATGGAAGATCTTTTGGTAGCTTTGAATTTCCCTCTTCATGTTTTGAGAATTATTATGACCTGTGTCACTACCCCATCCATTACACTGATTATTAATGGAGGTACAGAGGATTATTTTCCAGCTTAGAAGGGTTTGAGGCAAGGAGACCTATGTCCCCTCTTCTCTTTGTTCTATGTATGGACTACTTGACCAGGGTGCTTAGCTATATTGGTGATTTGGAAGATTTCAAGTACCATCAAAGATGTGCAAACCTACAACTCAATCACCTCTGTTTTGCAGATGATCTCATGATCTTTTGTAAAGGTGATATCAAATCTGCTTACTTGTTATTACAGGGGCTAAAACTGTTTTCAGAAACCTCAGGTTTGGTAGCTAATAATCACAAGTCTGCCTTATATACAACTGGTATGGTGGATTATGATGTTATTAGATTGAGGGATATCTCAGGGTTTTGTATTAGAGATCTTCCTTTCAAGTACTTAGGGGTTCCTCTCAGTGATAAGAAGATATCAGCTGCTGATTGTGATGTACTTATGGAAAAAATGACAGCTAGGATTCATACTTGGAGTTGTAGACACTTATCCTATGCTGGTAGATTACAACTGGTTAATTCTGTTTTGTTGAGCATTTGTTGCTATTAGGCTCAAATCTTTCTTCTCCCTGCTGCTGTTGTCAAGAAAGTAAATGAGATATGCAGGAACTACCTTTGGCATGGTATGAGAAATTCCTATAAGGGAGGGTATGTTAACTGGGATGATGTGTGTAAAGCTAAGAAGTATGGAGGCCTGGGGATCAGAAATCTGAGCTTGTGGAACCAAATTGCCATAGGTAAACTGATTTGGCATATTGGCTGTAAGAAGGATAATCTGTGGGTGAAGTGGATGCATGGAGTCTATATTAAGGCTGATTCATGGTGGGAGTTTCAACCTCCTACCAATGCTAGCTGGACTGTAAAATACCTATGCAAGGTGAAGAGTAAACTGGCTGGTTTGAACATGTCTCAGTGGTCTCTTGATACTGTGTTCTCCATTCAAAAACAGTATAAGATACTGTCTACACAAGGGCTAACTGAGGTGAGGTGGTGTGGTGCAGTTGGGGATAGGTTTGTTATTCCAAAACACAGATTTATTGCTTGGCTTGCAGTTAAGGAAAGGCTACAGACTAAGTCTAAGCTTTCCAGGTGGTATTTGTCTTGATGACCTATGTCTACTGTGTGGTGAGGTGAAAGAGGATCATACTCATTTGTTCTTTAGCCACTGTTACAGTACACAGATGCTGGCCAGTGTTTTGAGGTGGATTGGTCTACATTGGAGAGCTAGAACTCTGGCTCAATGGTTTACCTGGATTAGAAGAAGTTACAAAGCTTCTAAAGCAAAGAAGCAGGTTGTGAAGACTGTCTTTGCTGCTGTGGTATATATGATATGGAGAGTGAGGAATATAGTGTTTTGGGAAGAGAAGGTATTACATAGGGATCATGTAATTACAGAAATTAAGGGTCTAGTGAAAGCTAGAATAGCTTTTTTTTATTATAGGAGGTTTAATCCTTCTAATAGGGCTTGGTTAGATACTTTGTAAAGCTTGAGGGCTTAGATGGTTCTGTTCTTTTGGAAGGGTATGCTCTTCTTAAGAAATAGGTGTAAATTCATATCTATGCAAATATACTTCTTAGTTACCAAAAAAAATCTCTGGCAAAGAGAGAAGTGTTTGGACCAGTAGTCCGCACACCTGCAAGTGTTAAATCAGTGGGATATAAATGGGTCTTTGTGCGCAAGAGAAATGAAAAGGGCAAAATTGTAAGATATAAAGCACGTTTAGTTGCACAAGGATTTTCACAAAGACCTGGGATTGATTATGAGGAGACATACTCCCCTATGGTGGATGCGACTACTTTTAGATTCTTGATCAGTTTGGCAGTACGAGACTGACTTGATTTACGCTTATTAGAGGTAGTCACAGCTTACTTGTATGGCCCACTGGATAATGAGATATATATGAGACTTTCGGAAGGATTTAGGCTGCCAGATTCAGCAATTTCAGGATCTCGAGGACAATATTCTATTAAATTGAATAGGTCCCTGTATGGATTGAAACAATCTGGGCGCATGTGGTACAATCGCCTGAGTGAATATTTGTTGAATGAAAATTATAAGAATGACCCTATTAGCCCATTAAAGTTTATAAAGAGATATGGGTCAGGTTTTGTCATTGTTGCTGTATATGTTGACGATCTAAATATCATTGGAACTTCCGAAGAGATTTCGCTGACAATAGAATATTTGAAGAGGGAAATTGAGATGAAAGACCTTGGAAAAACGAAATTGTGTCTAGGACTGCAAAATGAGCACCTGAAATATGGAATCCTTGTGCATCAAACATCATACACAAACAAGGTGCTTAAGAGATTTTATATGGATAAATCACATCCATTGACCAGTCCGATGGTAGTTAGATCACTTGATGTAAATAATGATCCATTTCGTCCTCGGAAAAGTAATGAAGACATCCTTGGTCCTGAAGTACCATATCTAAGTGCAATAGGAGCATTGATGTACCTTGCTAGTCATACACGGCCAGACATATCATTTTCTGTTAATTTATTGGCAAGGTTTAGCTCATGCCCTACCCTTAGGCATTGGAATAGAATTAAGCACATAGTTCGTTACCTCGAAGGTACAAAGGATAAGGGCTTATTCTTTTCTAAAGTATCGAAAGAAGCATTGATTGGTTTTGCAGATGCAGGGTATTTATCTGATCCTTACAATGCTCGATCACAAACTGGATATGTGTTTACACATGGTGGTACTGCCATCTCTTGACGCTCAATGAAGCAAACCATTGTAGCTACTTCTTCCAACCATGCAGAAATTCTAGCAATTCATGAGGCTAGTCGTGAATGTGTGTGTGGTTAAGATCTCTAATCCACCATATACAAGAAGATTGTGGGCTATCATCTGAGAAACAAGCTCCAACAGTTTTGTATGAAGATAATGCGGCATGTATTGCACAACTCAAGGAAGGATATATCAAGGGTGATAGGATGAAACACATTTCACCGAAAATTTTCTTCACTCATGAGCTGCAGAAGAATGATGATATAAATGTTCAGCAGGTTCGATCAAGTGAAAGTTTGGCAGATTTGTTTACTAAGGCACTACCGACTGCTAAATTTAAGAAGCTAATTCACCAGATTGGAATGTGTCGCCTTAAGGACTTCTATTAATGTTTTCATGAGGGGAAGTTAATGCGCGCAATACGCTTTTTTCCTTAACCATGGTTTTGTCCCACATTGGGTTTTCCTAGTAAGGTTTTTAATGAGGCAGCATCCCAAAGCGTATTACGAAGGCGTTGTACTGTTTTTCCTTCACTAGGGTTTTTCCCACAGGGTTTTTCCTAATAAGGTTTTAACAAGGCACACTCTTCGATAATGGACATCCAAGGGGGATTGTTATGAATATAATTTATGGATGTCCATTACCCCTTCATATTACCTAGGCTCTTTGCATTTCTTAGTCTTTTGGTGTTCCTAGGCTTTTCACTTTCCAGCCTTTCACTTTCTTACTTATGTATATATATATGTATTCTCATCGCTTCATATGGAATAAGAATATACACAAAATAATCTACTCCCTCATATCTTATTCTCTAGTCTCTCTATTTTATAACATTTTCAACTGAACTGGAAATAACTAAACTGAAATGAACATTGAAATGTGAAAGTAAAAGTAAAAGTATTGTGCAGAGCTAGATAAACAAAACAAAACCGAAAATGAGCTGAGGAGGAAAGGTCCTAAGTTTTTTTTAACAAATACTAGAAAGGAGTTAGGGTTTATTCTCTTTGATTGAAAGCAACTTAACTGAACTCTAAAAAAATTAAACTGGAATGAACTAATAAGAAATTAACAATAGTTAAAATGTGCGAGTAAAAGTATTGTGAACTCAACTGAACTAACTAAAAAGAAAATGACCTAGGGAGATCAAACCCTTATTCAACAAGTCAGATTTTTAGCATTTATATCTCGATCCGATACCTAATTAATAACGCCGAGTCATGAGTTATTTTTAACTCTTCACCAAATAGGATGTTTAGAAATGAGTACCCCTACTTTCTTGTAAGATAAATAACAATATTTTGAGTTGTATCTTTATATCAAAATAGGTCTTATTTTAGAGTATATTTCGACCTGAGTATAAATGTATAAAAATTATTATTTTTTGAGTTGTAACTAAAGTTATGATTGGTTTATACGTTATAATAATATTTATAGTTTATTGAGACCCAAACTTTATCTATTATTTATCAAAAACTCTATTTATCATTTTCAAAATATTGTTCAAAATCACATAGGCATGTATTTTTTCAGTGTTCTTTAGAAAAAAATTGCTTTAGTTGATGACTTCCTAGTTGAAGATCAGAGTTAATAAAAGAAGTTCAGAGGAGCAAATCTAACCTAATTCTAATAAACTCCCTTGAAAGATAGGGCAAACCCCCTCGTAAGATAAGTGTCTACCCTACCGCTCCGACGGTTTTTTCCTCCGTTTTAATCGGTTTTCTCTGCCGGTTGCCGGTGTTTCTCTAGTTGTGATGGCTGGCGATATTATTGACAAGTGCTTGGCGCTTCGAATTGGCGATGAGGGGAATGAAACGATTGACTTGGGTGAATTTGAATCTTCTGAGATTCAGGATAAAGTCTCACTCATGCTTGTGGGGAGGCTTGCGACGACGAGGAGCTTCAATCTGGAGGCCTTTAAAACAACGATGACTAGGGCATGGGGTATTACTGATCTTGTGCTAATACGGGCGATTAGCCCTAATCGGTTCGAATTCCAATTTTTTCATTGGCGTGACCGTGACAAAGTACTCGAAGGGAGGCCATGGTGTTTTAACCAAAGCCTTCTTGTCCTCAGCGAGATTACAGGGAATGAACAGACGATCCATATGCCGCTGAATCACTTGCCCTTTTGGGTCCGTCTGTATAACCTGCCAATCAACTATCGATCGGATGCGGCGATTAGGGCTTTGACTTCGCATATTGGTAAGTGTCTTGCATTGTATACTGATGACTTAGGGTTGGGAAGTTATAGACGTGCCAAGATTATACTCGATGTAACTACACCTCTGCGACAGACCCAACGTATTTTTTGCAGGGATGGTTCGAAAATCGACATTAAACTTGAATATGAACGTCTTCCTTTATTTTGTTTTCTTTATGGACGGATTGGTCATGGTGAGAAGGAGTGCACCCATGTTGAGGATGACGGGAAATATTTGACGTACGAATGGGGTGCGTGGATTAAAGATTCTCCAAGAAGAGGAGTGTCAAAGCTAAAAGAGGAGATTGCTGCGTTGAAGGCTAACAAGAAACTTGTGTTCGTTACGAAGAAAACACATGAACCTAACATGTGTAATAATAATCGTGAGGTGGATGGCTTGGGGGTGAGTAAGGGTGGAGATGAAGAGGTAGTGGTGGAGAAGCAAAGTGAACCAGTGATTGAAAAAGAGTTGGAGCAGTTAGGAGAAAATGTCGAAACAACCCGATTTATTGCAACAGCAGTACCAAGCGATGTAAGTGGGGTGGGGGACAATGATGGGTTGTGTTTTGCGGTAGGTGCATGATCTCCTGTGAACTCAAACTGTTCAGCGAGGAAGTTTAAACGTAAAGCAAGAGGGTTGCAAGAGGGGAGACAACATGTAGGGGGTTTGGGGTCGTCTCTTACTGTAGGGAGGGGTGTGTTGGGGGACAAAAGGAAGGATTGTATGGATGGAGGTGATGTGGTGATGGAGGATATGGCTGATGTTGGTAAGCGGGTACGTAACGAGGTAGGGTACTCCAATGGTTCGGGTGCACAAGTAGCGGTGGTTGACGTTGCTCAACCCCGCGAACACCAATGAAAATATTGAGTTGGAACTGTCAAGGGTTGGGCAATCCCATGACAGTTCATGCCCTCCAATCGTGGTGTTGGAGGGATCGTCCGTCTTTGGTTTTTGTAATGGAAACCATGATCGATGCTACGAACCTAGAAAGAGTTGGAAATAGGTGTGGGTTTCATGATGGATTATGTTTGGATAGTTATGGTAATTCGGGTGGTATGGGGTTGTGGTGGCGTGACATGAACGTAACGGTGAAATCTTTTTCTCGACACCACATCTTAGTGGAAATTGCGAATGAAGCTAATATTCCTTGCTGGGCTGCTGAGGGTCTTTATGGGTGGGCGGTTGCGGAACAAAAATATAAGACTTAGGATTTGATGAGGTCCATACAAGAAGCCACAGAGTTACCGCTGATCTTTTTTGGTGACTTTAATGAGATTACTTGTTTGGAGGAGAAAAGTGGGGGTGCCGTTCGAAGTAAAGGCGAATGGATGCTTTCCGCAAAGTGATCGATTTGTGTGCGCTCAAGGATCTTGGCTACAAGGGTAGCATTTTCACATGGCAGCGGGGGCTTGACCCGACGACAATGATACGTGAGAGACTTGACCGCTACCTAGCGTGTGAGAGGTGGCTCTCTTTGTTTCCCCGATGTATGGTTAGGCACCTTCTTATTCATAATTCCGACCATGCCTCGATCATGTTGCAAGCGGATATTGATACCCGTTCTCGCAAGCAAAAGAAAAGATTTCGTTTTGAGGCGTACTGGCTGTCTCATGCGGAGTGTCAGAGGGTGGTTCAAGAAACTTGGAGCGGAGGAGTTGGGGTGGATATTCACACTAAGATGGAACATTGTGCTATGAGACTTAGTGAATGCGCGAGCTGCACCTTTGGGAAAATGAAGGAAAAAATCAAGAAGCTCGAAAAGGACTTGTTGATTTGGCAGCGGCGTCCCCCCGACGCAGAAAGGATGAGAAGATATGAAACCATTGGTGTTGAGTTGGATGAGCTACGAAGGGCGGAAGAATCATATTGGCATGCGCGGTCTAGAGCTAACGAGCTACGTGATGGAGATAAGAACACTTCGTATTTTCATCACAAGGCTAGTCAACGAAGGCGACGTAATACCATTAGTAAGCTTAAAGATGAACATGGCGTTTGGCAGGAAGATGAGAAGGAGATAGGGGGCGTGATTGAGAGATATTTTAGAGATATTTTCACGACATCACGGCCGACCGGGTTTGATGAGGCTCTCCAGGGCATCGAAGCAAAGGTGACGGAGGAGATGAACGGGGCTTTACTTGTGGAGCCTACTGCAGTGGAAGTCTTTCTGGCTCTATCGCAGATGCATCCGAACAATGCTCCAGGCATTGATGGTATGCATGCGTTGTTTTATCAAAAGTTTTGGCATTTGATTGGCTCAGATGTGGTTGATTTTATTATATCCTGGTGGCGTTGTCTGAATAATCTGTCTATGGTAAACAAGACTTGCATTGTACTTATTCCTAAGTGTACAGAACCTACACAGATGGGGGATTTTCGTCCTATTAGTTTGTGTAATGTTGTGTATAAGCTTATTTCTAAAGTCTTAGCAAACCGCCTCAAAGCTGTATTGCCTGTTCTTATTTGTCATCACCAGAGTGCTTTTGTGCCCGGACGTCTTATTACTGATAATGCCCTTGTTGCCTTCGAGATTTTCCATGGCATGAAAAGATAGACTAATGCTAGGCAGGGTTCGATGGCTGTGAAACTAGATATGAGTAAAGCATATGACAGGGTTGAGTGGTCTTTCCTTGAGAGGGTGATGATGAAGTTTGGGTTCTCTGGAGATTGGATTCGACGAATCTTGGATTGTCTTGCCAGTGTGTCCTATACTTTCAAATGGAATGGGTGTACTCAAGGGAATACTTTGCCTGATAGAGGTTTGCGGCAGGGTGACCCAATTTATCCTTATCTTTTTCTTCTGTGTGCAGAGGCTTTTTCTAGTCTGCTCACGAAAGTGGCGTCTGAGGATCGTATTCATGGTGCCCGGGTGTGTAGGGATGCACCATGTGTTTCACATCTATTTTTTGCAGATGACAACATTCTCTTTGCTAGAGCGACACTTCAGGAATGTTCAATTTTGGCTGATATTATCGGTAAGTATGAACGAGCATCTGGTCAGAAACTTAATTATCATAAATCTGAAGTTTCCTTTAGCAAGAATGTTGAAGCTGGGAGAAGACAGGAGATTTTGGCTATGTTAGGGATGAAAGTTGTGGATCGTCATGAGAAGTATCTGGGCTTGCCTACGATGATTGGGAGATCGAAGAAGATGGTGTTTAGTTGTCTGAAGGAGAGGGTTAGGAAGAAGCTGCAGGGTTGGAAGGAAAAACTACTGTCTCGCCCTGGGAAAGAGATCCTCATCAAAGCCATGATCCAGTCCATTCCCACTTATATGATGAGTTTATTTCGCATTCCTGATCGTATTATTGATGACATTAATTCTATGGTGGCCCGCTTTTGGTGGGGCCCCAAGAGCACAGAGAGAAAGATGCATTGGGTCATTTGGGAGAAGCTATGTCTACCTAAATCTTTTGGCGGAATGGGCTTTAAGGATCTTAAGGTCTTTAATCAAGCTTTATTAGCCAAACAAGGATGGCGGTTGATTTCTAATAATGAGTCCCTCGCTTTTAAAGTCCTTAAGTCTCGCTATTTCAAGCATAGCGACTTCCTAGGGGCTTTTCGTGGCCACGATCCTAGCTTCGTATGGAGGAGGGGGGGGGGGGGACAAGGCCTTTCTTTTGGAGGGGTTGAAATGGAGAGTGGGGAGGGGTGAAAAAATACGAGTGTGGAGTGATGCATGGCTGCCCGGCGAGTCATCTATAGTGGTGCCTACCCCTAATGTGAACAGCCCTGCTGATTTGTTGGTCTCCGAACTCGTTGACGCACAAGGACGATGGGATGATGCGTCGCTTGCCAGGCACTTTATTGACGAGGAGGCTCTCCTAGTTAAGTCTCTGCCTCTTAGTGTTAATTCGCTGGAGGACACTTTGTTTTGGTGGCCGTCTAAGGATGGTATCTATTCAACAAAGTCTGGCTATCTACTTGGAAGACTCGGACACTTGCGGGGCTGGACCCAACGTTTTGGTGATGCGGCGAGTGATGTGTGGAGGAAGGTTTGGTCTATGGGTGGCCCGCCAAAGTTACATCATTTCATTTGGCGAGCCTGTATTGGGGCCTTGGCGACTATGGGACGACTCCAGGAGCATCATGTTGTTGAGGATGGTAAGTGCTCTCAATGCTCAAATGCTAACGAATCCATAAATCATGCTGTGTTTGATTGTTCTTTGGTGCGTCCCATTTGGGATCCGTCCCCGTTTGTGGACCTCTTGTGTGACGCCCCATCTTTCTCCTTCATGGAGCGTTTATCTTGGCTTATGGACAAGTTAGATGGAGAAAGCTTGAGGTGTTTTGCTGCTCTTGCGTGGGCAGCCTGGTCCTATCGGTGGTATTTAACGAACCATGGGCAAGTATTGAGGCAAGCACTCTGGGGTTCTTGAATCTGGTACGTGATTATGGTGATTATGCTCGTAAGGTGTTTGTTAGTCGAAGTGGGAGTGATCCAGGCGTGGTTTCTCGCAATGAGTGGGTGCCTCCGGGTGTGGGAAGGATAAAGATCAACACCGATGCAGCTGTGATGGAGGACATTGGCGTGGGGTTAGGAGTAATTGCTAGAGGAACAAATGGGGAATTGCGGGCTGGGTGGGTGCGGAGAATTGCTGCTAAGTGGTCGGTTGAGCTAGCGGAAGCAATGGCGGCAAGGGCAGGGCTAATCGTGGCTAAGGAGTTGGGATATGACGCAGTGGAGCTGGAATGTGATGCAACTTCGATCGTGAAAGCAGTGTTTAAAGGGAGCTCAGGAAGATCCATCTTTGATATGATTATTGATGATATTAGATATCTTAGTTTTTCTTTTAGTTATTTCTCTTGTTCTAATGTTAAGCGGGTTGGAAATGTGGTAGCTCATTCGATGGCTAGATGTTTGCCAGAAAATGGGGTTGAGCAACTCTTTGTAAACTCTTTTCCCCAAGGTATTATTACCTTGGCGGACCTTGTTTAATTTTATTCCCCCGTCTTTCCCCTCAAATAAAAAAGAAGTTTAGAGAGCTGGTACAAGTGGGTAAGAAGACAACATGGTTCAAGATTTCAGAAGAAGGTGATATAAGTTGGGCTGTATGCTGTTGCTTACTTCATTTGGAGGGCCAGAAATACTGCAATTTGGGATTTAAAAGTTCAGAGACCAGAAATTGTTTTTAGTTCTTTGAAATATGATGTTATCACTAGAGTTAATGCTTCTTTTAAGTAGTTCTGACAACGATTGGTGGGAATGCTTTGTATGAATTAGTTTGGTTTGGTTTCCTTGTGAAGAAGAGTCCATCCTAGATGCTTTGTTATGATCTTGGAAACTTTAGGGTGTATGCATTGTTTTGAGCTATTAAACTTCTTTCTTACCTGTTAAAAAAAAGATATAATATTAAAAATATTTGTGACGTGAAAATCCTATCTATTTGTATATATATACTCCCTCAGTTATTTTTTGTTTGTGCCACTTATTATACATCCAAATGCCAAGGAAGATGATGTCATATGCATGTAGGTGGGGACAACGATTAAGGGATTGTTCTCTTCGCATAAATCTAGCTGAACTGAACTGATTGAAGCTGAACTGAACTGATTGGAGCTGAACTGAAATGAACTGAATTGAAATGAATTGAATTAGATTGAATGTAATAAATATATAAATATTATTTAAACTATAATCATATGAATATTAAATAATAATTATAATGATGAGTAATAATAATTAGTAATTAATAATTAATGAATAATGATAATAGTATTTTGAATATTATCAAATGATAGTTATAAATAAATAATAGTAATAATAAAAAAATTAATAATAATAATGATGATTATATAATAACTACAATATCTAAAAAGTAAATTAATTGTACTATAATAATAATTAAATATAATAATATAATAATATTTAGTAATAAATTAATAATTGGGACGGACTGCAAAAAATTGCAATATAAAACATTTCGAAGTGATGTGAGTGGTTTATGCGCTAAACAATGTGACTTGATTTGTGCTTTTGACCAAACCACTTTTTGCAGTTTTGGGTTGGTCTATAATATTTTTAAACCTAACAATACCACAAACCGTCATAGTTGCTTTAGTACTTCAAGTGCTGTTTTTGAGTATTAAACGTAACGACAATTTTGTAGCTTAATAGTAATATTATTAAAAAATTTGTAATATTTTCAATATCGGCTAGCTTGTTGTAGTTTATTTATTTGAAGTAATAGTAAATACCTAGTTGGTAAGATAAAACAACAATTGCAAATTAGAATCCTCGTACTGAGATAAAATATTATTAAACCGCAAACCGCACCAACCTAAACCATGATCCTCCCTAATAATAAATAATAATAATAATGAGTAAAGATATAATAAACAAAATAATATATAGCAATAATAATAATAACAATAATAATTAGAGTAATTAGTAAAATAAATTAAACCAGTAATAAAAACAATATATAACAAAATAGTTAAATAAAGAATTGAGCTGAACTGAACTGAACTGATTGGAACTGAACTGAACTGAAGACTGAACTGATCTGAACTGAAAATAAGCTGGGAAAAACAGGCCCTAAGGAGTCAACTTATTTTATAGTAAACCTGGTGATTAAAGTAGGTGAGAAAAAATTTTAAGGTATATGTGGGACGAAAAAGTGATAAAGTAGGGGTAGATGGGTAATATAATTTTCCCACTATAGAGAAAGATGAAAAAGTAGGACAAATAAAAAACGGAAAGTATGACAAACAAAAAGAAAAGGAGGGAGTATGTATATATATATATATATATATATATATATATATATATATATATATATATATGATTAGGCAATCCCAATATTAAGAAGAGAACAAATCGTCTTTTTGAAAATAGTTACTGTTGTAACATATCAAAAGATGACACGTGGTCCAGTCACAAACTGCCACGTGGCCCAATGAATTGGTGACACGTGGCTCATCCCATCAGCGACACTTGGCAGCATACCAAAGGATAGCCGATGACATCACCAAACTGAATAAGAGAGGCCCAATTATTCCCTAAAGGAAGGAATAATCACCCCAAATCCCCATAAGAGGAAGAGAGTGATTGGATAAAGGGCTCAAGGCAATAAAACTATGACAAGTGTCACCCTCTCATGGCCCAACCAATCACACCCCTCTATTTTAGGGTGCTCCTTTTCGTACATAGATACTATTAATAGCTCCTCATAATCAGGTAAAAGGGGATCTCAACTACTCTCTTAAACTTACTCTGTCAAAATTCATACTAAGATTTTATCTTTAGAATACTGACTTCAGCATCGAGAGGAAATCAAACCCAAACCTCCGGTTTGGTTTTCCCCTTTTTTGCAGGTTCGGAAACGAAGCTACATCTGTGCACAAGCCTCCCAAAACTCATCAACCCTACACCTGTCCATTATGCGGACAAACATCGTTTACGAAAAGTAAACAGAAAACATTTGGCGCCGTATGTGGGGAGGCGTGGAGATGAAAGACTGCAACTCGTCCAACCGAGGACAAAGAATGAGTCCTTACGTGCAAGTTAACGACACAGTCGATGATGAACGTCCGACCAGAGGACGAGACGGGCCTCGTCAAAGCGATCCAATCGGGACAGTGTTAGAGCCCAATACTGCTCTTCCAGTCACTGCGGCTCACTTGGAGAATGCTCTAAACGAGTTTCAAGCCAAAATGGCCCAAGTCAAGGGGATTCATTAGGGTCAACTAAGATTAAGAACAATATGCTGTTTTTCAGGGTAGGCACTCAGCCTGATTCTAGGCCTACACCTAGAAGAGGAGCCTCCCAGGAGAATGTAGCTGGACCAAACGGAGCTAGACGACTAGAGGAGGCTCGAAGGTCGTCTAAGGGAAGGCATCCTGCTCGTAGTGAGAAACCACGTCGTCTAGACTGGATTCTGGTCGTCACCAACCCGGTGAACAGACCAGTAGACGGTCGTCGGATGGAGAGGGACGCTCGGGAGTACTTACAAGCAAAAAGGGTGGCGGCCCAACAACGGTCGGAGACTAGATCAACGCCTTACTTGCAGGACCCCACCATGGGAATCAGGAGTCACACTTTGGAGCAAGGAAGGACACCGTCCATCTATGAGCCTCGTCAGGAGAGGACAGTGGTCCAGCCTAATGTCTACCGAAGGACCTCCCAACAGAATGTTTATAGGCGAGGGTCTCAGGAGGTTAGTTCGTCAAATCCAGTTCTCAGGGAATGCAGGAGAAATACAGTACCAGTTGATACACGCTTCAGGGAACTCCGCATAGATTGGCCGACACCATTCTCAGCCAGAATAATGCAAGCCCCTCCGTGTGCTAAGGTTAAGCTCCACACCATTGATCCGTTCGATGGCACTACCAATCCAGATGATCATCTTTCAGCATACAAACATCAAATGTACGTCCAGGCTATGGACGATGCTACATGGTGTAAGAACTTCCCAGCTACCCTGAAAGGGGTTGCTCAGAAGTGGTTTAAGAATTTACCAGCAAATTCCATCAACAACTTTACTGAGTTGAGTTACTCATTTACTAGTCATTTTGTAGCCAACCGGTAGGAACAGAAAACCAGTATTCATTTGGGGAAGATTGTCCAAGCCCCAAAAGAGTCTTTGAGAAGTTTTGTGAAGAGGTTTAATCTTGAAGCTCTCAAGATCCACGACCTGAATGCGGGTGTAGCATTTGATGCATTCATTCGAGGACTTCGTCCAGGAAGCTTTAAGTTCGACTTGGTCAAGAAAGAAATAACCACATTGGCCGAAGCTCTTAGAGAAGCCGAAGCTTTCATACACGCGACAGAGGTGTGTGCTGAAGCTAAACACTCAGAGTCTAAGAAGCCCGAGGAGCCTGTTCAAAAATCTAAGAACAATCCTAAGAAGGCTGAGACCTGGGTAGTATCTTCAAGTACAAACCCGTCAAGAAGAGAGAAAAGAAAGGAAAGGGCTGTGTCAGCTAAGCCTATTGAGTTTACTAAGGATCAGTACTCTATCCTTATGGAGATCAAGGACCAGCATGAACTTAAAGCCCTAGCAGAGATGAAGACACCTTACAAGAATCGAGACAGAAGCAAGAATTGTCACTTCCACAAGGATTGTGGGCATGAAACCAATGAGTGTAAACATTTAAAGAGAGCTTTGGAGCATCTTGCAAAGCAGGGAAAGATGAACCAGAATGTGTCTCGGTAAGGTCGTTTTCAGAAGAAGGATTTTCGGCAAAGTAAGAAGAAATCAAGTGCCAGCACTGATGAAGATGTAGTTTTGGTGATATCCTGCGGATTTGCAGTCGGAGGACCAGCTTTGAGAGGGCACAAAAATTATGTTAGCGAGCTCGCCCAAGTGTTGCTAACAGGAAAAATTAAGGTATACCCGTTCCCCCTGGTGACGGTGAGTGAGGGTGATGGTGGTCAGATTAGAACTCCTCATGATGACCCTCTGGTCGTAGAGATGAAGATAGCCAACCTGAAAGTGCGAAGGATCCTTATAGACACTGGTAGCTCGACTGACATTATTAGTGCCGATTGTTTGTTAAGACTAAAATTTGATGAAAAAGACCTCATTCCAGTCCATCATCCGATTATAGGATTTGGAGGAGGAATCATTCATCCGGTAGGGACGGTGTCGTTGCCCGTCAGAGTTGGAGAGAAAGATAGAAGTAGAACTATGTTCATAAAGTTTTTGGTTATCAAAGATCTGACAGCATATAATGTAATTCTGGGACGTCCTAATCTCAACAACATTAAGGCGGTCATTTTTACTCATCTGATGTTGATGAAGTTTGAGTGTGATAATGGCTAGGTTAGTACAATCTACGGAGACCAGCGGGCCGCTAGAGAGTGCTACCTTACTACCTTAAAACCTTCATCATGGAAGTTAAATGAAGCTGAGCCCATGGATGTAGACGAGCCCAAAGAGGCTGGGGCAGAGACAGTAGGAAGGTCCAGAACGAAAGAAGAGAAATTTCAGACGCACGCTGCTTCCGTAAGGAAGCCGTCAGGAGAAAGAAATGAATTGTATGTTACTTCCGAAAGGAAAACGGCAAGACATCTGCCCAGTAAGAAAAGAAAGTTCGCCCAGGTCAAGGAAGAACCAAGGTCTTCAGCTGAGGTGATGACGATAGCAAGCTTGACTCTTGATCGTCCTAAGCCTGCTGAAGCTCCTTTGAGCATCTGTTTAGATGATTCTCGTCCAGAGAGGACTTTGCAGATTGGAGCGGGTTTAAAGCCTGAGTTACAAGGAGCTATCATCACACTGTTGAAGGAATATCAGGATATCTTTGCCTATGGGGTAGAAGAAATGTCGTGAATGGACCCAGAAGTGGTTGTTCATTGGCTAAACGTTGATCCAGCCAGAAAACCGGTCAGGCAGAATAAGAGACATTTGGGACCTGTGAGGAATCAAGCTGTAGATGACGAGGTCAGAAAACTGCTTGAGGCAGGTTTCATCAAAGAAACCCACTATCCAGATTGGGCTGCAAACGTGGTAATGGTCCCCAAGCCGAATGGAACTTGGAGGATGTGTGTTGACTATACAGACTTGAACCAGGCTTGCCCCAAAGATAGTTTTCCCTTGCCCAAGCTGGATCGTCTGGTAGACTCGACTGCCGGACATTCGTTGCTGAGCTTCATGGATCCTTATTCAGGGTTTCATCAGATACCAATGCTGCCGGAGGACCAGGATAAGACCTCATTTATAACAGAAAAGGGGTTGTATGGCTGGCTAATGATGCCTTTTGGTTTGAGAAATGCCCCAGCAACCTTTCAGAGGCTTATCAACCAGATCTTTTCACCTCAGTTGGGACGTAATCTAGAAGCATACATTGACGACATTATCGTCAAGAGCCAACAGGAAAAAGATCATGTCACAGATCTACGCGAAACTTTTGGAACCTTGCGCAAGTATAAACTAAGACTTAACCCAAAGAAGTGGGTTTTTGGGGTCTTGGCTTGCAAGTTCCTGGGGTTTCTAGTAGATCAGCGTGGGATAGAGGCAAATCCTGAAAAAATCCAAGCTATACTCGATATGAAACCTCCAACAAAGGTTAAGGAAGTACAGCGGCTGACTGGCTGTCTAGCGGCTGTGGGACGATTTTTGTCCAAGTCAGGTGACAAGTGTCATCATTTTTTTGCAACGATAAAGAAGAAGGCAAAGTTTCAGTGGACTCCTGAAGCAGATGAAGCTTTACTTGAAATCAAGAAGCATTTACAGCAGCTCCCTCGTCTAATAAGTCCAATGGTCGGAGAGAAGTTGTATGTTTATCTGGCTGTTTCTCCTGAAGCAGTTAGTGCCGTATTGTTAGCTGAGAGAGATGCTATACAAATCCCTATATACTTTGTGAGTCAAGTACTCAAGGATGCAGAGAGCAGATATACTACAGTGGAGAAGTTCGGTCTGGCCTTAGTAGTAGCTAGCCGGAAGCTAAGGCCCTATTTCCTGGCTCATAGTATAGTTGTTTATACTGATCAACCGCTGAAGAAAGTCTTACAGAAGCTGGAGGCGGCTGGGAGGATGCTCAAATGGGCGAATGAACTGAAGATGTTCGACATTACCTTTGAGCCAAGGAAAGCGATTAAGGGACAGGCTTTGGCAGACTTTATAGCTGAACTAACCCATCCAATACTTGATCCAGTAAAGGATCCCTCTGAGGGCAGCCAAAGTTGGAAGATGATGGTGGATGGCTCATCTACTGCCCAGGGTAGTAGGGCAGGCCTGGTATGTCAGTCACCTGAAGGTGATAAATACGAATATGCCTTGCGGTTTAAATTCACAGCCTCCAATAACGAAGCCGAATATGAAACCTTACTGGCTGGAATTCGGATATGCCGAGTAGTTGGAGCGAGGGAATTGGAAGCAAAGTTAGATTCCCTTCAGGTAGTCAGCCAGGTGAACGGGGAATATGAATGCAAAGAGGCCTCCATGGCCAAGTATGTTCAGCTGGTGAAGGAAGAGATCAGGCAGTTAGAACGGTTCACTTTGGTACAAGTACCTAGGTCTGAGAACCATCAAGTTGATGCTCTATCAAAACTGGCTAGTTCAGCTTTAGGTGACGCTCCTCGAACTGTATTCAGGGAAGTACAAGAGAAGAAGAGCATAGATCAGGAGGAAGTGATGTTTCTGAGTAGAGGAAACAATTGGATGGATCCAATACTTCATTACAAGAAGACCGGTCAATTACCAGAAGATCCGGCAGTGGCAAAATATGTTAAGGCTCGTGATAAGTGGTTCGAGGTTTGGGATGAAACATTGTACAAGAAAGCATATAATCGTCCGTTGTTAAAGTGTATTACCAGAGAAGATAGCCTTGAGGTACTGAAGGACTTGCATGAGGGCTCTTGTGCCTCACATATTGGTGGCCAAGCACTGGCTGAAAAAGGACGCAGGATTGGCTATTTCTGGCCGACATTAAATGCGGACGCCATGGACTATGCAAAAAATGTGACAGCTGCCAGAAGCATGGCCATCTCTTTAAGCGTCCGTCCAACTTCCTTACCCCTGTCCTGGCTCCTTTGCCATTTTCTAAAAGGGGAATGGACATTCTAGGTCCTTTTCCTATGGTGGCCGGCCAGAAAAAATTCGTGATTGTGGTTGTGGATTACTTCTCGAAGTGGGTTGAAGCTGAAGCAGTTAGGGGCATAAAGACGAATGACGTAAAAAGGTTCATCTGGAAAAGCATCATAACAAGATTTGGGATGCCCCAGTCGATAGTGTTTGACAATGGACCCCAGTTTGAGACCCCTAAGCTGAAGGATTGGTTCACAGAGAGGGATATTAAATCCACTCTGCTTGTGTTGCCCATCCACAGGCAAACGGCCAGGTAGAGGCTTTCAACAAGATCATATCAGAAGGCATCAAGAAGAAGTTAGAAAATGCCAAGGGTTTTTGGGTTGAAGAGCTTCAGCTGGTTCTTTGGTCCATCAGAACAACTGCCAAGAATTCAACAGGGGAAATGCCCTTCATGCTAGTCTATGGAACAGAAGCTATCCTACCCATTGAAATTGAAGAACCCACCATCCGCGTTATGTTATATTCAGAAGAGACCAACTGGGCAGCAATGCGTCTTGCATTGGACAAGTTGCCAGAAGTCCGAGGTAATGCTCTTTTGAGGATGGAATTGTACAAGTTATGGATGGCTAGGGAGTTCAACAAACGGGTAACCAGACGACCTCTTAAAATAGGGGATCTGGTTCTTCGAAAGATGGAGGCTGTAGGACGAGCAAAGGAACTGGGCAAATTAACCCCGAATTGGGAAGGTCCTTATCTGGTGGTCGAAGAAGTTCGTAGCGGTACGTTTAAGCTACAAGACTTTGATGGACGACCCATACCACGATCCTGAAACTCTGATAATCTGAAGAAGTATTATGTTTAATTAAGTACGAGTTTTTTTTACAAAGTTGTAAACGAAGTGCTACGGCACAGAAAAATCATTTAGAATGTATTACATGTACCTTAGCCTAGGCTAAGCAAACTTCATATCAATACATATTCTAAATTCTGGTCTATGGTTTGAGTTGCTAGATTATATATGGGATAAATGTTAGTCTATAACTCGTCTATCACACACTCAGCAAGGGGCATTTTATTATCCAAAGCCATCTTGGGGCATTTTACCATTGATGGACGAAAGATGGTTATTGGATAATAAACCATAAGGAATAATTATGCAAGACAGATATTGCTTCCTAAAGGAAGGCGTCTGCAAAAACCATCACAATTTGTCCAAAGACATAACTGATGAATAAAGACTCCTTGTTTAAAGGTTCCTATTTTAAACAAGCAGCAATTAATAGATCGTCTAAATCCAAGTTCACTAAAACTTAGAAAATAGACGAACACTGCTTCCTAAAGGAAGCCGGCCAGAGAGACGTATTTCCTTAGTAAAGGAAATCCTCGTCATAACACCTAAAAATATTCAAAGGAGTTATTTCCTAAAGGAAACCGGCCAGGATGAGACGCCTTAGTAAATAAGGTCTCATTACTTACAAAAAGCGTGGACTAGCCACTCACCTTCATACGATGCCCTCGTCTAGATGTAGAGCAACAACCATCCTATGAAGGGGGGCATACAGCACCAGTCCGGCTAGGAAAGAATAATCCTTGGACTTCTTTCTCTGAACACTACATTGGTATTTAACCAACAGTAAGTTCAAGAAGGAAAACTTCCAAAGGAAAATCCTTAGACGTTTTCCCTTAAACCTTGCTATGCTTAAATACCAAAAGTTAGTGCAAGAAGGAAGACGTTTAAGGAATAAATCTTAGACGCCTTACTTTAAACATTATTCATCCAGGTACTGGACTGCAGCTTCTTAATTAAATATCCGTCTGAGCAGCTGTTATCACTATAAAATAAACGTTGCTTCTTTAAGGAGGCCGTCAGAAAATGTTCATAACGTAAAGGTCGTCTTGATACCACAGAGATTACACTCGTCCAAGAAGTTTATGTATTGGCCGCCTTCCTTCGTGGGATAACGATCATCTATGAGGGGCCAAGAAAAGGCAGGACGAGTACCTCTGCCAAAAAGAGACAGGATGAGTACCCCTCACAGTCCATTGTTTATCTTGGTCGGACGAGTACCCCTCACAGTCCATTGTTTATCTTGGCCGCATTCCTTGATGGGGCAACGGTTGTTTATACAATTAGTCAATCCAATACGAGTAACTTTAACTTATCAAGGACGAGTAAGCAGATTACTTGGCCCAATTTGCATGTTGGAGTTTCCTCGTCGGGACAGCTGTTATCTGTCAACTAAATGTAACCCAAGACGAGTTAAGACTAGTCAAAGGTTCTTAGACGAGCAATTTGGTTACTTGGTTGTTTTCCGTCCATTGAATTTGTTTCCGGTCCAAAGAATCGGATCAAGAGCGTCTTAGGTTGATCTTTGATCGCTCCTAAGACGAAGAAAGAGTACACTTAGAAAAAATTATTGTTGTTCTTTGCATGATTGTCTAGAATATTTTCGTCCAAAAACGTGATTCAAGATAAGCAAGAGGGAAACAAGCAATCACATGGAACTACTTCTAAGAGAAGTTACTAGAATAAACATTGGACAAGCCAGTTGAAAGAAGGATTCTCATTTGGGCTACTCATTCAAGTGGACGAAAGTGGGTGTCAAAATTCACAAAAGTACAGCACTATTGAGTTTCCATGCTACTACAACAAAACTAAACGGCAAAAGAAAACCTCCTATTGTGATTACAAAGCATTGGAATTTCAGCAAAATATCCATGAAGTACAACAAATTACTTAGTCAAAATTACAGCAAGTGGAAAGTCCTGATCTGGTTGTGGGCCAAGACTTGATGACAGTTCCGTACTTCTTCAACTTGTCAAGCTGAGCCTGAATATCTTTCCTGCCCTCCTTGCTGAGTACTTAGTGCAACCTTTCTTAGACTTGCACCAGTTCTTGTAGAGTCGCCCCCTGACTTCCTCACTCAAATGAGTAGCCCAAATGAGAAGGGAAGGAAGCAGGAGGACGGCTAATTTAAACGTTGGGAGGAGGAATAGTTTCATCCTCCTCCATGGCGGCATCATCTAGAGGCTCTTCGTCCCCCAACTCCTCATCCTCGTCTGTCTCCTCAAAAATAGGGGATCTTCGCGACGAACTCTGGCCTTGTGACACTCCTCATGGAAATCAAGCCGGCGCTGAAACCGGCTCACTTGGTTAGGTTCAGCCATCATTTCCATGGCTTTGATTCCCCATCCTTTGGCTGTTTTCAAGGACTCAGAGAAGGCTTTGAGGGCATCCTTGAAGTCCAGCTGAGCTTGATTCTTCAACTGACCCACTTCTGCTGTGAGTTCAGAAATTTTGGCCCCAAGCTCAGCCGAGGTAGCAGCAGTAGCATCCTTCTCCTTCTTCAGGTCCTCCATGAGAACATTTCGAGCCAGGAGCCACTCTTCCTTCTCCTTCAGCAGAGCAGCGATCTTTTGTAAGTGAGGCTTGTTGGATGACTCCAGCTCAGCCGACCGCTTCTCCAAGGCTTCCAGACTCTGCCTGTGATAGATGTTCATCTCCTCAACAGTAACTATGGCCTGGTCTCCGGCCTTAGTTACCTTTTGAACACAGGAAAAGTTCTCCTTACGAAGGCCGCTTACATACCCTTCCAAGGCCATGCTCTGGGCGAATGCCTGAACAAAAAGGGAAATTTACCAAGTTAACAAGCTATGTTGTAAGAAGTTAAACACAATAACAAATGAAAGAGAAGAAAGTACCTCGGCCAGGAGTTGAGACAAGTAGCCCACGTGTCAAGCCGTGGCTAGACGTCCTTCTTTATTTTCTTCCTCTCGACCGAGGAGTACTTAGCAAATGAGGGGATGGCCTCGTCGGGATCGAAAGCCGACTCATCCACAGCGGGAGCTCTTCCCTTATCTGAAAAAGATGAAGCATCAGTTAGGCGAATAGGGATGACCACTTCAAGCTTGTTGGACGGACTCATCGATCGTCCGCCAACCCGCAGCGTTCTGACAACGTTGGAATAGTATAACTCACCCGATGATAGGTTTTAGTCGTATCACCTAATCAAAAATAAACCTACGGTCCTCTAACTAAGGTAGTCAGTGGAAGCAGGGTCGAATCCACAGGGAGACAGAGTTTCTAAATTAATATTCAACCAATTCAGCTACTCCAGAGTAAATCAGGGAAGGAATTTATTAAACTAATGATTAAGCTAAGAAAGACGAATTAAACAAAGGATTTAACTATGGAATAAAAACCTAGGGTATTAGGTCGGTCCACCATGCTTATACCAATCAAACAAGGTCAACAACTATCAAAACCTAAGTCAAGAGTCGGCGGATTAGAGCCTATGTTGAGCTATGGTTAAGACTCAACGCTCATAGTTCAACATACGCCGCATGTTCACTAACGTAATCAGAACTACTGACGTGTCCTAAGCCTCTAGTCGTAAGACGGATCTGTGCAAACAACTATTAACCACAAGCAATCAACGAAACTGCGCAATAACGTTAATTACTCAATAAAGAACAAATCACATCACAATCACCCTAATCAAGCCCTAGAAATCGATAAGAGTCTAAATAGCAATCATGGTATAAACATGGCTTTCCTATCTAGCACCCTAGAAAGAGACTACTCAGACATGATCGAATTAACAACGACAAAACTAATATGAAACCCTAACAATTGCATCATGAACTATTAAATAAATAAACTAAGCAATCAAGAATAATAAAAGAGATTAGGGTAAGGAAGAGTACCAATTAACGGAAAGTAGGAACTTTTATTGAAATCGAAATAGGTTTGATCACCTCTAAATTAATCTAAAGTGTTTGAATTGAACTAAGAACAATGAAGAATAAAACTAGTCTAAAGCTAATGAAAGATGAATCAAAAATCCCTCTAAAAAATGAGGAAAACGGTATTTATAATACCCTTCAAGTCTAATAAAAAAAATTAGGAAGCAAAAGTCGAAAATCGCGACAAATGGTGCCAGACCCAATCGGGCCCGAGCACAGTACCCGATCGGGTCAAATGCAAAACAGCTCAACTTGCGTTTGGGCTTTAGCATGGCAGCAGCGCAGCGTTTGACGAGAAATTAAGGCCCACCCGATCGGGCCCGAGGCCACCACCCGATCGGGTCTGGCGACAAATTGGGCCAACACGGTCTCCTCGCAAGCAGCAACTCAACGAGAGCTATGAGCAGCCCACCCGATCGGGTCGGGTGGTGAACACCCGATCGGGCCTGGTGCATGTGTGCTCGCCCGATGCGATCGGGCAAGACTTTCATACCCGATCATAAATACTTCGCCCGATCGGGCCATTTCTGCCCGATCAGTGCACGGAAACCTCCTTTGACTCCTTGGCTCTCTAATCTTCACGTTTAGGGGTCTTGGGACCTCCTAAACTATCCATAAAGCTCGTGAGCCATCCTACGTGACTCGTAACATCTCGTAAAGCCGTGGTTGCTTCCAAAAGGCTCGGGAATTAGGAGAAAACTCCATAAAACCTGCAATCTATACTAAAACACGAAACCACAACTACATACGATAGTTAGCACAAAATAGCTCCCAAGAGCTCCAATGACGTACAAATTAGCTTTTAAATAAGGGAGAAAACTCCATATAAATACGTGATATCACCCGACGAGATAGACTTTCTCCTGAATGGATGAGGCAATTGCCCCACCAGCTGAGCTACATCCCCAGAGTAGGCCGAGGTACCAGGATCAACCTCGTCCGGATTTGACAGCTCTTCGTAATTCAAACCAGCTGCGTCCAGCTGGTTTTCTAGATCAATGGGACTGGACGACGCTCCAGCTCCCAGTCTGACGGCCGGTGGCGGCAGGATCACCGGATTAGTAGGCTTTCTCCCTTTCTCGCCGGACGGGATAGGTGCCTTGCGGACAGGCGAACTCGCCTGCCCAACCCTCTTTACCGGAGCAAAGGACTTTGGTTTTGGTTTTTTGAGGGAAGAGGCTTCTTCCCCTGAAGCAGCATGCCGCTTCTTTGACACGGTCAGCTTTGCAATAGCCGCTCTTGCCGTCGGCGAATTCTTCTGCACAAAAACAATAACCAAGTCACAATATTATCCAAAACCGAAGATGGCCCCGAGAAGGAAACCGGCCAGACAATCGTTCGTCTAGAAAAATGGTTTAGAACCAACCAAAGGTTGTTCAGTGAAGGAAGCCGTCTGTGGCCAGACGTTTTCCTTCAAGGAACCACCTTCGGTCAGAAACGTGTCAAAGACGAAGTCATACACCAACCAAAGGTTGTTCAGTGAAGGAAGTCGTCTTCACCCAGACGTTTTCCTTCAAGGAACCACCTTCGGTCAGAAACATATTAAGGACGAAGGTCTAAAATTGATCAAAGGCTGTTCAACAAAGAAAACCATCTGGCCTGACGTTTTCCTTCAAGGAACCACCTTCGGCCAGGAATGGGACAAAGGTCTAGACGAATACAAACCCAAAGACCATCTACGAAGAAGTCCGTCAACATCCAGACGTCTTCCTTCACGAAGAGGCCTTGGTTTTATGATCGACCGGACGGAGATGATTTAGAAAGAGGTCCGTCTCAAAAAAAAATGAAATTTACCAGAGTTTCCTCTCGTTTCTTATGTGGAGCCTTCGAATGCTCCGCCCACAGGTCACCGCCGAACTTACTCATGTTTATTTCTCCTTTTCAAGCGGCTGGAATCACTTCTTGCCGGTTCTGCACAAAGAAATCATTTGGTTAAATTCGAGTGAAAATACTTTAACAGGCAGTTGGGGCAAGACCATGACAGTACCTGGATCTTTGCCCTCCTTCAGTCCAGCGGCCACCAAAAATTCTTCATTGAAAAACATATCTTTGAAGGGAATCCAACCACTTGGTCCCTTCAAAGCACCCGGCTTCCCCATGCCCAGGGTGGATGTACTCCATGGCCGTAAAGTGAGCTACTACGGCATAATCATACTTATTCTCTAAATCTAGTATTGGGGCACCTCGCCCAACATTGGTTACAACTCGGTTGTAGTACCTATAGGGCTCAGCTATCTCTGCGTCTGGTGCTTGGACGAATAGAAACTCCGATTTCCAGTTATGCATCTTTGTTGGTTTTCCAAAAACAGTCATATACCCGGCTCTATTACAGATGCTATACCAGGTCCCTTCTATGGTCTTTTGGAGTTGACAGACATAGTGTATGTGGGTGAAGGCATTAAGGGAAAGAACCAGGCCATATAGCTCACAGGTAGCAATAAAAGTTAGAATATTCAGCCAGGCATTGGGGGCCAGCTGATTATGACCTATGCTATAGTGTCTAAGAACTTCATGAATGAAAGGGTGAAAAGGAAATCTAAGTCCGGCATCTAAAGCCAGTCTATACACAGCGAATTAGTTGGGTGCCGCATGGAAAATTGTGTCCTCCTTTTTAGGAAGGACGAGTTTGAAGCCAACCATGGGCATTTCCTTATTTAGACGACTTGCATTCGCCCCATACTTCTCCAACCAGTCTATATCCACACACACATATGCCGGGTCAGAAAGAGGACCCAGACGTTCCCGAAGTTCAGCAGAAGTAGTAGAAGGTTCTGATCCTTCTTCTTCGTCCTCATCTTCCTCATCGTCTGGGACCCTTCTAGACGGTCCGGCTTCACCTTGATCCTCCGAAGTCTCGAAGTCATACTCGGCTAGAGGGTCAACCTCTAAGGGTTGAATCTCTTCCACTCCGTCATTTTCCTATCTCTCAGGAACTCTCCCAGTTGATTCTTCCATCTCTGAACTGGAGGAAGGGAAGATTAGTGAACGTCTCAGACGCGACGTTTGCTTGACGCGCACCAGATTACCCTGCAAAGGCAGACTGGGTCGTCGGAAACGGGTCGAACGTTCTTATTAAATTAAAGAAGTATTCGGCCGAGATGTGCCCAACTCTAGAAACATCAGAGGATGAAAAAGAATCCGATCTAGGGTTAGCATCCTCCATGGGTTGGCCGGGGTTATTGGATGAGGTAATGACACCATTTTATTTTAAAAAAGAAAAGAATCAAAGAAAAGAAGGAAAGTAAAAGGAGAAAGGGGAGATACCTGACTAAAGATCTGGACGGACCGTCTTCGCCTTTTCTACAAGTCACGTCGTTCTCAGCAATGGTCGAAGTCAAAACCCCCAAAGTTAACTTTCTCTAACAAATAAAGGAAGAAATGCTCTTTTTACCAGAGCTTATCTCTCTAAAAAACTTTCTCTCTCTAGAATTTTCACAAAAACGGAAGTGAAAAATGAAGAGAGGAGGGGGGTATTTATAGGGAGGTAAAAACTTTCCCTCTCCCCAAACAGTGTCATCACACGTGTGAGCACCATGTGGTGTACACGTCGTTTCACTTACTTCTGATTGGATGAAAAGTCAGTTAAACTTCTAAACAGTACGACGAATATTAGAAGTTACTCACAGTAAAAGGGCTTAAATCAGATAAGACCCAGATCAAACCCCTTTTAGGGGCAAATGTTGTAACATATCAAAAGAGGACATGTGGTCCAGTCACAAACTACCACGTGGCCCAATGAATTGGTGACACGTGGCTCATCCCCCCAGCGACACTTGGCAGCATACCAAAGGATAGCTGATGACATCACCAAACTGAATAAGAGAGGCCCAATTATTCCCTAAAGGAAGGAATAATCAGCCCAAATCCCCATAAGAGGAAGAGAGTGATTGGATAAAGGGCTCAAGGCAATAAAACTATGACAAGTGTCGCCCTCTCATTGCCCAACCAATCACACCCCTCTATTTTAGGGTGCTCCTTTTTGCACATAGATACTATAAATAGCTCCTCATAATCAGGTAAAAGGGGATCTCAAAATTCATACTAAGATTTTATCTTTAGAATACTGACTTAAGCATCGGAGAGGGAATCAAACCCAAACCTCCGGTTTGGTTTTCCCCTTTTTTGCAAGTTCGGAAACGAAGCTACATCTCTGCACAAGCCTCCCAAAATTCATCAATCCTACACCTGTCCATTATCCGGACAAACACCGTTTACGAAAAGTAAATAGAAAACAGTTACTAGTTTAATCCATTCAATAATCACAATGTGTAATTCATTCGATGACTAGTTTATTCTATTTAGTAGCTAATTTAATTCATTCGATAAGTCTGATGATTTATGCTCTTTTTATATGAATTTCTCATCCCTTCGTATTTTAAAGCTTAAATGTGGGATTTGGGTTGGCAATTCCGCCATGCAAGTGTTATTAGCTTTAATGTTACAACTAGTATTAGGCATAGACCACACCGGAGGTTTTTGTGCATTACAATTTTATAATAGGCCGTAAGGTTAGGATAATTAATGAAATTTAACTTGAAAATTGTTGATAAAATATTTATTTTATAATATGGATTTCACAATATAGAACTAAGTCTTCATATTCATTCATATATCTTTGGTAGTTATAATAAAATAAACAATAATAGTATGGTGAAGGGATGACTATAACTATTTCATTCTTTAATTCATACTTGAGACTGGGGTTTGAATACTCACTTTGTCACAATAAGTTTAATTATATGAGAATGACACTGCAACCGTAGCCCACAAGTTTATAATAAATATAGATTATTAGTGTTAGTTTAATAAAATTTAAGTTTCTAATAGGTTTACATAAGTTTAGGTAAGGTTAAATGAGGTTTGATCGTCTCACATAACTTCAAATAAGTTCAATTAGTTAAGATAAGTTAATATAATGAACACTCCATTGAAGAAATCACTTAAGTCTTGTTAATTTTTTTCTCTATAAATCTCTATTCTATAAGGGAAGAGAGGGGGTAGGGAGTGGACACCAAAAAGAAAAAAAGGGAAAATGAATTCATTAAGTAAAAAAGATAAAATAAAACAAAACAAAAGAATTGAAACCGTGGAATCTACCACATTCAAAACCAAATCAGTAAGAAATCAAATACATACACCATCATTCCTAAATTAGGGGGAAAATCCCCATGAATTACTCCTAAGCATAATTATAACATAACTCCTAAGCATAATTTTAACATTTCAAATTCCTACGCAAAAACACAACATTCTCTTACATATGGAAAACTTCTTAGTGTGAACAAAGTTCCTTCTCTAAAAACTAAGCTCTATAGTAATATTTATGAAAGAAAAATCCACTGAAGCCAACTTCTTCGAGCTAATTTCGCCGCCACTCTTCAAGGTCTTCAAATTTCATAGTCAAGGATAACAAGAAATAGGAGTGACAAAAGGTAATCCTTGATTATTCTTATGCTTTGTTTGTTCATGTAATTCATACATTCATTGTTGTGTTTTTTTTATTTATTATCAAAACATGACAATTTACATACATTCATTGTTGTTCATGTCAAGTGTAATGGCGTAAGTTGTGTTGTTTTCGTTACTTAGACCAAACTATCTTTTATTTGTAATTTAGGAAATTAATAATTATACTAAACTAATGTTGTTGCAAACAAGGTTCATAAATTCTTATTTGTAACAGAGTAATATTATAGACTTAAAAACCCAAAAAGTTTCACTTAATGAATGAAAATTTACTCATTTTTCTGGGCTTAATTAAAGTTCATTTTTCAGTTAACCCCATGATTTTTTTTCCAAATAGTATAATTTTTTTTGTCATTTTTAATTACAACCAAAAACTTTCGTCATTTACATTGTCAAACTGTATTTGGGGTTTTATACAATAAACAAATTAAAAAACAAGTGAAAATAAATTCACTATACGGAGATTTTTAACAAATCAGTTAAAGAATTTTTTTTTAATAGAATAACAGATCCACAACTTACCCAAATCAATTATTAGCTTGAATATAAAATCTTTAAAAAAACAATTAAAGATAAACTTAAATAATTTGGGGAAAGTAGAGTAAAACAGTAAATCAACAAAAAAAGCTCCCTTTCAAATTAGTTATACATCATAGCTTAAATATTACACTTTACCCAAATCAATTATTAGCTTGAATATAAAATCTTTAAAAAACAATTAAAGATAAACTTAAATAATTTGGGGAAAGTAGAGTAAAACAGTAAATCAACAAAAAAAACCCTTTCAAATTAGTTATACATCATAGCTTAAATATTACACTTAAATTTTTATGTATAAAGATAGAAATTCAACTTAATCCAGTAAAACGGAAAGCACAACGGTACCTTAAAATTTGAACCGGTGAATACGGTGGCGTTGTGGTGATGAATTCGATGCCACATGCATATCAACTAGCAATGGAATCTAACAACACAATCAGAAGTAGCCCGCAATTGCATTCGACGACACATGCAAAAACTATTGAATTTATTGAGAATTATAACGCCACAATCAAAAGTAGCTAAAATGAATTCTCGAAATGGAAAATGAAGGATTATTGCTTTAGTCTGATTAGAATTTTAGGAAAAATTGCATTAAAATGAAATGGAAATGAAGGATCAAAGTGGGTAATTTCTTGAGGAACTAAAATGAAAAGGAAGAAGATGAGAGTTGGAATGTGGGATAAAAAAAATGGAAGGGGATGCATGTAATTGATAATGTTGTACTCGACACTAAAATGAAAAGGAAGAGTGATGGAATGTGGGATAAAAAATGGCAGGGGATGCATGTATAGTGATGGAATGAACATTTAAGAGGGGAAAAAGTAGCACGATGCGTGTAAAGTGGGTATATATATCTGGATGGGTTTCTATGGAAAAGTAGGAGTGATTTGGCTTCTATGAGTGAGAAGAGTTAATGGGGTGAGAAAAGTGAGATGAGTGAAATGAAACTTATGTGGTATTTTAAAATTGTGGAGCATTGGTATTTTAAAATTTCATAATCAAGCCTCTCCTCCATATTTACACAAGAGTTGATGTATGGGTATTTTAATTCGGTTCAGTTCAATTCGATCTACTTCAATACATTTAGTTTATTTATTTTTGCGAATTTTAAGTATATCATTTTTATAATGCAAATTATGTGGTACGAGCCAAATCTCTATTCTATAAGGGACGAAGGGGGTGGATACCAAAAAGAAAAAAAAGAAAAAATAATTTCATAACTAAAAAAAGGTAAAAGTAAAACATGACAAATGAATTGAAACCGTAGGAATTGATAGCTCCTAAATACCACATTCAAAATCAAAACAGTAAGAAATCAACATTTTTCTTTAATTATAGTTGGTTAAATTCAGTTCAAATTATTTATTTTGACAACCCGCCCTAAATTACAACATTCTAATAGTGTTAATATTTAGTTTATGATTCAGTTCAGTTCATTTATTTTGAGAACATGTCCTAAGTATAACATTTTTAAAGTGTAAATTATGTGAAACTGTACAAATCAATTGGAGTACATGTGGTTAGGCATAGACAACAAAGTGACAAATACTACTTTATATATGTATTTACTTTCTTTGTTATTATTGTTGCATTTACTAAGTATTTTAAATTACAATACCAACTTTCTTTACCTAAGTGTATGAATATTTTTTCGTATATATCATTAAGAGTTATTTTTTGGGCCGTGTTTAATTTAGCATAAAAATACTATTTATCAAAAATAATTCAGTTCAGTAACAATAAATTGATAAATAAATTAAAGATATTCACCCAAGTTGAAAAAATAAATAACAATTAAATAAAAAATTTTAAAAAAAGAAATATAAAGAGCCAAAAAAGTTACTATATATACGGACGTTATGCAAACGAGACGGAGTATAGTCGCATTGCTAAATCAATTAAAAATTAAGTCACATATCTTTAAAGGATAACAAAAAAAATTCAAATGTAATGGAACAAAAATAAAGAAACATTGACAATAATAAGGTAAACAATTACACTACTCCTATTTTATAATTAACAAACAACTCAAAATAAAATAGTAGTAAAAGATTCGGATATTAACCTCGCCCTCTTAACCCTAAATGCTGCTAAGCAGAGAAACTGCATCCATGGAAAATAAAAATTCAAAATTTTAGACCTAAAATAAGTATTCGAAAAACTCAGAAATTGTATATGTTTACCAATTCAACAAAGCAAAGAAAGAAAATTCCACCAATTAGCATAAACTTGGAAGCATATTCTTCATATTTATCAACATTTCATTACAGTAATAAAAAGTCGTTACGATGCATGTATCAAATATTAAATTAAAACGAATGAAATTAGAAAATAAGAATGAAGCAAGAAATGAAAGAAAGACTTACTGCTATATTGAAGAAAATGAGAAGTTGCAAAAATGGCGGCGGTTAATGTTGTCAGAGTGGAAAGAAGGAGGAGAAGCAGAAGAAGAAGAAGCTTTTTAATGGGTTTGTGATGAGAGTAGAGGAATGAGAGAAATGAGGAGAGAGAGAGGAAAAAGGAGAGCTGAAAAGGCGGAAAAGCCCTTTTGGGTTACGGCTTTTATCAACGGTTGGATTTTGGATTTAGTTAATTAAGGGAAGGATTTAGTTAATATATTTGGGCCATGTTTAATTAACCTTATAAAATTAATATTCAATAGAAAAGTTCAGTTCAGCTACAATAATTTGATAAATGAATTAGTGATATTCACCCCAATCGAAAACTTAGATACCAAGTAAAGAAAAATTAAATAAAAACAAAAATTTAGGAGCAGTGGTAATTAGTATACTTACGGAAGTTACGCAAACGAGGCGGAGTTTAGGAGATGGTGAATAAACAAAATTTAGGAAAATAAAAATATTTATCTGACGATAATTGATAATTGAAAAAATAAATTATTAATCATTATTGTTAATCACTGTTATCATCTTAATATTAGTCATAGATCAATAAAGAATAGCAGAAAATCACAATAAAGGAAAAAATAAAAATACATCGAGTGAAATAATATTACAAAGTTGGCGTGTGTAGTTTCATAATGGGTGAAGAAGAAAATCAAGATTTGCAAAATCAAAGGAGGAAATGGAGTGCTCAGAAAAGACGTCAAAGGAAATCACTGACTCCTGAGCAAAGAGGACGTGAAAATGCGGACAGACGAACCAAATATGCCAGTACACATCCAGAAAATGCGATCCCTTATCAAGACGATCAAATTCTATCATCCCCTGTACAAGGTCATTGCATGAGCTCAAATTGTGATGAACCCTCCAACTCATCACAAATTAGAAGGCCCATGACGGACATTACCAACACTGATCATAGTATTCGGGATAGAAACGAAGGACTTGAATGTAAGAATTTTCAACTTAATTAGCATAGTATAGAGATGCACAAACAATCATTTAGTTTACTTATCAACATGAAACCCTTTTCAATCATGCAGTACACCCCATCAGTGAACTTCGCTCACTCGATACATGGGCAAACTTTCAAAATCACATTCAAATGTTCAATGAAAGCTATGGGGACTTAGCAAATGATGAAAACAACTTGCCTAACCGATTCTTTTGTGTTGGAGAAAGTAGTACAACCAATGAAAATTTATTGGACCAAAGCAACTTGGCCAATCGTTTCTTTTGTGTTGGAGAAAGTAGTAAAGTTACTGCAAACACATCACACCCTACATCAGGCATAACACACATTCCAATTGGTGCTCGGATGGAAAATCAAAGTTCCTTACCCGATCAATTTCTTGATATTGGTGACAACAATACTTTTGACGCCAATAACGACATATCAAATCTCATCAGCGATGATATAAGAGTTTGGAAAGTGGGAAGACGTGGGTATCGAAATTGTGCAAGAAATTACCATGAGTCTCAAGGGGTGCCCATTTTTAATTTGCCTTCAATGACGACGTGTCCACATTGTCAAGCAAGACTTTTCCATTGCGAATCTTCTGAACTTTGCTGCTTAAGTGGGAAGGTCAATCTACCTCATACTCCGTTGTCCTCTGATTTACTTTGCTTATTTTCAGATCAGTCGAAGGGGGCAATCATTTTAGACAAAACATCCGCAAGTACAACCATGTTTTCGCGTTCACTTCAATGGGGGTACATATAGACGATGAATTAGCCAATGCATGTCAAGGTGTGTACACATTTCGTGCTCAAGGTTCAATTTATCATCGTATTGGTGGTTTTTTACCTTTGAACACAAATGATCGTCCTCGGTTTCTCCAACACTACATTTATGATACAAATCATGAAATTGAAAACCGTGTAGCTGAAAACTCTTCATTGCGGGTCGATATCATTGACAAAATTAAGCATGTTTTAAATGCTCATAATCCTTTTGTCCATAAACTTCGTCATCTTGCTCAACGTAGTGACTTACAAGACTGCAAATTTGTCATCAAAGAACAACCTCCCAACAATCACCAATATTCAATGCCGTCAGCTTCCCAAGTGGCGGCTATTGTCGTTGGAGGAGAAGATGTTGCTAACTTGAAAGAGCGAGATATTATAATAGAGTCTGTCAATGGACATCTGATGACAATCAAAGATACTGCGGGTTATTACGACCCATTGCAATATCCTCTATTATTTCCATACGGCTCTTATGGTTGGGATTTAAACAGTCGCACTGCAACTGGTAGAAAGTTGACATGCCGAGAATTCTATGCATATATGTTTCAGGTGCACATTTCCTTATGACTATTATAAGTACGTCTACTATCCCTACAACTTTATATTAATATATCATCGTAACAAAACAATTTCTATGTTCCTTAGATGCGAGAAAATCTTGATTCTCTGATCTTAAGAGGCGGGCGTTTACTTCAACAATTTGTTGTTGATAATTGTGTCAAAATGCAAGCATCCAATTTGAGATGGATTGCACTCAATCAAGACAAGATACGGGCTGATTTGTACAAGGGTTTAGAGGATTCTCTAAATGCTGGAGAGCATAATACAGGTTCATATTCATTTAGCTTAACCACGTGTTTACTGAAATTAATCAACTCCTAAATTAAACATAATTTTTATATCACGGTTTTCCTATATCCAGAGAATGTGGGGCGAAGAACGATTCTACTGTCTTCATTTGTTGGTAGTCCTCGAGATATGCATCAAAGGTATTAAGATGCAATGGCCTTGGTGCAAAATGGTAAGCCAGATCTATTTTTGACAATGACTTTCAATCCATCTTGGTCAGAAATACAATCCCAATTATTTCCTGGTCAAGTGCCAAACGATCGTCCAGACCTACTGACAAGGGTGTTTCATGCTAAATTTGAAGAGTTAAAAAAAGATGTTCTCGAAAGGGGAATCCTCGGAAAGGTGGTAGCTTATGTATATGTAGTGGAATTCCAAAAGAGGGGACTTCCACATGTTCATATGCTACTGATCCTCGATCAAAATGACAAGTTAACCACTCCCGATGATTATGAAAAGATTGTGAGAGCTGAAATTCCTGATGAGCAACAAGAGCCAGAATTGTGCAAAAGAGTTCTTAAACACATGATTCATAGTCCATGTGGTGTTCACAATAGAAATTCCCCGTGCATGAAACAAGGGAGTTGTAAGAAAGGATTCCCGAAGTCATTTTCAGAGAATACATTGCAAGGAAATGACTCATACCCTGTATATCGTCGTCGACAAGATCGTCCACATGTACCATTACGTCAGAATTCTCGAATAAATGTAGATAATAGGTGGGTCGTTCCATACAATCCATTTTTGCTCCTAAAGTACGATTGCCACATCAACATAGAGATATGCAGCAGCATTAAGGCGGTCAAATATCTCTATAAGTATATACACAAGGCATCCGATAGAGCGTCCATGGAAGTTCAAAATGGTGATGAGATCGCACAATATGTCGACGCGAGATGGATTTGTGCACCTGAAGCTTTTTGGAAATTTTACAAATTTCCTTTGACTCGAATGTGTCCATCTGTAGATCGTTTGCAAGTCCATTTGCCAAACATGCATTAGGTGAGGTTCGAAGGAAACCAACACATCTCAAGTGTATTAGCAGACCCAAGAAACTCCCAAACGATGTTGACTCAGTTTTTTAAGATGAATGCAAGTGAAAATAATGCGAGACAATATCTTTATAGAGAATTCCCAGAGCATTATAGATTGATAACAAATACGCGCGAATGGCAGCAAACGAGAAGCAAGCAACGAGTAATGGGTCGAATGTATGTAGCATCTCCATTAGAAGGGGAAAGATTTTACTTGAGATTGATGCTCAATCATGTAAGGGGTCCTTAATCGTTTGAACATTTAAGAACGGTTAATGGTGTCACGCACCCAACATTCCGTGCTGCTGCAGAGGCCCTAGGTCTAATTGAGTCAGAAGAAAGCATTCGTCAATGTCTTTTAGAAGCATCTTCTGTAAGAATGCCATCATCATTACGAAGATTATTTGCAACCATCTTAATTTATTGTCAACCAACGGGTTTACGTGCCCTTTGGGACGAGTTTTTCCCCTACATGGTTGAGGATTATCCATGTTCAAACATGATAAGTGACAATGATGTACTCACTCATAAGCTTCTACTTGACTTAGATCGTTTATTACAACCGCTTAGGAAAAGAATTTCTGATTATACAGAGTTGCCTTCTTTGCCTGAAAGTACCGATGACATAAATGAGCTTCCTGCAATTATGGAGGAGTACTTCTCCGTGCCTATTCCAGAGGAGGACTTGGCATGCGTTAACGCTGAATAATGACCAACGAATTGCATTTAACACAATAATGAATGCTGTCATTTCAAAAACCGGAGGAACTTACTTCGTTGATGGTCCAGGGGGTACCGGAAAACATTCTTATATAGAGCACTACTAGCTACTGTAAAAGGTAGAGGCGAGATAGCTATTCCAACAGGGACGTCTGGAATTGCAGCTACATTGTTGCACCAGGGAAGAACGTCGCATTCAACTTTCCAGCTTCCACTGAAACCTGATAGCTCATCAACTTGCTCCTTCACAAAATGTTCTAAAACTGCCATACTTCTGAAGCACTCTGCCCTAATCATATGGGATGAGGCTCCAATGACACACAGATATCAATTTGAAGCTGTTGATCGATCGCTCAAAGATCTAATGGGGAACGACTTGCCATTTGGGGGAAAAGCTATTGTGTTTGGTGGTGACTTCAGACAAGTCTTACCAGTTGTTCGAAATGGAACAAGAGCTCAGATGATCGATGCATCATTCGTAAGGTCCCCTATTTGGAGACACATACGCATTTTGCATTTGAGAGAAAATATGAGATCAAGAGATGATAATGCATTTGCTACTTTTTTACTCTCGATTGGGAACGGAGATGAACCTACTATTCCAGATGAAATGATAAAATTGCCAAACCATATGGTAATGCCGTTAATTGATGATACCTCGATTGAAAGGTTGATTGATCAGATTTTTCCAAATTTAACTGACCATGTGCATGACGGGAATTATATGGTTGAAAGGGCCATTATCACACCCCTAAATGATGATGCTGACAAGATAAATGATAAAGTTGTCGAGAAGTTTTTAGGGGAAGGAAAAACATACTACTCAATTGATACCGTTCCTCAAGATAGGAGAAATTTGTATCAACAAGAGTTTTTGAATTCAATTGTAGCTTCGGGGTTGCCTCCTCATGCTCTTACTTTGAAGCCTAGGGTACCACTAATGCTTTTGAGAAATATTGATCCTAAAAATGGTCTTTGTAATGGAACAAGGTTACTTTGTCATTCACTGAAGTACCATTTTATTGATGCCGAAGTTTTAACGGGGCATTCTAGGGGCAGCAGAGTATTTTTGCCTAGAATTCCCTTGAAAACTGCTGAAGATATAAACTTGCCGTTTGAGATGGTTAGAAAGCAATTTCCAGTGAAGTTGAGTTTTGCCTTGACTATAAACAAGTCCCAGGGGCAAACTATTCCCCATGTTGGCATATACCTACCAGATCATGTATTCAACCACGGTCAATTATATGTGGCACTATCACGGGGAATTTCAGAAAATACAACAAAGATTATAGTGAAAAAGGGAAAAATACAAGGACAAGAAGGAACATTTACAAAAAATATTGTATACAAAGAAGTTTTATTGTCTTATGATTAGTTAGATTTAATCAATGCTTATGTGTTAACGACTTTGTTATAAGAGCATATTGTAGTTGTTCAATTTCTCTAAGCATAAGCACTCCAATTGTTACCCAACGTATTTCAATTTCAAGTACTTCAAGCACAAAATTTAATTATTTCCTTACATATTGTGTCATTCATTATTGTCTTTTATCTAAGATATACATTTATTATATCACCTTATATATATTGTAAAATAAATTCGTATAGGATGGAGTATCATTATCCACCCTTTATGTATTTGATTCCTTCCGGGATACGATTATATGATGTCCGAGCTCGATTGGTTTGTAATTAGGACGTGTTTAATTACAAGCATCGAGGAATAGAGAAGCAAATTTGGAAAATGCTTTTTGTTGATGCTCAGGTAAATATCGTATTGCAAATAATTTATAAATATTATACATTTACAAACATAATGACTTCTTTTGATATTTTGATAGGGTGAGGCCATACAATGCACTATATTCTCGCCTCATGTTGAAAACTTCATAGGAAGGTTTCAAGAAGGATTCATTTATATTCTTCTTGGTGTACAAGTAGTCCATGCTGATGAGAAAAATAAAATAGTGCAAAACTGGAAACAAATGATAATGAAAGGGGACACAAATGTTATATGTGAAGAGGAGGATGACATTGCAATACCTACATTCTATTATGATTTTGTTGCCTTGAACCGACTACAACTTCATATCAACAGTACTGACAGAGTGATTGGTACTTTTCTTACTATTTCTTCAATATATATTCTTAAATGATACACTTTTAATGAAAAAATCTCTATCATTTCTAGATGTGATGGGATTGATACTATATGTTTCACCAATTGAGTCAATACGAGAAAATTCAGTGAAAAGAGAAGTGGTAATAATGGATAAAACGTAAGCTCTTTATTCAATAGTTAATTTCTATTTATACTTCTAATGATTATATGTAGTGGATGCACAAATGTCTTACTAATGTCGTTTTCCAACCGCAGTATGACAGTTATGAGGCTAACACTTTGTAATGATTTTGTGCACCTTCTTGGTGATGAATATCTAAGCCAAGTTGATGTTTGTCCACTAATTGTTGCTTGTGGTTTACATGTAAAGAGCTTCAACGGTACAATGCTCAAACTATATGTATTTCAGTTAAATTGTTTATTTATTGACATTTAGGAGTATATTTTTATTTTATACTAACTTTTCATGTGTTAATATTACTACAAACAGGTACATGTCTTACAACGGGATATTACACCAGGATTTATGTTAACCCAGTGAATGAACATACATCTAACTTATCTACTTGGTATGTAACAGATAACTATATTCATGTATAGAAACAATTACTATATTTAAATTCAATATTATCTAAATGGGTAGGTATGCATCGGAGAAGTTGGCAAAGAAAAGGGTTGCATGGTTTCGTTCCACTACATTCTCAATACAGTCATCTATCGCTATCTCTAATGCACCCTGAATCAGATTAGAGCAATTTAGGACTGTGAGAGGGGTAATTTACGTAACTAAACTTTACATTTTTCGTAATAATATAATAGATGCACATAGACTGCTAACATGACATTGCTTTCTATTATAGGTACAATATTGTCGAGTTGTCGCATACGCATGTCGTATTGAGCATGTTGATGATCTTATTTATGAAGCATGTACTAATTGTTTCCAGAAAGTTTCCATGGTTCAAGGAGTTCCTGAATGTGAACATTGCAAACATATGAACGTTATAACCATTCCGAGGTATGAATCTCAAAGTATAGAGATTGTTAAAAGCAAATTTTGTTTAAGTAATTGATACACTTTATCTCTAATTTAATAACAGGTTATTATTGCGACTAACTTTATTCGACAAAAGTGATACTTTAAAAGTTACAATACTAAATGATCTTGCACAAATCATTCTGGGATGCAAGGCTACGGATATGAAATTAGTACTTCAGCAGGTAAATCATCCATTACAAACAAACATTTTTAATTGTTAAATCCCTACTTGCATCTCTATCATAAAAGATTTGTTGCTCATATTTTTGCAGCCCAATGGATCCACTCAGGTCTTCAAGAAAGTATTCTCAGTTTTTGGATTCAAAGCTTTTTCATGGGTCTTGCATCCACCGATTGCAGTTTTTAATTTAGAGCAATCTTATATTGTTGCTTACGTGTTGAAAGTCGATTGGGCAGAGGAGTACATGTGGCTAAGCAAGTACAATGAAAGCAAACGCACCAAGTGAAAAGCACTACTTTAGATGCTTACTTACTCTCTTTGTTATTACATTGTTGCATTTTTAAGATTTTTTTTTTATTAGCACAATTTCTTCATTTGGTAATCGTGTGAACCGTTTTCTTATATGTTACTACGGGTTGTTATATTTAATTTGACAATTATATTAACTAATTTCATATTTTCCGCACGCATCGCGTGCATATGTGGCTAGTCTAAAATAAGCTAAGAGGGAGCTTTGTTTTCTCTCTCAGCTGAAGCCATGACAGTGGAAACTAGAGCTCAATCTGCATCGAAAATTGTGAAAATCAGGATAAACACAAAAAATACACAGAGAAGAAGAATGGGAGTAAGACAATGAAGGATGACAGAGGAAAAGGCGTGTTACAAGATGAACAAGATGACCTTGAAATTGAACAATCGTTCAAATAAAATGAACAAATTATTCAAACAAAATAAGCAATGCAAATGAACAATCATTCAAATGAAATGAATATTAAGCATTATTACAATAAAAATCAATGCAAAAGAACAATCATTCAAATAAAATGAACAGATTATTCAAATAAAATAAACAATAGTAATAAACGAACATTAGCAAATATTACTTCCTCCCTTTTTTATTAGTTGTGACACTTTTTATTTTATGGAATCCTAGACAATATTTGAATAGGTGAGAGATAGACAGAAATAAAAGAGGGGGCTCATGTGATAGGAGGGGGATAGAGAGAAAGAAATGCTCAAATAAAAAAGTGTCACAATTAATTCAAAACTTCCTTATATAGAAAGTGTCACCACTAATAAAAAAAATGGAGGAAGTATTATAATAAACATCAATGAAAATAAACAATTATTCAAATAAAATGTTCAAATTATTCAAATAATAAACAATAGTAATAAAACAAACATAAGCAAATATTATTATAATGAATTTCAATGCAAATGAACAAACATTCAAATAAAATGAACAAATTATTATAATAAATTGAACAATAGTAATAAAATAAACATTAACAAATATTATTCTATTGAACATCAATGCAAATGAATAATTTTTCAAATAAATTGAACGATTATTCAAATAAAATGAACAATGCCTATAATCGAACATTAGCAAATAGTATTACAAGTAATGAACATCAATGCAAATGAACACTCTTTCAAATAAAATGAAAATAATTCAAATTAAATGAACAAGAGTAAGAAAACCCAAATTTGAAAATATTATTGTGATAAACATAAATGCAAATTAAATGAATAATCTAATGAATAATTAATCAATTAAAATAATCTAATGGATTTAAATTACAACAGAAGCAAAACAGTATAATCTAATGAACATTAGTATTATTTAAATAAAATAATTAAAATTTGATAAAATAATAATGTACATAATTATTTAAATAAAATGAAAATTATTTAAATAATACAATCTAATGGATTTACAACGAACATATGATATCAATTAGTGAACATCTTGAATAACAATAATGAACATTAGTATTATGTAAAAAAAGGGAGGATATGTCAAAGTTCGTCGGAACAAACACTCTTTTGAAATTAAGTTGATTTTACAATGGACATTTGATATCAATAGATGAATATATTGAATAAGCATAATGAACAATAGTATTATGTAAGAAAATATGTCAAAATTATTTGGAACAAAATTTTTATTAAAATTAACTTAATTTTACAATGAATATTATTTGTTATCAATAAATTAACATCATGAATAACCATTATAAACATTATTTTTTAAAAAAAAATATTTCAAAGCTAATTGGAACAACCTTTTTTTTAAATTAAGTTGTTTTTACCATGAATATTGGTTATTAGTAAATGAACATCGTTTATACCCATAATGAACATGAGAATTGTGTAAAAAATTACGTGTCAATAGGGATGTCGATGGGGCGAGGCGGATGTTGGCATTCCTATCCCCATCCTCGCGTAAAAAACTTATTCCCATTCCCGCCCCATCATCCATGGCGGGGGAAAATCTTGTCCCCATCCCCGCCCCAACGGAGACAAGATAAAATCTATCCCCGCGACATCCTCCGCGCGAATCCCCACACCCGCCCCATCCCGCTTCAATCCCCGCCCTGTCCCTGCAGCAACTGTACCAATGGGGCCATTTTAGGGCCCAAAAAAATAGCAACTTATATAAAAAACTGTAGAAATAAAAAAAATAACTTGCTTTCATCTGCCATGAACTTACTGCCATGGTGCCATCATGCCACCCAAATCAATCTCTAGTAATTTTGGATATTAGTCTTTGGGCTTTGAAGACTAAAATTATAAAATGAAAGCAGTTAATAAGTAATAACATTTAGGCCTTTGGAGAATGTATATGGCGGGGCTCAAACAAGGCAGGCGGGGATGGGGCGGGTATGGACTAACATCCACCCCGCCCCATTACCCATTGCGGGGATGGTTTTCATCCCCATCCCTACCCCATCACCCGTGAAACCTTCCCCATCCCCACCTAACTGGGGCAGGTGCGAGGTGGGTCTCCATAAAACCCGCCCCACTGACATTCCTATGTGTCAAATTAGTTGAAACAAAAACTTTTTTGAAATTAAGTTGATTTTACATTGAACATTAGATATAAATAAATGAACATCTTGAATGAACATAATGAACATCCTTATTATGTTAAAAAAACATGTCAAACTTGATTGCAATTAACGTTTTGTAGAAATTAAGTTGATTATACAATGAACATTTTGTTATGAATAAATTAATAAATGAACATATTGAATATTTTCTATAAACAATTTTAAATGAGAAAATAGAGGACTGAGAAAAGAGGAGAGAATTTTTTTGGGCAATTGAATTCAAAATGTTCAATAATAAAGCAAAGAGGAAAAAGTTGGACCCATAATTCAGTGTTCATTGGATATGAAATAATGTTCATTTATGAGGATAGATATTAAAAAGAAAGACTTCAGTCCCGTAGTGTTCATTTGAAATGAATTAAAAGTTCATTGAAAATGTATTAAAAAGTTCATTACGTTGAGCGCACTATTCGCATCATACTATCAAGTGCACCATCAACCCTTTGAGGATATGTCTTTAATAACAAATTAACAATAATAATGATATAATTAGAATATAATCGTACATTTTTCACAGATATCATGTCTTTGTTGATGGTGAGAAAATCAATAATACATAGTTTTGCATTAATATCAATGGAATAACTTAGTCATATTGATCACTTAGCAACATTTTTTGTAGAAGTTGTAGCCGATTGGAGAATTAACTGATAGGCACGTTCCACACAAGTGATTAATCTTTGTTGATCGATGAAGCCATTCTCAACTACTAAACCAAGTCTTAGGTCTTCCATATAACTAAGCACGGTAACCACCAAACTCTGCAATAAGATCACCAACTCTCTTGTTACTTCTGGATGGTTCAGTTTCATCACTTCCATATATTACCAAAGTAGCTAATCTTGTAAAAGAATGTCTACTTTCAAATTAAATTGAGACAGTAGAAAAAACAATATTCAAAAGAGAATGTAAATAGGGACTCATTAGTCCATTCAGTGAACTTTTTATTTCATTTTATGACCATTTTAATAAATTCAATAATCCAATTTTATTTCATTTAGTGATGCCTTTTTAAATTATGCATATACTTTTTCCTAATTTGGCAAAGTGATCCAAAGAAACTGAACTCTCACTTTTTTTTGTCTAAGATATGGACTCAACCCTTAGAGTGATCCAAACCCTTGAAGTCCAAGTGAGAAGGTAGTAGTCCACCCCCCTACTCCAAATTACTTATTTAAAATGACATTGGTATTACTTGTAAAAAATTATATAGATTCAGAAATTTTTTTAGTAATATAAAAAACAAGCCAAATTAATTAATTTGGTAGATATGTAAAATTATAAAGAAGAGTGAGTGATAATCTATCAAAACTATTTTAATTACAAATCTACAACTCAATGCTTCTTGTTAGCTCACTCCATTAGTAAGATCCAATACTTTTTTGCTCAATTTATATTATACTGGCCATTTTTATAAATGACGCGTGCGTGAAATCTAGGATGTATTTAAATTAATGATTTGAAAATATTACCTCCATTTTTTTTAATATGCATGTTTGTTTCTGCGCGCGGACTAAGGAAAAAGTGTAAAAGTAAGAGAGAAGGTTAGTAAAAGTAAGGAAAAAGTGGAAAACGTAGAGAGAAGGAAAGAAAAAGTAGGAGAGAAGTGTAATAATTAGATGAGCCAACCTTCCATTTATGGGAAAAGGTAGAAAGGTGCAAATAAAAAAAAACATCCCAAAATGGTAAAACAAACATATTAAAAAAAACGAAGGGAGTATACGTTATAGAAGATTTTATACGATTATTTCTATCCCAACCACGAGGTAAATAAGTATTCCACTGTTAGGTGACATGGACAAATTAAAAATCACTATGAACATTAAACATTATTTTCAACTTGAATGCCCTTAATCGTTAAAGAGAAAAGAAAATGTAATGAGGGTCCTAAGGTAATATAATAGAAATTCATCAAGTAATTAATTGACCTAAATACCCTTAGTTATTAAGAGAGAAGAAAATTAACTAAGGGTATTAAGATAATTTCACATAGGCACCAAGTCCTTCCCCTTGTTGGCTTATATAACAGAGATACTTCAAGTCTTCAACGTATTCAAGTTATATGTAACACTTTACAAAGATTAACCACATATTCTAGCTAATATATGAAAGTTAGAGTCATGTGGATCTTCTTAGATAGTACATCTTAACGAATAGTTTCATGATATAAGGTTTTCAATTTTTTTGCTAATTAATCCTTCCTTTGTCTTTTAACTTGTTCCACTTTGACTTTTCACGCTTGTCAATTTTGGCTTTCCATACTTTATTTTATTTATTACAAAATATTATAAATTTGTGTATTTGAAAAAACAATATTAAGACAAAACCTATAAGATTTTACATAATAACAATTGATTATATATATAAGTGACAAAATTCGGTCAAGGTGGTGGATGTTAATATTGCAAAAGGTCAAAGTGAAACAAACAAAAAATGGAGAGAGTTTATTATTAAATTGTTAATGATCAAAATATTGCAATATACTCCTGTTGCTCATCAAATATCTTTCTATTAGTTGTACCAACAGAATCCAAGCCAAAAAGGAAAGAGAATTTATAGTTATTCCTCTCTTCGTTTTTGTATATATAAGAGAGATAGGGCCTGTCCCGTTCACCTAAATCTACCTAAATTGAACTGAACTGATTGGAGCTGAATTGAACTGAATTGAACTGAATTGAACTGAATTGATTAGAACAGAACTGAACTGAACTACACTCGATTGAATTGAATTGAATTATAACAAATATATAAATAATATGTAGTAAACAATAATAATATGAATACCAAATAATAACTAATAATAAATAATAAATAATAAATAATAACTTATAATGATAATTAATGAATAATGATAATATTATTTTGGATATTATTAAATAATAGTTGTAAATAGGTAAATAATACTTCCTCCGTTTCACAATAGATGCATCATTTGTCCTTTTCACGCTTGCCAACGCACTATTTTAAACATTGATATCTTTAATTATAAATAAGTAAAAATTTAAAAAAGTGGATATTAATAAAATAGACATTGAGATAAATCTAACAAGATCCTATATGATTATGTTTTTCCTAAAATGTAAATCACCAAAGCTAATCAAAGTCTAAACTGTGAATAGTACACAATATGCAAATGATGCATCTATTGTGAAACGGAGGTAGTAATAATAATGATATTTAATAATAATGTTAATAATGATATTTAATAATAATGTTAATAACTAATGATAATAATAATTATTAATATATTAATACTTGATGATGATGATTATATATTAACAATAATATCTAAAAAGTAAATTAATATTACTATTTTAATAATGAGAATTAATAATAATAACAATAATTAGTAATAAATAATAATTGGGTCGAACCGCACAAATTTGCAATAATTTTGACGCGAATTGTTCGTTTTATTGACTAAAGTAGGTGGGTTGGTTTGTGCTTTTGATCAAACCACGGTTTGCAGTTTTGGGTTGGTTTATGATATTTATAAACCAAACTGCATCACAAATCGCCATAGTATATTTAGTTTCAAAGTAACGACGATTTTGTACCTTAAATAGTAATATTATTAACAACTTTGTAATTTTTATAATATCTTCTAGCTTGTTGTAACTTATTTGTATGATGTAATAGTGAATATCTAGCCGGTAAAACAAAATAAAAATTGCAAATTAGAAACCTCGTATTGAGATAAGATATGGTTAAACCAAAAAACAGTATTAACGTAAACTATTCTCCGCCCTAATACTAATATTAAAATAGAATGAGCAAAGATATAATAATAAAATAATATATAGAAATAATAATAATAATAAGATTAATTAGTGAAATAAATATTCTCCGCCGTAATGATAATAGTAATAAGAATGAGTAAAGATATATTAATAAAATAATATATAGAAATAATAATAATAAGATTGATTAGTGAAATAAATTAAACCAGCAATAATAATACTAATATTTAACAAAATGGTAAAATGAACTAAAATGATTAACTGAACAAAACTGAAAATAAGCTGAAGAGAAAAGGCTATATGTTGTTCAAAGAGAGTGAGAAATAGAATTGAAAAACATCAAGTGTGAAATGTTGGGATGAAAACGAATATTGATACCAAATAAGTCACCAAGAACAAGTAGGAAGATTTTCAAAAAACGAGCAAAAAGGAAAGTAGGAAGATCTTTGATCAACCAAGGACTATCTAACCATAAATACATGATGGAAATACTTTTAAACAAAAGAAGTTGTTAGCCATTATAGTGTTAGAGTTGACCACATGATAAGTGTGTAATTGTCGATATTTTACTATGTAATTTTAGTCATTTGATTGTCTTTTGTATAATATTTTAGGTTTTTTTAGTTTTTCTACATATTATAGGTTTTATTTATTCAAGATTATAATAATGGTGCAAAATAAGTTTAATTGGTATTTATTTTCAATAACAGGTAATTGGCGAGGTCTGCATACTGCTCTAATAATCTGTCGAGCGAAATTACTTTATCTATACACATTAAAAAGCCAAAAGAGAGGGTATTGTTCATATGCACCATATTCTGCTGATTCAGAAGATTTCAACCAACCTAAACATGCCACATTGCCTTTCGCACTTACCAGATAGTAGCTATTCAATTACCCTCCCCTCACATTTCTTTCTCTCATTCATCTCCTCTAACCACTTCCTTCAGAGGGCCTTCCATAAGAACGATCATCAATGGCCCCTTTTAATTCAAACCCAAATCTATCAATTTGCGATCCATGCTATTTTCTCTCTTTACCTCTTTATCAATCATGTCCTATTATGTTACTACTCGTTGGTATGCACTCAGTCTGCGACTCATCTTCATATCTTCTCTTCTTCTTCCAATTTTCCCCTCTCTTTCAATCCCGATCAAAAAGCAAATTTAATTCGGTGAATTTAGGGCAACGATCATCACTAATCTAATCAATCAATGCACAGAAACCCTAACTAAGAATAGCTCGATTTTCCAGCTACCTTTTAGGGGGAAATTTCTCAATGCCGGCGTCACCCTGCCACCAAGGGCCCGGTTTTCGATCTGCTCCGCCTCCAACAGACCCTTTGGAGGTGGTCTCCTTCACCATTGCTCTTCAGGTAAGTTAGGGTTTCTAATTTGTTTCATTTTTGTTGCAATTTTTGATTTTGATGATTTGATTTTGCATAAACTTCCCCTCATTGATTTAGTTTGAGCAAAATTTGGTTTTTTTATTTTGAATTTTTTGTTCTGTTCCTCACCAAAACCTACAAAAAAATAATGACGTCTTTCTTTCTCTAGATCATCTTCTAAATTGCTCATTTGTGTTGTTTTTTTGTGTTTGTGTGTTTTTTTTTATTTTGTTTGATTTTGTTTTGGCAGGAAAGAGATGGGAAAGAGGGAGAAATGGGAGAAGTACTCGTTTGTGGTTAATTATTTGTAAATTTCGATATAAAGATTTTAATGTGGTTTTTTTTTATTGTGAAATTAGATAAAGTTCTAAGGTTTGATTTGGTTTTGCAGGGACACTAGTTAAGAAGATTATCATAGTGTGAATACTCATTTGCCTGATAAAAAACAATTGGAGTTGGTATTGGAAAAGCTTCAAAAGTATGGGAATTCTTTGATTTTTCTCATTTGAGTTTGTTCAATTTGGTTAAATTTGTTAACTTAGAGAAATCGTTTCAATGTGGCAGAAGAGATACATACAGTGTTTATGTTGAACCAGTTGATCCTGATGAGGTACTTGAGTTTACCTTTTGAGAATTATGCCAAAGCTCAATAAAGTTCTTACCTTTAAGGTTCTATTCATGAATTGGTTTGTTGCTGTTTGATTTGGATTTAAGTGATAAAATTTATTATGGGTTCTTTTCATAAATTGAGGTTATATGTGATTAAATATTATCGGAAAGACTAAACTCTAATATAAATTGAAGGTAGCTTATCGTAATTTTCTTTCTCTGTGCAGCCGAGAGAGCATCCGAGAAAACAAAATAGAAAGAGTATGATAAAGAAAGGCGAATTTAAAATTAAAAAAAAACTTCATGTCCCGCTATGATTTTTATCTAGAAAATTGTACTTTCGCCTCTGCTTTCCGAGATATTGTCGTCCATGTTGTGTCATGTTGGAAATAGAGGTGTCAAATCGGGTGGGTGGGTCGGGTTCGGGTCGGTCCACGTCGGGTCGGTCCACATCGGGTCGGGTTGTCGTCGGTCCACTTTGGTTCGGCGGTCCGGGTCAGGTCGGTCCGGGTTTGTAATGTTCGGGTGTTATCGGGTAAACGAACATGTAGGTTCGGATCGGTCTCGGGGCGGGTCATTGTCGGGTCGGGGCATATCGGGTTCGGGCCACTCTGGGTCGGGTAATAAACAGGTTGAGTAAGGTTGGTTCGGGTTCGGGTAGCCTTTGGGTCAGGTTGATTTCGAGTACGGGCGACTTCGGGTCGGGTTGATTTCAGATTCGGGCGACTTCGGGTCGGGTTGATTTCGGATTCGGGCGACTTCGGGTCGGGTTAATTTCAGGTTCGGGCAACTTTGGGTCGGTCGATTCAAGTTCGGCTGCCTATTATGGCCTGCGACTCTAGTTCATTTCAAGTTCGGTCAACTTTATCTCGGGTTATTTCTGTGACATTCGATTCGGATTCAAGTTGAATTCATTTCGTATCACACTCAACGATGGGTTATGTTTATGATTGAGTCTTAACAAATGAACTTATTCTTGAAGTTGAATTGTTATGGCGTGTTTAGAAGATTATCGCCGTTTTTGTATTCACTTTATTTGATTGTATTTTAGAACAAAAACATTATTGATAATGTGTTATTGATTATGTTTAGAATATTAGATTAAAAAATATTGTACTCCGTTATTAGAATATTGTAAATGACTCGGTTATTGTAAGTATAAAGATGATGTATAAATCAAAAGTATTGTACTTTGATGGTCACGTCGTATTTCTCTATTCCTGCAAAGTGAAATAAGCTATTAAATTTAATTAATTTTATTATAATTTAATTTTCGGTAACATAAAATTTGAAAACTTGTTACGATAATCAGTATTACTATATTAGATCAATCATCGATATACTAGATTAGTGTATACGATAGTTACGATTAGTGTATGTGTATTAGACCAATCAATCAATTATCAATACATTTAAGATTGTTAAGACTACTGTATCAGATCAATCATCAATCAATATATGTGTTATATATATATATAGTTTAGATATATATATATATATATATATATATATATATATATATATATATATATATATATATATATATATATATTTTTTTGTTATATATAAGAACAATCTTCAATATATTATATCAATATATATCAATGTATACAATAATGAAGATTAGTGTATTAGATCAATCATCGACGTATTGGATCAATGCATTAGATAAATGTTTACGACAATCAATATTAGTGTATTAGATCAATCATCGGTGTATTGGATCAATATATAAGATATTTAAGATCATTATATTAGATCAACTGTCAATATATGATAGATCAACGTACAAGATAGTTAAAAGAGGCGGTATTAGAAGATCGGGCATCAATATAGTTGGGATTAATGTATTAGATCAATCATCTATATATTAGATCAATGTAAATCTTTAAGGCAAATGTAGTAGATTCATCATCAGTATATTAGAACAATTTAATAAGAAAGCTAATATCTGTATAGTTAGGATTAGATGATTAGATCAATGTTTACGACAAACAATATTAGTGTATTAGATGATTCAACGTATAAGTTAGTTAAGATTACTGTATTAGAAGATCGGACATCAATATAGTTAGGATTAGTGTATTTGATCAATCATCTATATATTAGATCAATGTATTAGAACAATTTAATAAGAAAGCTAAGATCAGTATAGTGGAAAAACTATCAATGTATATTATTATATCAACCATCAATACATTAGATCAATGTTTACGACAAACAATATTACTGTATTAGATGATTTAGATCAATCATTGACGTATTAGATCAATATATAAGATATTTAAGATCAATATATTAGATCAACGTATGAGTTAGTTAAGAAAACTGTATTAGAAGATCGGGCATCAATATAGTTAGGAACTTAGGATTAGTGTATTTGATACATGCTTAATTAATATCAACTTTTTATAATTTTTACTTCAATAAAATTAGAGATCTTAGCGTCTAAAGTAGTGCGTTGGGAAGCGTAAAACTCTCTATATTAAAATACATATAGAACGGAGGTAGCATCACTTTTCCACAAAATTTTCCCCCAAAAATAACGGGAGGATTAGCAATAATGAATATATAAACGTAATAACGATAATAAGTACAATAACATATAAAGTAAAAAAATAACGATCAAAAGCCTAATTCACATATTTTAAAAAAAATAGTTTTAAGTAAATAAAATCATATTTTTAAGATTACTATATAAGATAGATCACGAGAAAAGTTGTATTTCACCGTAATTATAATGTTGTTAAATAACAAATTATAATAGTGCTCTTATCTCATTAGTTTATCAAAACATGTAAATCCAACAAAGAAAAAACAGCTCATCTTAACCATTGATCAAATCTAATCTAAGGCTTAAAACTTACTAACACAAGCACACATGGATTGTCATTCTTAACCGTTAGATATGGTATACAACTTTAATCAAAGGTCTAAAATTACCCCCCTTGATGATATATAACCAATTCTCCTTTACTCTAACCCTACTTTCACCATCTCATTTCCCATCTTCCTCTCCTTCTCTGTTCCTTTCTTCTTTCTTTCTATGGTTCTTTTCAATTGAAGATCTTTCACTATTTCTCTGTTTATAAAACTATCTCTTCTTATTAGCGGATTTCGGGCTTTAAATGGTCGAATTCCTGAATAAAAGTTCAAAATCTAGAATTTTTATAGTCGAATTCCACCATGAAAGCTTATATGGTTGATGCTTTACTCACCGTTTCTATCCAGTTGTTCATATAAGTATGAAGGTTGATTCTACTTGTTGATGTAAATTAAATCTCATTGTTTGCTACTTGTTTTTTGTGATTATCAATAATTAGGTTTTATGATTTAATTCCCAATTTGATTTACGATGTTCTAAATAAATTAAAAGGTTTGTTAATGGCATTTTCTTCTGGATGAATTTTCAATTGTTATGGGTCTTCTGCTTCACTTATCTCTCTGTTCTTCTATTTCCACTCACAAATCAATTCATTATGTGTTGTTTTTTTGACTTACACACTAATCTTGGAAGTGTTAATCTTGCTGGATTGACAAGTTATGTGAAAATTGATTGATAGCTTTATGCTCGCAAATCCCTTGAAAATTGAAGTAAATGAAGCAGGCTTTTCTTATTTTACGCAGGCTTGAAAATTGAGATCAAGAAAACTGAGAATGACGCTACGAAACACTAGTCATCGAGACAATGTCCACTCTATCTATGGACTATGGAGTATGCATATGAAATCTAAATATATATAGGAACTTAGTTATTGTAGATTTGTAGTAATATTTTTTTAAAAAAAATAGAATTAATTGCGTAGTATTACCGGATAGTGGTGCGTAGCGGTACACAATGTTTATTGTAGAATTTTCGATTGACAATGGGAAGTAGGCAATGAGAAGGAAGTGGATATTGACTTCATTTCTTGTTGAGTTGTAATGTATAGTGAAAATTGAAATTGGTTTTTTACCAACTTCTTATAGAGATATTGAAACGTAATAAAAAAAATCTATTTGAGAACAATTTATTTAATCTCGTTCACTTGCTCTCTTAATTTTTTTACGTTTATTGTTAAACACTTTAATTTAACTAGCTATGGTTTCCACAACCATTCATGAGCTCTTAAAACTTCTGAATTAGGAATGTTGCAAGTAAAATAAGATAAACGGAGTAGAAGTTTTTTATTATTATTTTGAACTACATAATTATAATTGTTGGGAAATTTCCCACCTTTGATAGAGTTATGAAAATATACAAAAATTTCATTGAAATTTTGGGAGGGAAATGTAATCGGTACTTTTTTAAAAATTTCAATCCTTCCCTTTAAATCTCTAATATTGAAAGTGGAACCAAATTTTTTAATCTTGTTTCCTTCAAATAAGTTGCTCCATATGTATTTCAATAAATTAAAGTTTCAATATCTTTAATAATTATAATCTGAAGTAACAGTTAGATTAATTCAATTATATAAACAATTTAAAATACAAGCAAGTAATGTACTTTAGAGGACATTATTAAAATTTTGTATCACAATATTAAACATGGTGTCATAACTGTCATCATAGGAGTATATATGTTTAAAAGAATTAAAGTAAGCGATATTACAAGTTTTAGTCATTTTAAGTTATTATCGATTTAGTCCATTTCAGTTTAAAACGATTTTCATGCAGTTTATTCTAGTTCAGTTCGTTTTCGGTTTAGTTTCAGTTCGGTTAAGTCTAGTCACTATATTTAGTTGGTTTCAATTTAATTATTTTTTCAGTTATAGGTCATTTTTAGTTCAGTTTATTCGGTTCAGTTGATAATCAGTTAGCAGTTCAACCAACTATTATCAAAACTGACAGCTCTAGTGTAAGAAATATTAAAAAAAAAGTGCGTCATTGCCTTCAATAGAAGTGTTGCATCTAAAGTGAGACGACCAAATAGGAAAAGTGTTTTATAAAATTGGGACACAGGGAATAAAAAACTATATGGAGTCCGAACAGGTCGGGTAGACGAATTGTATTGGGTCGGGTCAAACACGTGTCGGGTCTTTTCGGGTATTCTTCGGGTTGAAGCGGGTATCGGGAGGTTTCGGGTCGGGTACATGTCGGGTTCGGGTTACTGATTATCGGGACTGATCGGGTCCGGGTTGACAACGGGTCGGTCCGGGTCGGGTTCGAGTCGAGTCATACCAGGTCATATTAGTGTCGGGTTTATTTCGGGTCGGGACCAGGTCGGGTTTCGGGTATGAAATTCTCGGATCGAATCGGGTCCGGGTCCGAGTCGGGACGGGTCGGGTAATCGGGTCGGGTTAACTTTTGACACCTCTAGTTGGAAATTCAATGTTGTAATGTTGTGCTGTTGACCTGTTGTACACTAATATGTGGCAAGTGTTCAGATTTTAAGATGATGCACATTAAGGAGTCTGTTATGAAATTATATATTGAGGCCATGCTTGATTATCTAGCAAACAAACCTACTGCTTCTATGAAGGGTCAATGCATTGTAAAAGTAAAGCATCAGGTATGCATCATGCTTCTCTTTAAAACTGCTTTATGACCCTTTCCCTATCCTTTGTTTGGTTAGATTAAGAGATTATTTGGGTTCCTCACTTTCCATAGTGTAAAAAAATAATTGATACCCTAACTTGTGAACCTTAAAATGAGAGGTTATGTATTAATTTAGTTCATAGAAAATGGGAGGAAGGGAGATGAAGCGAGAAAAAGCAGGGGAGGGAGGGAGTGCAAGAGAAATAGAGTGATGAAGACTTGAAATTAAAACCAAAAAGAAAAATTAAAAAGTGAATGTTGACAGATAAAATACTTCCTCCGTTTTTTTTAAATGTGACACTTTCTATTTTAGGAAGTTTTAAATTAAATGTGACACTTTTTTTTGTCAATAAGCTCTCTCTATCTCTCTCCTCTCACATGGGTCCCCTTATTTTTTTCTCTCTATCTCTTTCCTTCCCAAAAATTGCCTAGGAGTCCGTGAATCTAAAAGTGTCACATTTAAATAAAAACGGAGGAAGTATAAGAAAATTATAATTAAGCTAACATAATATGTAAAAGCCAATATTGCGAAAACTACATTCTACAAACAAGTTTTTTGGCGAAAAACTATCTTTTAATTTTTTTTTGCGAAAAAAAACCTTTTAAAGAGCTTTCTTTGTGAATCCAAATTTTAGTCCAACTTAAAAATTTAAGAGGTAGATTTTCGAAATATTTTCTATGTAAAATTAATTTTAAGTGAATTTGACACCTAACACTTTTACATTTCGTTGTGGTGCTTCGTGGGAGAATGCCTTATACCTTATAGTATCACTTAAGAAAGTTGTAGAGAATTATGTTATTGCAAGAGTTACGTTACCTTGATATTCACTTTCATTTGTCAAGATTGGTGTTGTACCTTCTAATATCGGTCAAGATAGATTATGTGTAGAGAATTATGTAATTGGAAGTTGTTGTGAATTTGACACGTTAACTTATGTTGCCAGAAATGAGAATATATTGATAAAATGCTATTCAGTAAGGGAATTGTTCTTTTTTAGTAAATCATTTGTTGTGTGTTTTGAAGGTTTGAACCTTTGTCTACCAGTGTCGTCATCTTCATTTGTTTAAGCCTTATAGGCATGCTTTCAATTATTTGTTCACTCTAATGTTTGCGCCTCCCATGAATGATGTTATCTTCATTGTCCTTTTCTTGGTCTGCGCCTCCCGTGAATGATATTATCTTCACTGTCCATTCGCAGGAGACCAAGAAAAGGAAGGTTGGGAATCAAGTTACCTTTGCAAAAGCAAATCCAACTCAAATATGTATAACCTAGAATGGCGATTACGCTCTGCATAATCATCAACAATGTTTATTATGTAAAATCATCAACAATCATGGTGTAAATATGGTTATGTACACCATATACATTATTCTATCCTTTTTTTAAGTCCATAAACCAACCAAATGTTAAAACAGTTTAGGTATGATAATAATTATTAACCCATTCCACCAAACAAACAATATGTGTGCATATTACATTGGTTAAGCTAAACTCTTGTACTTCCTCCGTAACAAAAAGAATGCATCTTTTGCCATTTTAAGCCGTAACAAAATAAATGCAACAAACTCAAATCTTTCCTATTTTAGTAAAGTTTTTAATGTAAAATTACAAAAATACCCTTAATTTATAAACTTAAAAACTGATTACAAGTTCCTAACAAGAAATTACATTACTAACTACAAATCAATCCCATCAATAATTTCCACCCTAATCTAACATCAACCACTACCTTCACCACCACCACCATAACCACCAACACTCTAGCCACCACTAGAGGTGGCCACGGGCCGGGTTGTGCTGGTTCAGTGTTGGGTTATATACGGGCCGAATCATAAAAAATTGACCCTGACCCAGCCTTAAGACCACCCCGGGCCGGTTTAGGGCGGGGTCAGGGTTATGTTTTTCTGAACCTGAACCGATTTGTGGGCGGTTCAGGGACGGTTCAGTGCCGGTTCAGGGTCGGTTCAGTGTCAGGGTCCGGGTCGGTTCAGGGCTAGATTTAGTGTCGATTTAGGGCTGGTTCAGTGCCAGTTTAGGGTTATTTCATTTTTTTAATACAATTTTTTTTTCATATTGGAAATTCTCCTTAAGTAAAAATTATTTTTTTATTATTTAAAAAGGATAATTCTTAGAAATGATAACTCATAGAGTAAATCAAATACTAACTTTATATAAAATGTCATCAATCGCAACTCCCAATAACAAATAATCATTAATCATAATCATAATCCTATATTATAGTTTATTAATCATAATCATAAATATAGTTTATAGTTTATTAATCATAATTATAATTTAAAGTTTAATTATCATAACCATAGTTCAATTTCATAGATCATAAATTATAATCATATTATAATTCATTTATCAAAATCTTAATCATAATTTATACTTCACCAGTCCACTAGTCATTCATAAGAATAATCATAATTTTTAAGATTTTAATTAGGGTATAGGGTTTAGGGTATATGATATAAGGTTATGATTTAAGATTTAAATTTATGGTATAGGGTTTTAGTGACGGTTTAAAGGCGGTTCAAGGAAAAATTTAAGAATGGGTCGGTTCAAGTATCGGTTCAAGAGCGGGTTGGTTTACGGGTCGGGTCAGGGTCAGGTCAGGGTTAGGACCGGTTCTGAAATTTGAAAAATGAACCGGAACCGAACCAGTTCCTTGACCAGGCCGGGCCAGTTCAGGGTTGATTTTTTCTGGTTTAGGATCGGACCGGTTTTTTGCCGGATCGGTTCAGGGCTGGGTCAGGACCAACCCGCCCAATGGCCGCCTCTAGCCACCACCAAATCTATCCAAATCCACCACCATCACCAACCGCTTCACTACCAATAACCATAACCATCAAATCCCGCGTTCTCCTCTGTCTAAACGCACCAAACCTGCCCCAAAACTACTCTTCTTGCTGCGTTTTGATGGTAAGAGGCTGCAATTTATGGTGATGGTGTTCAATTTTCGTGGGAGAGGAAGAGTGCTGGGGCGACTTCGTGGTGGGGATTGGGTGGGCTTCGAATTTGTGGTGGGGGGTGGGTAGGGCTGCGAATTTGTGGTGAGGGTGGGTAGGGTTGCGAATTCGGGGTGGGTAGGGCTGCGTTTTCGTGGTGATAGTGAGGTTAGGCTGCGAATTCATGGTGGGGGATGGGTAAGGTCGCGGTTTTGTTTGGTTTGGGCTGCGAATTCGTGGTGGGGTTGGAGTGGGGCTGCGGTTTTCGTGGTGGGGTGGGTGATTTCGTGGTGTAGGGTTGGTGGGGCTGCGATTTTGTGGTGGGGGTAGGGTGGGGCTGCGGTCGTGGAGGGTTGGGTGGGCTGCGATTTTTATGGTGGGGGTGGTGGGGTGGCTAGTAGGTGGTGGGGTGGCTAGTAGGTGGTGGGCAGGAGGTGAGGTGAACGTTGTGGTGGGCACTGTTGGTAGTTGGTAGATGTGGTGTTGGTAGGTGGTTGATGTGGTGTTGGTGGTTAAGATGGTGATTACTATGGTGTCCATTAATCATCTTTTTGTCTCTCTTCCCTTCCACTTAATACCCAAACTAAATCAAAATTTTCAAACTTTGTCTAGGAGTCCGTGCCGAAAACATTTGTTGGAATAATATCGTTACGGAGGAAGTATATTAGTTACATTATTTGAATCTAATATATCAATTGGAATTATAACATCCCCATTTTACAACCATATATTTCGACTTTAAATAAGACAAAATACTTTGCCAACAAAATTGCAGCCTTTCAAAAAACGACATATTAAAAGGCGCGCGACGCAACAACTAGTTAGAATAAAACAAAGCCCATGTCATTTCCTTATAGTCTGGTTTTGTTAATGGAGTAGGTAACATTAGTGCACGTGTGAAGACGAAATAAATATATAAAAGGAGCCACACACACACCCTTAGATGCACGAAGAAGCAAGAGGCCCATTCATCTTCTCTCTAAGAAGCAAACCCATCACAAGCCATCACATGAATGATTGAATTCCCTTCGCATGCGGACTAGACTACTCCTCTACGCTCGTGTTTGATAGCTTATCTCATCTTTATCCCCATCAAATTGTATCATATCTTATTCAAATTCAATCTTGTTCAGAGATTGGGTCACAGTTTTCATTTGGGTATAAAACGCCATTCAGTTGAGTTGAAAATGGTACGCAAGCAAGCAATATATTTTTCTGGGTTATTTGGGTGAGCAAGAGAAGTGCAGACGGTGCTTGTAATATTTGGGTTGAGAGTGAAAAAACCCATTAGCAAGGCGTGGTTTCTCGTCCAAGGTTGAAGAGAGGAACGGCTATTCCGAAAAGAGTCAAGGCCGGAGCTTAGTTCGATGTTCTTCGGGCATATTACAATTAAGTCTTCCTCTACGACCTTTTTATTGCGTCCAGTCATTTGTTAAATAAATTGCTACAAGTACTTACTATATTGATTTGGTTTTGAAAATTGGATACTTTATTTGGATTTTGATATGTATTTGAGTTAATATCGGTTTTAATTAGTATTTGCATATACTTGTGCTCATTTATTTAAATTGCAATTAAATATATGGTTTTCCGTTTCATATTCTCGATTGATAATATTGCTAACTATACAATCTCGCTTACCTTAGATGTTATAGTTGAGTGGCCTCTAATTTACGTTAAATCTGCAATCATGGTTATAATTTGAATTGAAAAGTATGTGTAATCTATTTAATCAAACTTTTATGTGATTGAGTTAATTAGGATTAATGATGTCTCTTAGTTCAGAATGCCTCCAATACTAATTCATACAAGTTGTGATCATGTTTATGTCAATTAAGTTGGTTTACGATCGGCTGAGGCTTACTTCAAGTTCATTCGTTTTTAAAGTAAAGGAAGATAGGAGCCTTTGTTATCTTAGTCTCTATAGTTAATCTATAGATTAAGATTGATTTTTCTCAAATTTATCAAGTATCCTTGTTTATAAACTGTAGTCTTAATGGCCATATGATTTTTAAAGGTTTATTTGTCGTCACCATTTACAAACAGTAGAGTAGTTTCATTCCGTTAATTAGCTCATTAATATTTTCTTATAACCCCCTCGCCCATTCTATGTAAATAGGCATATAAGTATTAGGTGTTGTGCTATGTTAATCTTGTGAATAAATTGTTTGTCTGTGGGATTGACCCTACATATCCTTTACTATGTTTATATTTTTGAGATAAAGATAGGTATTAAAAATTAGAGTGTATTATCCTACATGTATTATGGCTTCTTATTTAAAGTGTATATTTTAGAGATGTTGTTGGAATAATATATGCCTAATGCCTACTCTTTCAATGGTTTAATTAATGACTCTTTGTGATTTATAATAGACTAGAATTTAGGCCCTGACGATGCCAGAGATTTATATGTACTAAATTTAATAATAGTTAAACTAATTGATGTCATGTAGGGTGAAAAATTATTTTAAAAAAATCTTCTCATTTACAATATGCATTTTATAAATTTACAACTTAGCTCTTGGGTTTTATCTATACATCATTATTGATTTTGATAAAAGAAGCACTAATAGCATGTTGGAGTGGTGGTTAAAACTTCTTATTGCATACCTAAGGTCACATGTTCGAATCTTCATGTTGATATTATTTATTATATGAGAATGAAATGGATAAAATGTCATTAAAAGAAGGATGGTGACACGTGGCGGATTGCATTCCTTGCTTACGTTTTTTAATAAATATATATAAATTGGTTATAATGTTATTTGATCTCATAGAGGCTTCGGTTGGTTTAATGGATGTTTTGAGCATGGATATATGTTCAGTGTATTAAACTAGCTTCTATTCTTAATTTATTTTACTCTCTTAATTCATGTTTTCATGTACATGATGAGTCGAAGGATGTGTTACGTTAAAATAATAAAGAAAGTATGTTCTTTTTTTGTAAGTTTCTATGTGAGATAAACATGTTTCTCATCAACGACCTTTATATTTGAACTGCACATCTCACCACTTAAACATATTTTCAGTTGATGCACTTCTCACCAATATCATTTTTATTGATGCACATTATCACCAACCTCCACTTTATGGAGCACTCCATCAATACTCATTGAAATAGTAAAAATATAATGCATATAACAAGCTAATGCATGTCTTCTACTCAATCATTCATGTAATACAACCATAGTTTAAATAGAAAAACAAACAACAATGCCGCAGTCAAGATATGCGGCGGTTAAGATAAACAAGAGTATAAAGCCTAGAGGTAGAGGTTCGAATTTTGATTAGGTAAAAATCTTAATTTATAAATTTAGGTGCTTGATAAAATAGTGGTTAGGAACTTAGGATAGCTGTTATACGTAGAGATAGTGTTTAGATAGTGGTTGTTGAAAGCTAAAAAAAATTGAGGTTTTCAATAGATTTTAAAGTAAATATTTTTTAACAACTACTCCAACAGCTACTTTTACAGAACAGTTATATATTATGTTGTTAGTATAACAACTAACATAATACAACTACTACTACAGCTAACAGCTACCCCTAAAGCTATTGTTGCCGAACCTAAAGCCAAAATTTAGAAACATGACCCATGATCATTGCCTAACTAACTAATAGACACACTACTTTTATCCTAACAAATTCGAACAAGCCATGATCATTGCCTAACTAACTAATAGACACACTACTTTTATCCTAACAAATTCGAACAAGCCAATTAATTTATGTGACCAAATCTGCTCACATTCCGGATAATTTGCCACTAACTATATCCTTAACAAAAACAACTGAAGGAACTACCCAACAAAGTCTAATGTCAAATTGATTTAATTCCTAAAAAGTAATTATCATTCGTTTAGTTATAAGCTCTTTAATTTTGGATCAAGGGAGCAATTAAAGCACTTGTTAAGATTTAAACTGAATAGAGGTAAAACAACTGACCGATTTCAGTCCGGTTGCTACGAAGTAAAAGCCTTTAACGGGGTGACCAGCAAGACTAATTTGGTCCCTTGGTCCAATCAAACTGGTCATCGCAAAGCTAGAATTCTTCCAACTTCTTTCAAAAGCCCGTACAGCTACCTGGAAAAGTGATAAACTATATGTTAAAGGTTTCACTTATTCGGATTTTGTACACCTTTGTACCAATAGATATTCAACTAGTTGGTGGCTCACCAATAAAACAATTTAAAAGTATCATGAAATATTATAATTGAGGACAGTAGCGGATTCAGAATTTTCATCTTCAGGGGACAAATTACGAATGTTTGATAATTCGATTAAAAATGTTCTAAAAGATTCACAAAAGTTAATCAATACTTGAGATATACCTATGCGTGATTGAAGTGGAGTTGAACAATAGACTTATCGCATTTTCAATATATTGTCCAATATAAAGTCGTATACTTTGTATTTAAACTTACAAACCTATGTCAAAGAGAAGAAAAAAAGAGGAAAAAATTAAAAAGTATGAAGAAAGGATTTCTCCTTAGACTAATGTAGATATGTAATGGTAAAATAAACCTATCTAGGAATTTGTGTCACTACCACTAGCAAATGTTTGTTTAAGTGATTCAAAAGTATCACTAAATGTAAATATTATATTTTTCACTTCTTTTTCTAATTGATCAATTCTTTAATTTTTTTTTTTTGAAAGTGGGGGACAGTTGTTCCCCTTGTTCAAACATATGTCCGCCTCTAATTGAGGAGATCTAAGGCATCACAGACGTGTATATTTTGATAAGTTCACTGCATCCGTCCCAGTTAGGGCGGAGATGGATATATGTTTGGTGAGTGGGTTAGGGGCAAAAAGCCATACCTGCCATGGATAGTGGGTAGGTGGTAGGTATGAGGACATACCTACCCCATGCCCATCCGCCCAACCCTATATCCACCGTCGTGCATCCATCCGCCCATACCCACCCGAAAACATTTAAATGATCTTATTATATTACTAGTCCAAAAATATATTAACTCAAGTATATGAATTTAATTTATTAGTATAAAGGGGTTCATTAAAGGATATCAATGGAAATAATTCTTCACTTCAATCTAGTAGTAGAAAGTGATTTTTCATGGTTTTATTCATAGATTTCATTGTTTGAAAATTAGATAGCTAGATATGAGGCGGGTATGGGCGATGGATATACATAGTTGGGTGGTTCGAATGAGGATTATTTTAGGGAGACCTACACGTGGGGACGTGGTTATGAGCCTTGTATCCACCATGAGTGGTGGGTAAAGATAGCAATGGGTCAGGTCTGGGTTGGGTCCAGCTAGACCCAGACCCCACCCAGATCCGATGGTCTAGAATTTTCAGATCCAGACCGGATGGGTGTATGGGTCCTTACAGGGTCCATAATGGGTTCTTCTTAATTTTGAATTTATTCGCGTTTTTTTTATAAGTGGATTTTATATCCACTTTTAGAGCTCTTTTTACTCATGTTTCCCCTTATTTCCACCTTTTTTTCTCTCATTTCACACCATTCTTCTCTTCTTTTATCTTTTCTTCTCATTTTGGTGCACTCGCGTGATTTTTGGTATTTTACCATGATTTTAAGCTAAATCTTGTGTTACGCGATGTGTCTTGGTGTCTCCTCTTGTGTCTTTTGTTCATGTGTGTAGGTTGCAAGATACTTTGATGATTTTGGATCTCTTGAGGAGAGGAGATAAAGCTTTTGGATCGAGTGCGGAAATGGAAGAGGCCATGAATAATCATTTTGATGATTTTAGAGCTTTGTATTTTTGATGGCGTGACGCTACTTAGTGCTTGTGAATGTATAATGGAATTATTTCTATGCCAAGGAAGACTTATGATGGTTGTGTATGCATGGAGTGGAGCTTTGGACTTGTCAAGAGTTCATGGAAGCTACATTTTAACCCATAAGCGTCCGCTTGAGCTACTGTTAGCGTCCGCTTATGTCATAAGCGTCCGCTTAAGCGGACTCAAGTGTCCGCTTATTTCCATGGTTTTGTTGGCAGGGATTTTTGTGCATTTTGGAGCGTCCGCTTAAGCTATGTAAGCGGCCGCTTAAGACCTGCAACACGGATTTCCGACTTTTCCTATTCGATCTAAGGCTTTGTTAGACGCATTTTTACGTTATTTTTAGGGGGTATAAATACTTTTTAGCCCTAATTTTGTAGAGACACTTAGTTTTTGCAAGCTTTTGAAGAGATCAGAGTGAGATTATTGAGTTCTCTTCTTCTTCCATATTGAGAAACTCCATTGTTGATCAAGAATTATAGCTTGGATTACTTGCAAGTTTATATATTTTGTTTCCGAAATTTCATTCTCCATCTTTTGGTATTGTTTTCATCTACTTTCTCTCAAGTATTTCTCATCTCTAATCTAATTACCATGTTTTCTTTTGTTATTCTAAATCAATTTTATATTCAATTTCCTTGCATAATGTCTAGTGAATAGTTTTTTATGCTAGGAATGTAGTGAAACATGGTAAAAGGGGAGTTAAATTATTGTTCTTGAATTGTTAGGGGATTGTTTATCAATTGTTTGTGTGGATTGATGTTTTAGGGCTTGTTACTAATCGTTGGCCATGATTATGAACTTGTATTGTGGATTTTGATTATCATTGTCTATGTTTATTTCAAAATTCATTCCTAAACTCAATTTGTATTTTAATTTATGACCAAGAGATTGGCTTAGATTAAGAAGGAATACCTTTGAAGGACTCTAGATTATTTGCGAGTTTTTAAGTGATTATAGGCTATTCGAAAGAGGTCTATTGTTGTTTATTTTCTCTATTTTGCTACTATTCGAGAGAGGTAGTGAGAATTTATGAAAAGAGTGTTTTCCCATTCGATTGTGAAGCATGTTTATCCCTACTTTTCTTGAGTTGGTTTCTCGTTTAACTCCCCAATGCTATGTGTAGCTGCATTCCTAGTGTCTTTATTCTCATATTCTTAGAACTACCTTTTAATTGAGTCATTTGTGCATTTGATTTAATTTAGAGTACTTTTAGTCTTTATTCTCTCCACTCAACCAAAAACAAAACCCTTAGAACTAGGATTAGTTGGACAAACATAAGTACTACGTTCACTTCCCTGAGGATTCGACCCTGACTTACCCTTGCTATATGTTAGTAGGAGAGTTAGGAAACTTAAATTACTTTTGCATCGGCTTTAGAATCTAACAACACTTTTGAGGCGGATCAAAATTTGGCGCCGTTGCCGGGGAAGGTACGATTTAAAACTTGTGTAGTCTAATTATTTTAGTTCTATTTAAATTGCTTTCATTTTCTTTTTCCTTTTTACTTCCCTCATCCTTGTCAGTGCTAACGTGTCTCTTAGCTTTGGTTTTGCATGCACACTAGATCGCGAGGGAAGCCTTTATTACCCTTGGATCTCGAGCTTGAGCGAACTCTCAGGGCTCGTAGAAGAATACTTTACCCAAGCAGTGACAGTGACACAGAAAGTACTAGCACAATGGATGATGAAGAGGTACCACCACCCGCACAAAGGTTATTCATGGATTTTGGGACACCAGGAAACTATGATTCCCCAGGTCCCATTGTTCTTCCAACCACCACCACCACCAACTTTGTAATGCATCCGCAATTTCCAAACATGGTGAAGGTTGAGGCATTCAGTGGGAGGATGAATGAGTGTCCATATGAACACTTGGATCGATTTCTTGAGATATGCTCTATGGTGACCACAAATCTTGTTTCTCCAGAATACATCAAGCTCCACCTTTTCAGAGTTTCTCTCTCGGGGGATGCAAAGAAGTGGTTCAAGTCACTTCCGTCCCAATCATTGATAACATGGGAAGAAGTTACTGATGCTTTTCTTCACAAATACTTCCCTGAGTGGAAAACAGCTGATATGAGAAGAAAGATTTCCCATTTTGAACAAGAAAGTGGAGAAACATTATATGAAGCTTGGGAACGATTTCGGTCCCTAGTACGAGCATGTCCTCATCATGAGTTTGATCCAATTATGCTCAATCGGTTCTTCTACGATGGTTTAGATCACTTCTCTAGAGCCAACCTTGATGCCGGATCTGGAGGTCAGTTATCTAGCATTCCCGTTGACCAAAGTGAAGCGAAAATTGATGAGGTGGTGAAAAATGATTCTTGGGGTAGTCAAAGAAGAAATAAACAAGCCAAGAGTAGTGGCAAGTTTGGAGTTGAAAGCATAGACCAGATAAATGCCAAGTTTGATATGTTAGCAAAGCTAGTGAAAGAAGGGCAACAAAGCAAAGTGAATTCTATACCAGTCATGCAATTCTCATGTGATTTATGTGGTGGCGTAGACCATGCAAGATCCTATTGTGGAGGTCGAAATTCAGAACATGTTGCTGCTGTGAATTCTACGGATCAATTTCAGTCAAACAGAAACAATTCATGGAGGAATCAAGGGTTTGGGCAAAGTACTTTTGTCAATTCACAAGGTCCCTATGGAAGCAACTCTTATGGACAAGGAAGCAATAGTGGTAACTATGGGAATTTTGGTCAAGGGCAAGGTCAAGTATTCAATCAAGCTCCACCTCCTCCTAATACTTATCAGCATCCCAATGCCAATAATTGGGGTAACTTTCAAGGTCAACAATAAATGCAAAGAAGCTATCAACCCAATCAACCTCCCTACAAGAATTCTTCGGAGCCTCCTAATAACGAAACATCTCAAATCTTGCAGCAACTTCAGATCCTCACTCAGCAGCTCAATCAACAAGGTCAACAACTTCAACAGCAGGAACACAGATATAATGAGCTGCAGGCACATAATAAGATGTTGGAAACCCAACTTTCACAAATTGCATCCAATCCTAATAATGCACCTGCAACTCAGCTTCTTGGACAACCCTTGCCTAATCCAGCTCAACATCAAGTCAAGGCAATCACATTGAGATTTGGAACTTCTTATGTTGCACCTCTTGACCAAAGTGTTCCAATTGTGGGTGATGTATCTACAAATGTTTCAAGTGAAGTGAGAATTAAAGAAGAAAATACAGAAGTAGAGGTCGTGGAAGACTTGGATGGCACGACAAAGAAAGACAAAGATCAACCTCCAGTGAAAGCCTATGTTCCTCCTATTCCTTACCCTCCTAGGGTTGCTCAAAGAATCCTAAATGACAAATTTGCTAAGTTTCTCGAAGTGATGAAAGGGCTCCAGGTGAACATTCCATTCTTGGAAGCTATGAGCCAAATGCCTACTTATGCAAAGTTTCTCAAGGATTTGTTGACCAACAAGAAGAAGTTAGAGGAAAATGTGGCCCTTCCATACCAAGTTAGTGCTTACATCTCTAAGACAATACCGAAAAAGCCTAGAGATCATACTTGCTTCACTTTGCCTGTGAAACTTCGAGATTTGGAAGCCATGGGAGCTTTAGTGGATTTAGGGGCGAGTGTTAGTCTTATGCCCCTTTCTATTGCAAGCAAGTTGTCTTTTGAGATGAAACCGACCAGGAAAACTATTCTTCTAGCAGATAGGTCGGTGCGGATTCCTCATGGAGAGTTTGAAGACATTCCGATCCAGATTGGGCATGTTATAGTACCATGTGATTTTGCGATTATGGATATGGAAGAAGATCCGCAAACACCGCTCATCTTGGGTTGGGAAGCTCTGAAAACTCTAGGCATGACCATTCATTGTAAGACGGACACCATCACGCTTGAGGTGGCCGATGAGAAGATGAATTTTCAATTCTCCCAAACAATCAAAAAGCCAATGATGGAGCAAGTGCGGGGGATAGATGTGATAGAAGATGACATTGAAGCATTTGAGGGTAGGTGTACAACTCAGGACCCTCTGTATGATTGTTTGACTGGTGATTTGTTCGATGAAATCCATGAGATACGAGCAATTTCTGATGTGCTTGATTCTACTCCGGTGATGAGTCCGGAAGAAGAGCAAGAAGAGTTTGAAGAGCTTACATATGTAGTAAGGGGTGTTAATGAGGAAAAGGAGGAGAGAACCACGCCTCCTCCACAGGTAGATTTGATACCCCTTCGGCTTCCCTTAAATATGCTTTCTTATATGCTAATGACACATATATTGTGGTTGTTAATGCTAAACTCAATGGTACCGAGCTTGAAAAATTGTTGGATGTTTTGAGGAAACACCACAGTGCCATTTGGTATAGTATTAAGGATCTTAAGGGTGTGAGCCCTTCATTGCGCATGCATCGCATTCATCTTAGCGATAATCAAGCCTCCTCAATTGAATTGGAAATCATGCGTCGCATTGCTTGGCGCACACATCTTTCGATGGTAGATCGGGAGGAATCCCCAGGTTTTCCTAACCACCCGATCTACCCTCCTGCACTTGACATGGATCCCTCTAATCTCTCTTATTATGAGAACCCCCAACTTTACCCTTACTATTCTCATTATTTCCTTCCTCGTGGGCGCAATAATGAGGACGGTAGTAGTGCTTAGCACTTCCTTCCCCCCTTCTCTCCCTTGTGTATTTCTCCTTTACTCCGAGGACGGAGTTCATCTTAAGCTTGGGGGGGCGATTCTTGGATTATTTTGGTATAAAGGGGGCGGGTACTCATGTGATGCTTCGTTGTTCCTATTTCATGATCATGCATTTGAGATTATAGTTTTAGGATGTTTGCCTTTTCTTGATGCACGGCTTATGAACAGCCGACTTGGGACTGCTGGTTTCCCCTTCCCCTTGCTATTATTCTCTTGTTATGCAGGTACCTTTGGGATGGAGTATCATGATGAGGGGTGTTGTTGTGGTTTCTTGGAAGACCCTTGGTTGTGTTTTATTGTGATTAGATGGTGTATATTCTCTTCCTCCCTCACTTTCTGGAAAAAAAAACGAAAAAAAACAAACTTTTCCTCTGTTTTCTTTCTTCTCTCATGAGTGGTCAAAAACCCTTAGCTTCGTGTCGTCGTCCTTGAGTGTTTAGGAGCATGCTAGGTTGAGTCAGTCTAGTTGAGTTTTCCCTTTTATTTTATTTTTGTTGAGTCTCCCTCCCCTCCATCATGTACATTCTCAGAGTCAAAAAAAAAAAAAAAAGAATCTAGACTTTAGGACTGCATTTTTAGGTAGACATGGTGTCGGTGACTTTTGGTGGACCTGGCGGCACTTGGGGAGTTGGTAAGATTGGTTGTTTCCCGAGAGAGGGCCACGAACCTCGTAAGACTCATTTTTGAACCCTCATTCTTTATCGTTCAAGTTGGGACTTGCACTTTAGCTTCCCAAGGCCTTGACTGAGCAGCTTAGGAGAGATGAAAGGAGGCGTTCACTTGGCTAGTTTTAGGTGAATTATGATTATAGCTACATGTCTAAAAAGCCCAATCCTGCATCATTTTTGTGTTTTCACTCTCCCTTGTCTGAACCAAATCTGAGCCTAATTTTCCCTTTATCTTGGCACCTATATCTTGAGTCACATGGCAAAATTTTATCCATTAGTGGAGCATTTGTAGATTGACGAGTGTGGGTGGGTTCAAAGGGTTTAGTGCAGGTTATTGTTGGTAGATTTTCATGGATGATTCATTTTGTTGTTGAAAGATTGTTGTTGAAGGAATAAAGAAGAATTCACATGTTTATTTCAAGATTTATGATCATTAGTGTGTGAAATATCATATTCGAGATTTGTGAAAGAGAAAATGAATTGAAAAAAAAATAAAAAGAAAGAAAGAAAGAAGTGTTAACGTTGTGTCTGATAAGGAATTTCTTGGTGAATGGGATAGGAACTTAGGTCAACTCATAATTAGTTGGCTTGAATTCGATTTATTCAAAGTTTTTGTGGGTTCGGTATTGAAAATGTCAAGCTTGGGGGAGGGTAATCTTTGAGTGTATGCTCCACTATCACCCTTTTTATAGCACCACATAGCCCAAAACATTTGTCCCTACCTTGAACCAGAGCCAACGTTACAAGCCCGAAAGACCTCCTCGATCTCTTGAGTTGTTTTGTCCCCTTTTGGCATAGGGTTAGATTTTGTGCAAGCCCTGACGAGGATCATCAAAATGGAATCGAGGTAGAGCAAAATGGTTGAGCATCTTTTGGGAGGTTAGTGCATGGGGTAAGAAATTACTCCTAGAAACTTGAGTTGCCAAAGGGTCCGGTCGATCGGTGTTTCATGTCTATAGTTCATGCTAGTGTAATGAGTAAGAGTCGTGCATGCATCCAAGGTTTAGTTTAATTAATGTTGAGTCTGTGTGTGTCTATAGTGTTGCTTGAGGACGAGCAAGATGCTAAGCTTGGTAGAGTTTGATTAGTGGATTTTATATCCACTTTTAGAGCTCTTTTTACTCATGTTTCCCCTCATTTCCACCTTCTTTCCTCTCATTTCACACCATTCTTCTCTTCTTTTATCTTTTCTTCTCATTTTGGTGCACTCGCGTGATTTTTGGTATTTTACCATGATTTTAAGCTAAATCTTGTGTAACGCGATGTGTCTTGGTGTCTCCTCTTGTGTCTTTTGTTCATATGTGCAGGTTGGAAGATACTTTAATGATTTTGGATCTCTTGAGGAGAGGAGATAAAGCTTTTGGATCGAGTGCGGAGATGCAAGAGGCCATGAATAATCATTTTGATGATTTTAGAGCTTTGTATTTTTGATGGCGTGACGCTACTTAGTGCTTGTGAATGTATAATGGAATTATTTCTATGCCAAGGAAGACTTATGATGGTTGTGTATGCATGGAGTGGAGCTTTGGACTTGTCAAGAGTTCATGGAAGCTACATTTTAACCCATAAGCGTCCGCTTGAGCTACTGTTAGCATCCGCTTATGCCATAAGCGTCCGCTTAAGCAGACTCAAGTGTCCTCTTATTTCCATGGTTTTGTTGGCAGGGATTTTTGAGCATTTTGGAGCGTCCGCTTAAGCTATGTAAGCGTCCGCTTAAGACCTGCAACGCGGATTTCCGACTTTTCCTATTCGATCTAAGGCTTTGTTAGACTCATTTTTACGTTATTTTTAGAGGGTATAAATACTTTTTAGCCCTAATTTTGTAGAGACACTTAGTTTTTGCAAGCTTTTGAAGAGATTAGAGTGAGATTATTGAGTTCTCTTCTTCTTCCATATTGAGAAACTCCATTGTTGATCAAGAATTATAGCTTGGATTACTTGCAAGTTTATATATTTTGTTTTCGAAATTTCATTCTCCATCTTTTGGTATTGTTTTCATCTACTTTCTCTCAAGTATTTCTCATCTCTAATCTAATTACCATGTTTTCTTTTGTTATTCTAAATCAATTTAATATTCAATTTCCTTGCATAATGTCTAGTGAATAGTCTTTTATGCTAGGAATGTAGTGAAACATGTTAAAAGGGGAGTTAAATTATTGTTCTTGAATTGTTAGGGGATTGTTTATCAATTGTTTGTATGGATTGATGTTTTAGGGCTTGTTACTAATCGTTGGCCATGATTATGAACTTGTATTGTGGATTTTGATTATCATTGTCTATGTTTATTTCAAAATTCATTCCTAAACTCAATTTGTATTTTAATTTATGACCAAGAGATTGGCTTAGATTAAGAAGGAATACCTTTGAAGGACTCTAGATTATTTGCGAGTTTTTAAGTGATTATAGGCTATTCGAAAGAGGTCTATTGTTGTTTATTTTCTCTATTTTGCTACTATTCGAGAAAGGTAGTGAGAATTTATGAAAAGAGTGTTTTCCCATTCGATTGTGAAGCATGTTTATCCCTACTTTTCTTGAGTTGGTTTCTCGTTTGACTCCCCAATGCTATGTGTAGCTGCATTCCTAGTGTCTTTATTCTCATATTCTTAGAACTACCTTTTAATTTAGTCATTTGTGCATTTGGTTTAATTTAGAGTACTTTTAGTCTTTATTCTCTCCACTCAACCAAAAACAAAAACCCTTAGAACTAGGATTAGTTGGACAAACATAAGTACTACGTTCACTTCCCTGAGGATTCGACCCTGACTTACCCTTGCTATATGTTAGTAGGAGAGTTAGGAAACTTAAATTACTTTTGCATCGGCTTTAGAATCTAACGACACTTTTGAGGCCGATCATTTTTAATCTAATAAATTGTTTCGCCCTAAATTATAGGTTCGCGGAACATTATCTTCACAAAATTAAAAAAAACTCAGAAGAGATTAAACTTTTACAACTTACACCTTTATTAATAGAAACATTGTATTTTTTAAAAAAAAAACTCATAAAAACTTAAATGGGTCCGTGGGTCCGGTCTGGGTCTGAATATTTAGACCTAAACCCATATCCGACGCATGTTCTCCTAGAGCTAGACCCGATCCTGACCCCTTAGATGTAAAAAAGTTCGACTCAAATCCTTATAAATGGGTCGAGTCCAAATGAGTATAGATCGAGTCAAAGGCCATTCCCATCCCTAAGCAAGAGTTAAGTATTAATTTTTGGTAAAAACAACATATTACTTTGCAATTATAAAATAGAATAGGATATTAGACTCACATGTAGGACATTAGACTCACACGCACGTGATAATGCGTGTGAAATAGTTAAAATAATTAATTAATTATCTAATTAATGAAGAAGTAAGATAGTTCTTTTATTTCATTTTATTATTAATTTTTTATTTTTAGACTCCACCCTCTCTTTTCTTATAATTATAATATGTGTTTTATGTAAACTTGAAGAATATGGTATTTGTCCTGATGATGGACAGGTGTAGGGTTGATATTGGGAGGCTTGTGCTGAGATGTTGCTTCGTTCCCGAACCTGCAAAAGGGGAAAACCAAACCGGAGGTTTGGGTTTGATTCCCTCTCCGATGCTTAAGTCAGTGTTCAATAGATAATAGTTGGGTATGAATTTTGACAGAGTAAGTTTAAGAGAGAGTTGTTGTGTGTCCCTTTTTTACCTGATTATGAGGAACTATTTATAGTATCTATGTATAGAAAAGAGCACCCTAGGATGAAGGAATGTGATTGGTTAGGCAATGGGAGAGCGACACTTGTCATGGTCTGATTGTCCTGAGCCTTTTATCCAATCATCTTCTTCCTCTTTAGGGAATTTGGGCTGATTATTCCCTCTTTTAGGGAATAGTTGGGCCTCTTGTTTGCAGAATTGATGATATCATTAGCTCCCCATAACATGCTGCCAAGTGTGGATGAGGGGGTGAGTCACGTGTCACCAATTCATTGGGCCACGTGGCAATCCCTGACTGGGCCACGTGTCCTCTTTAAATATGTTACAAAATTTGCCTCTAAAAGGGAAGGTATCTGAATCCAATACTGATATATTTCCTTTTATCAGTAGTAATAATTCTAGTTTTACTGAGGTAAGTCCAATTGTACCCAAAGAAAGGACCAATCAAATGATGTGGGATGCTGACGTGCCCCTCTCACAAGGTGACACGTGTAAAATTACTGTGGGAGGAGAGAGGTCTTTTTACCCCTCTATAAATATCCCCCCTCCTCTTCATTTCCTCACTTTCAGTTTTTCAGAATTTTGAGAGCATTCTAGAGAGAGAGATACTTTTAGAGAGAAGCACAGATCGTCCGAAGAGCCGCTCTTGTTCAACGTTCATCTGTCTTCAGCCTACCTGTCAAAGCTCGTCAGGTATCTTTCCTCCTTCCATTCTTTTATTTATTCATTTATTCTTTTTAAAAAAATGGAATCCTCATCCTCGTCCAACACCCTTGGCCGTCCGAGAGAGTGTCTAGGCCCTAGAAATAAACTCCAAACATCCTCGAGTTCTTCTAGAGTTGGACCTTTTTAGGCGGTCCCTTTGTGTATTTTTATGCCCATCAACCTTGTCCGACGTCCCAGTCTCTGCCTGTGCAGGGTATTCTGGCGCACGTCAAGCAAACTGTTCGTTTAAGACGCCAGCTAATCCTTCCAACCTCTAGCTCAGAAATGGAGGAATCAACTGGTCGAGGCCCACAAAGGGGCCCTACTGAGATTCCAGAATGATCTCCCTATGGGGATGATAAACAGCTAGGTGAACAAAGTCGACCCTATTCTGACCCAGAACCGTCCGTGGCAGGGCCGTCTGGGGTTCACGAAGAGAGCCCTCTTTTATATGATGATGATGAGGACGAGGATCTTGTTGATGAGGTGGAGGTTGATGACGAAGCCCAAGGGGATGATGCAGAGGAAGCTGAGGAGGAGGACGAGGGAGATAGTGAGGACGAGGGAAGTGCTTCACCCACTCCATCTGAAATTCGCAGAACCCTAGGAGACTTAGCAGACCCTGGGGCAATAAAGATAGATAGGGCTTGGCTAAAGAAGCTTGGAACTGATCCCTATCATTAATGGGCAGCTATTCCCATAACCGACTATGAGTTTGTCATTCCTTCTAAATGTCAAACCTTTCTTGACGCCAAACACGGCCAATTTCCTGTTTATAAACTGGCCTTAGATTGTGGTCTTAGGTTTCCCCTTCACCCTTTCATAGAGGAGATACTGCGTCATTATAACCTCGGCCAAAGTCAACTGGCTCCAAATGCATGGCACAACGTCCTGACCTTTATAGGTACCTGTGAGCTTAAAGGTTATCCCCTTTCTTTGGCCGCCTTCACTCACATGCACTATTTATCCAAGATGCCTAAGACGGTGGATGGCTCTTGGTTTAGTATATGTAATCGGACTGGCTTTATGACGGCTTGGGGTAAGTCGTCAAAGATGCATGGCTGGAAGTCTCACTTCCTTTATCTCCGGGCCCCCGACGAGGAAACAGCCAAACGTTATAGGTACCGTAGTCGTGCGGTTACCCATACTGGACGTGGAGCTCCCCTCCTGGACCTGGAGAATAAATTTGACGACATGGTGGTTGACCACTTCAAAGTGGTGGAGTATAAAAAGGAGGATCGTCCAACCATCAAAGGCCCTGCCGGCTGGATACCCTTCAAGGAGAGATTTTATAGTAACAAATTTTTAGTGGCCGCTGGACTTTGGTTAGGCGAGGATAAAGGTAATCCAATTTTTGTAATTCTCCTCTGCTCCATCATTATGTCCTTGTCTCACTTTGTTTTTATTATTTGTTTTCCAGAGGAAGCCAGATCATTGTTGACTTGCTCTCAGATAGGCGAAATGGAGCCCGCTCGCTTTGCCCATAAGCTGCGCATGGAGGCGGCCAAGAAGCCTGCCGAGAAACGGGGCACCACCCTGGCAAGACAGCCACTTCTAATTCTTTTCAAACTTTCAACCCAATATTAATTGTAAAAGGAAGGCGTCCGGGTATTCAATCTTTGGACGTTTTTCTTTTTTAAACAAATTGTCTAAAGACAAATTGTTCTGAAAAGGAAGGCGTCCAGTTATTCAATCTATAGACGTTTTCCTTAAGTGAACAGATTGTGTTTGAACTATTTGATATTGGAAGGAAGGCGTCTAGGATTTCAATCCTTAGACGTTTTCCTTCTTTGAAGAAATTGTTTATCAACTCTTATGAGAAGGAAGGCGTCCAGGTAGTAAATTCTTGGACGTTTTCCTTCTTTGAAGAAATTGTCCATCAATTAACTCTTATGAGAAGGAAGACGTCCAGGTAGCAAATCCTTGGACGTTTTCCTTCTTTGAAGAAATTGTTTATCAACTCTTATGAGAAGGAAGGCGTCCAGGAAGTAAATCCTTGGACGTTTTCCTTCTTTGAAGAAATTGTTCATCAATCAACTCTTATGAGAAGGAAGGCGTCCAGGTAGTAAATCCTTGGACGTTTTCCTTCTTTGAAGTAATTGTTCATCAATTAACTCTTATGAGAAGGAAGGCGTCCAGGTAGCAAATCCTTGGACGTTTTCCTTCTTTGAAGAAATTGTTTATCAACTCTTATGAGAAGGAAGGCGTCCAGGTAGTAAATCCTTGGACGTTTTCCTTCTTTGAAGAAATTGTTCGTCAACTAACTCATATGAGAAGGAAGGCGTCCAGGTAGTAATTTCTTGGACGTTTTCCTTCTTTGAAGAAATTGTCAAACTATTTTATGAACTGGAAGGCGTCCAGGTAGTAAATCCTTGGAAGAGTTCCTTTATGGAGCAGTCTGGATCTCTTTGTGCCCAAGTTGTTCAATAATCAGGAGAACGTCCAAGCTTTCTAGCCTAGGACGTCTTCCTTGATGAATCACTGGGTCTTATGGAATCTGAATACATAAGTCATTCAATAATATTACGGACGGTTTCCTTCTGCAAGCAATGTGTACTAAATATTTTTTATTTTTATTTTTATTTTTTTAAGTCAAAAGCCCCCAATGCCAAGGCTGCAGACAAAGCTTCGTCTAAGCCTGCCAGTACGGTGCCCGCAGCTAGGAAAAGAGCTGCATCCACTCCTGCCGAAGAGAAATCTCCGGCAAAGAAGAGCAAGAATACTTTCAAGAAGAAAAGTACAACTTCTAGTATGTCGCAGGCTTTGAAATCTGTTCCTGTTAGCCAGCTGGTTACCAGAGTACCTCGTCCTTCTGACGGAGGTAAGGTTAAGGGGGTGGAAGTCTCCTCCACCCCTTTTGTTCCAAACGAGGGGGAAATTCTCCCCTTGGCTGATTTATCTATTCAGCCGGACGCGGCTGATATGCTTGACGTTGTTGAAGTGGGGGACCCGGACGCGGCAACCCCCCAAGTCTCGGCTTACAGTGGAGCTGCAGTTCGGCTGGAAAGTCAAATGCCCCCGGCCTACCGTGGTAGGTCTTTGTCTTCTGGTGAGTCTTATTCTCCAAATGTGGTCAGAACACTGAGAATTGGGGGACGATCACAGAGCCCGTCCAACCCACAAACACTTATTCTTCCTATCCGTATGTCTAATCCTCCACTCGTTACAGATAAGGGAAAAGGGCCAATGGCTGAGGGTCCTGAGGACGAGGATTATCCTGATGAGCCTTTCCCCTCCTTTGCCAAGTACACAAAAATGGAAAGGGAACAGGTAAAGCGTGAAGTTTTTGACGCTTTCCCTGAACCTTATGTCAAGGGCTTGAGAGGAGCTGCTGCCGGCCATGTGGGTTACATAACCCAGCTGACTGCTGAGGTGAGTGCCACCTACTATCTTTCTTATATAACATATCTTGTTTATTATCCCACCATCTAACTTTTCACTTTTTTAGGCTTTTTCCCGTTCTCTGATGGCCGAGGATTATATCAGGGACCTCCGTAAAGTGAATAGGAGGCTCGTCCGTCAGGTAACTGATGCCGGGGACAAGTCCATTTTGGAGCTGGCAACCCTGAACTTGGAGCATGCTCAAACTGTAAGAGCCATGGAGAAACAGGCGGCTGATATGGATAATATGAATAAGCGCCTAATGATGAGCCTGGGTAGCTTGCAAGCCGAGGTGGATCGGCTGAAAAGTCGGCTTGACTCAGCAACTCAACCCATCGAGGAGGAAAAGAGGGCTGCTCTCATTACCGCAGCCCTGTTCCATCAGGCCATTGTGGGGCTTACAGCTGAGGTGGCTCGTCAAAAGCTCTTGAGCGAACGTGACTTTGAGGAGGCCGTCAAAAGCTTTTCTGACGCTGAAAACCAGGCTAAGGAATGGGCCCTCAAAGCCTTCGACATGCTAGCTGACTCCGAAGAGGTGCCCCGGTTTAAGAGAAGACTTCTGTTCCAGGAGGATTGCTCCAAGGCTCGGCTGCTCAATGAGAAACCCCCAGTATTTATTGATTCTGACGGGGAGGAATACATAGAACCTGATGCCACAGCTGATGCAAACTTGGAAATGCCTGCGGACACAGAGAAAGATATGGAAGGTACTCCTGACGAGTAACTGGTGCAAGCCTAAGAAGAAGGCTTTCACCAAGTACTCTAAGAAGTATGACAGTGAAGAGGACAGGAAAGATATTCAGGCTCAGCTTGACAAGTTGAAGAAGTACGCAACTGTCATTAGAGTTTTGGCCCACAACCAGATCAAGATGCTCCTCTTGCTGTCAATTGTTGCTTTGTAATTTTGTCTTAAGTATTTTTGTAGATCGGCCATACTTGGTTTTAGACCGGGATGACGATCTTATAAACTTTGAGCTTTGGCAGTCCATGCTCGTCCAGAATTAGCTTGTTAGTTCTATACTTGATTGATAAACCTGTAAACCTGCTTTGTACTTTTGCAATCCAAACTCGTCCAGAAGTAGTTTGTTTTTGTTCTAGACTTGGTTGATGAACCTGTAAACCTGCTTTGTACTTTGGCAGTCCCAGCTCGTCCAGAAGTAGTTAATATACAATGAAGGTTTATAACTCTCTTTTCTGGTCCCTTCTCTAATTTCTTACTACTAAGTTAAAGAATGACCAAGCTAATGAATCAGGAATGTTGTCAACATGATGAGGAAGACATCCAAGAATGGTATTCAGTAACCAAGTATTGGTTAAAAACCAAGTCATGTTCAAGGGAAGACGTCCGAGGATCCAGACGTCTTGGACGTTTTCCTTCACGAACCAATGATTGGTTAAAAACCAAATTACGTTCAAGGGAAGGCGTCTAAGGAGACAGACATCTTGGACGTTTGCCTTTGCGAATCAATTATTGGTTAAATAAGAAATTATGTTCAAGGAAAGACGTCCAAGGGTCCAGACGTCTTGGACGTTTTCCTTCACGAACCAACTATTGGTTAAAATCCAAGTTATGTTCGAGGGAAGACATCCGAGGACTAATCAATGACGTTTTCCTTTTTGAACTAACCTGGTTTTGCATAATTGTAAGATTTAAAGACGTCCGAGGATTGTTCTTTCCTTGCTGGACGTGGTACTGTATGCCCCCCTTCTTAGGATGCCTCTTGGTCTACTCCTAGACGAAGACATCGTAGGAAGGAAGTCTAGTCCATCCTTTGTGTAAGTAACGAGACCTTCTTTACTAAGACGTCTCATTTTAGGCCGGTTTCTTTTAAGAAATAATACCTTTGTGTAATATTAGGTATTATGACGGAGCTTTCCTTTACTAAGGGAAGACGTCTCTCTAGCCGGCTTCCTTTAGGAAGCGGTGTTCGTCTATCTTTCAAGTTTCTATGAACTTGGTTTCAAACGATTGCTTCTGGTTAAAGAACTTTTAATCAAGAAGTCTTTGTTCATCAGTTATATCTTGAACAGATTATGATGATTTTTGCAGATGTCTTCCTTTAGGAAGTAATATCTGTCTTGCATAATGGACCTTTATGGTTTATTATCTAGTAACCATCTTTCGTCCATCTATGGAAAAATGCCCCAAGATGGCTGTGGATAATAAAATGCCCCTTAATGACGATGTGACTGGACGTTACTAACTAATCAAATAAGCCATACATAAAGGAGCAGTTCAAACTATAGACCAGAATTTAGAATGTATTAATGTGAAGTTTGCTTAGCCTAAGCTAAGATACATAGAATACATTGCTAAATGATTTCTCTGTGCCGTAGCACTTCGTTTGTAAAATGTAAAAACCTACAAACTTAGACATAGTATTTTTTCAAATTATCGGAATTCCAAGTTCTTGGTATGGGACGTCCATCTAAGTCTTGAAGCTTAAAAGTGCCGCTGCGAACCTCTTCAACCACCAAATACGGGCCTTCCCAGTTCGGGGTTAGCTTACCGAGTTCCTTTGCACGTCCAACTGCCTCCATCTTACGAAGAACCAGATCCCCCATTTTGAGAGGTCGTTTGGTTACCCGTTTGTTTAATTCCCTAGCCATGCGTAGTTTGTACATTCCATCCTCAGAAGAGCGTTACCTCGGACTTCAGGCAATTTGTCCAATGCCAGGCGCATTGCCGCCCAATTAGTCTCTTCGGAGTATAACATGACGCGGAGGGTGGGATCTTCAATCTCAATGGGTAGGACAGGTTCTGTTCCATAGACCAGCATGAAAGGCGTCTCCCCTGTTGAATTCTTGGCTGTGTTTCTGATGGACCAAAGGACCAGTTGGAGTTCTTCCACCCAAAAACCTTTGGCGTTTTCTAACTTCTTCTTTATACCTTCCGAAATAATCTTATTGAAAGCTTCTACCTGGCCGTTTGCTTGTGGATGTGCAACAGAAGCAAAGTGGGACTTAATCTCCCTCTCTGATAGCCAATCTTTCAGTTTAGGAGTCTCAAACTGTGGGCCGTTGTCGAACACAATCGACTGGGGCATCCCAAATCGTGTTATGACGTTCTTCCAGATGAACTTTTTTACATCATTCGTCTTTATACTCCTAACGGCTTCAGCCTCTACCCACTTGGAAAAATAGTCCACAGCCACAATAACAAATTTTTTCTGTCCGGCCACCATTGGAAAAGGGCCTAGGATGTCCATCCCCCACTTGGCGAACGGCAAAGGAGTTAGGATTGGTGTTAGAAAATTTGATGGCCTTTTAAAGAGATGACCATGTTTCTGACAGCTATCACATTTTTTTGCATACTCCCCGGCGTCAGCATTCAACGTTGGCCATAAATAGCTAGTTCTTCGTGCCTTTTCAGCCAAGGCTTGGCCGCCAATGTGTGATGCACAAATCCCCTCATGCAAATCAATACCTCAAGACCATCTTCCCTGGTAATACATTTCAACAATGGACGATCATACGATTTCTTGAACAATGTCTCGTCCCAAATTTCGAACCATTTGTCACGAGCCGTAACATATTTTGCTTCTGCCGGGTCTTCTGGTAGTTGGCCAGTCTTTTTGTAGTGAATAATAGGCTCCATCCAGTTGTTCCCTCGGCTTAAAAACATCACCTCTTCCTGATCAATACTTTTCTTTTCTTGAACCTCCCAGAAAACAGTTCTTGGGGTGTCGCCCAAAGCAGAACTTGCAAGTTTAGACAAAGCATCAGCATGATAAACTCAGACCTAGGTATTTGTACCAAGGTGAATCCATCTAATTGCTTGATTTCTTCTTTTACCAGCTGGACATACTTAATCATGGAGGCCTCTTTGCATTCATACTCTCCATTAACCTGGCTGACTACCAGAAGAGAATCCGACTTTGCCTCTAATTTTCTAGCTCCTGCTGCTCGGCAAATACGGATCCAGGCCAGTAAGGCCTCATATTCAGCCTCATTATTGGACGCCGGAAATTTAAAACGTACAGCATATTCATACTTGTCTCCCTCAGGAGACCGACAAACCAGGCCTGCCCCACTTCCTTGAGTGGTGGACGAGCCATCTACCATTAATTTCCAATACTGACTGCCCTCAGAGGGGTCTTCCACAGGATCCAACACGGGACGGGTTAGTTCAGCAATGAAATCTGCCAAAGCTTGTCCCTTAATCGCCTTTCTTGGTTCGAACGTGATGTCGAACATCTTCAGTTCATTCGCCCACTTCAACATCCTTCCTGCCGCCTCTAGCTTCTGTAAAACTTGCTTAAGCGGCTGATCAGTATACACAACTATACTGTGAGCCAGGAAATAGGGCCTTAGCTTTCGGCTAGCAACTACTAAAGCCAGGCCAAATTTCTCTACCACTGTATATCTAGTTTCAGCATCCTTGAGTACTTGACTCACAAAGTAAATGGGTGTTTGTATAGCATCTCTCTTGGCTAGCAGTACTGCACTGACTGCTTCAGGAGAAACAGCCAGGTAAACATACAACTTCTCCCCAAGCATCGGACTTATCAGACAAGGGAGCTGTTGTAAATGCTTCTTGACCTCAACTAAGGCTTCATCTGCTTCAGGGGTCCAATGAAACTTTACGGACTTCTTTATCGTTGCAAAAAAATGATGGCATTTATCACCTGATTTGGACAAAAATCGTCCTACTGCCGCTAAGCAACCAGTCAGCCGTTGAACTTCCTTCACCTTGGTCGGAGGCACCATGTCGAGTATGGCTTGGATTTTCTCTGGATTTGCTTCTATCCCTCGTTGATCTACCAGGAATCCAAGGAACTTACCAGCTGAAACTCTTAAGACGCACTTCTTTGGATTGAGCCTTAGTTTATACTTGCGCAACGTCTCAAAAGTTTCGCGCAAGTCTGCGACATGATCTGTTTCTTCTTGGCTTTTGACGATCATGTCGTCAATGTATGCCTCTAAATTTCGTCCCAACTGAGGCGAAAAGATCTCGTTGATAAGCCTCTGAAAAGTCGCCGGGGCGTTCCTCAGACCAAATGGCATCATCAACCATCCATACAATCCTTTTTCTGTTATGAACGAAGTCTTGTCCTGGTCCTCCGGCAGCATGGGAATCTGATGGAACCCAGAGTAGGCGTCCATGAAGCTCAGTAAGGCATGACCAGCTGTCGAATCTACCAGTCGATCCAGCTTAGGAAGAGGAAAACTGTCTTTGGGGCAAGCCTGGTTCAGGTCCGTATAATCGACACACATCCTCCAAGTCCCATTTGGCTTGGGGACCATAACAACGTTTGCCACCCAATCTGGGTAGTGAGTCTCCCTGATGAAGCCGGCTTCTAGTAGTTTCTTGACCTCTTCGTCTACAGCCTGATTCCTGATAGGGCCCAAATGCCTCTTCTTTTGCCTGACCGGTTTTCTGGCTGGATCAACATTTAGCCGATGAACGGCCACTTTGGGATCAATACCCGGCATCTCTTCTGCCCCATAGGCAAAAATATCTGGAAATTGTTTTAACAGTGCTATGATAGCTTCTTGTAACTCGGGCTTCAAACCTGCCCCCAATCTGCAAAGTCCTTTCCGGACGAGACTCATCTAAGCAAATGCTTAAAGGGGGCTCAGCAGGCTTTGGACGATCCAATATCAAACTTGCGATCGTCATCAGCTCGGCTGAAGGCCTTGGCTCTTCTTTTACTTGAGTGAATTTTCTCTTCTTACTGGGAAAATCTCTTGCCGTTTTCCCTTCAGGGGTAACATGTAGTTCACCTCTTTCTCTAGCTGGCTTCCTTGCGGAAGCAGCGTTGGTTTAAAACTTCTCTTCTTGCACTCTGGCCGGTCCTACCATCTCTGCCCCCATCTCTTTGGGTTCATCTAAATCCATAGGCTCGACTTCACTCATTTTCCAGGACGAAGGTTTTAGGGTTGTAAGATAACATTCCCTAGCGGCCCTCTGATCTCCATAAATTGTGCTTACTTGGCCATCGTCACACTCGAACTTCATCAGCATGAGATGGGTGACGATGACAGCCTTAATGTTATTAAGGGTAGGACGTCCCAGAATGACGTTGTAAGCTGTCAAATCCTTGACAACCAAAAACTTTATGAACATAGTTCTGCTCTTTTCCTTCTCTCCGACTCGGACGGGCAACGACACCGTGCCGACCGGATGTATGATTCCACCTCCAAATCCTATAATAGGATGATGGACTGGAAGAAGATCTTTCTCATCAAACTTCAATCTTGACAAACAATCAGCGCTAATAATGTCAGTTGAGCTGCCAGTGTCGATAAGGATCCTTCGCACTCTTAGATTGGCAATCTTCATCTCTACGACCAAGGGGTCATCATGAGGAGTCCTTATCTGCCCACGGTCTCCTTCGCTCACCGTCACCATGGAGAACGGGTCTACCTTGGATTTCCCCATCAGCAACACTTGGCCAAGCTCTCTGACATAATTTTTGTGACCTCTCAAGGTTGGTCCTCCGGCGGCAAACCCGCCAGATATCACCAAAACTACGTCTTCGTCTGTACTGGAGATTTCTTTCTTTTTCTGCCGATAATCCTTCTTCTGAAAACGGCCTTCCCGGGAGACGTATTGATTCATCTTTCCTTGCTTTGCCAGGTTTTCCAAAGCTCTCTTCAGGTGTTTGCATTCATTTGTCTCATGTCCACAATCTTTGTGGAAGTGGAAGTACTTACTCTTATCTCTGTTCTTGTAAGGTGTTTTCATCTCGGCCGGAGCCTTGAGTTCACGCTGATCCTTGATTTCCATAAGGATTGAATACTGATCCTTATTGAACTCAATGGGTTCAGCCGAGGCAGCCCTTTCTTTTCTCTTCTCTCTTCTCGACGGGGCCGTGCTTGAAGACACTAGCCAGGTCTCAGCCTTCTTAGGATTGTTCTTAGTCTTTTGAACAGGTTCCTCGGCCTTCTTGGACTCTGAGTGCTTGGCTTCAGCACACACCTCCGTCGCATGTATAAAAGCCTCGGCTTCCCTTAAAGCTTCAGCCAGGGTACTCACTTTCTTCTTGACTAAATCAAACTTGAAACTTCCTGGACGCAGTCCTCGAATAAATGCATCGAAGGCTACACCAGCATTTAAGTCATGGATTTGAAGGGCTTCAAGATTGAACCTCTTTACAAAACTTCTCAGGGATTCCTTTGGGGCTTGGATGATCTTCCCCAAATGAATACTAGTCTTCTGTTTTTGCCTATTGGCGACAAAGTGGCTAGTGAATGAATAACTTAACTCGGTGAAGTTGTTGATAGAATTAGCCGGTAGGTTGTTAAACCACTTCTGAGCGACTCCTTTCAGAGTGGCTGGGAAGTTCTTACACCATGTAGCGTCGTCTACTGCCTGGACGTACATTTGATGTTTGTAAGCAGAAAGATGATCATCTGGATCAGTAGTGCCATCGAACGGATCAATGGTTGGTAATTTAACCTTAGCACATGGAGGAGTTTGCATTATTCTGGCTGAGAAAGGCGTCGGCCAATCTATGCGCAGCTCCCTAAAACGTTCATCAACTGGGGCTGTATTTATCCGACATTCCCTTAAGACTGGGTTCGATGAACTGACCTCTTGGGACCATCGCCTATACACATTCTGCTGAGACGTACTTCTGTAAACATTAGGCTGAACCACCGTTCGATCCTAACGAGGCTCATAAATAGACGGAGTCCTTCCATGCTCCAGAGTGTGACTCCGAATCCTCAGACTGGGGTCTTGCAAGTACGGCGTTGATCCGGTAGCCGACCTCTGTTGAGCCGCTACCCTCTTAGCATGCAGGTATTCCCGAGCGTCTGTCTCCATCCTTTGACCATCCACTGGTCTGTTCACTGGGTTGGTGACCACCAGATTTCAGTCTAAACGACGTGGTTGCTCACTATGAACAGGATGCCTTCCTCTAGACGTTCTTCTAGCTTCTCCTGGTCGTCTAGCCCCGCTAGGTCCAGCCACATTCTCCTGAGAAGCTCCTCTCCTAGGAGCAGGCCTAGAATCCGGCTGAGATCCTACTCGGAAGAATAACATGTTGTTCTTGATCTGGTCTTGGACAACTTGGGCCATCCTGGCTTGAAACTCATTTAGGGCATTTTCCAAATGAGCAGCCGTGACCGGGAGAGCAGGGTTGGGCTCCAAGACTGCCCCAATGGGATCATTCTGTCGCTGTCCGTCACGTCCCCTAGGCGGACGTTCATCATCAACGGTATCATTAACTTGAACATAAGGACTCATCCTTTTTCCTCGGTTGGACGAATTGCAATCAGTCATCTCCGCCCCTCCCCACAGACGGCGCCAAATGTTTTATGTAAACTTGCAGAATACGGTATTTGTCCTGATGATGGACAGGTGTAGGGTTGATATTGGGAGGCTTGTGCTGAGATGTTGCTTCGTTCCCGAACCTGCAAAAGGGGAAAACCAAACCGGAGGTTTGGGTTTGATTCCCTCTCCGATGCTTAAGTCAGTGTTCAATAGATAATAGCTGGGTATGAATTTTGACAGAGTAAGTTTAAGAGAGAGTTGTTGTGTGTCCCTTTTTTACCTGATTATGAGGAACTATTTATAGTATCTATGTATAGAAAAGAGCACCCTAGGATGAAGGAATGTGATTGGTTAGGCAATGGGAGAGAGACACTTGTCATGGTCTGATTGTCCTGAGCCTTTTATCCAATCCTCTTCTTCCTCTTTAGGGAATTTGGGCTGATTATTCCCTCTTTTAGGGAATAGTTGGGCCTCTTGTTTGCAGAATTGATGATATCATTAGCTCCCCATAACATGCTGCCAAGTGTGGATGAGGGGGTGAGTCACGTGTCACCAATTCATTGGGCCACGTGGCAATCCCTGACTGGGCCACGTGTCCTCTTTAAATATATTACAACAATATGGATATTAGATATATTTGTCTATTAATTACATAATTTTGTTATGCATCATGCGGAGCATATGCATGATTGATTGATTGTGGAGAATCTCAAAATATAAATCTACTAGATATTATGACAATCTTAGTAGCAACCCAAACTATCAACGCAAAGGTAGACTATATAAAATTAATAGGTTTTTTCCAAAAGATTATAAAAGTAGCTAGTATAACAAACCTGAATGCCGCCAATGGTTCTTATAGCATCAAGGAGCCACGCCATCAAAAAAAGCACACACATAGTGCTCTTCTTTCTCTTGATAATTTTGTGGGATTTCATAATGAATTTGAGTGGATTTCTTAGATCGTCCTCCTCTATATTTGGTAGTGGTAGAATAATAAATGCGGTTTTGTTTCCCCATGTGCTTTCTTTGCGCATCTCTTCTGGACTTGTATATTCTTTTATACTTCTCAGATTAGCAGCTATTGATGCTGTCATGCGGGTATTCTTTAGCCTTCCTTGGTCTATTTCTTGAATGTATAACCGAGTTGCAATCGATATTATCCCCACAATAACATCATTAACAGTCTGTAAAGAAGAGGAAGAAAAACATCATCAAGAGTTCTAGATTTGGGAAATATTTCTTCCACTAATACATGATAAGTTTATTAGACACCCGTATGATAAGCGATAAGAACATGTGAAACCTGATTCGATTGGCCTTGTAAAAGTTGTTGAACAACAACCTTTGGTCATCTTAAACATTCATCCATTATCACATGTAACATAGTAGGAAGAAACACATAGAGATTTAGAGAGAAAATAGAGTTATTATTGATTGTATAAAGTGAATGAATTAAACTCCTAGCTATATTACAAGGAAGTATTTATAGTAGTCTCTATTACAAGAATCTAAGCTAAAACAAGCTTAATAGAATCTGTTACAAAAGCTAACAGATTTCTAAGAGAGATAGTTGGATGTTATGAGGTGTAGGTTAAGCATATGTATCATTTTATGTGATCATCTTAAGGTGGCTTGGTGTCTATCTCAACATCCCCTCAAACTAGACATGGGATACATGCCTAGTTTGGACAACAAATGAGAATATTAAGGAGAAGAAAGGATTTTGATAAATACATCAGCCAACTGAGAGTGTGTAGGAAGGTAAGTGAGCTTAATAAGACCTTCCAAAACCTTATCTCTCGTGAAATGAACATCAATCTCAATATGCATGCTTCTTTCATGATGAATAGGATTTTTAGCAATGTAAATGGCACTTTGGTTATCACAATGTAGTGTGATAGGTTTAAGAGATGAAATCCCCAATTCTGCTAGCAAACTAACCAACCAAGTAATTTCTGATGAAGCTGCTGCCATTGCCCTGTACTCAGCCTCAAAGAGCTTCTAGAGACTATACTTTTCTTCTTAGATTTCCAACTAATAGGAGACCTGCCCCACACCCGCCCCAGTTAGGTGGGGATGGGGGAAGGTTTCGCGGGGGATGAGGATGAAAACCATCCCCGCCATGGGTAATGGGGCGAGGGTGGATGTTAGTTCATACCCGCCCCATCCCCACCCGCCCCGCCATAGATATTCTCCAAATGCCTAAAATCCTAAATGTTATTAGTTGTTTACTGCTTTTATTTGATACTTTTATTTTCCAAAGGCCCAAAAGCTAAAATCCAAAATTAATTTTAAACTTTTGTTTCTCCTCTCCCTTAACCCTAATAGATTGGGGGGGTGGGTGCGGGGATTCGCAGGGATGGGACGGGTGCGGGGATATATTTTATCTTGTCACCGTTGGGGCGGGGATGGGGACAAGATTTTCCCCCGCCATGGGTGATGGGGCGGGGATGGTGATGAGTTTTTTAGGCGATGATGGGGATAGGAATGCCAACATCTGCTCCGCCCCGCCCCATTGACATCCCAAAATTCTCAACAAGCCTTAAAGCTAATATTCGCTATTATGATGTTACTAATATAGCATGAATGACACTGATAGAATTAGAGTCATGAAGGTTTCTTGTCTCAATAGAGGGTATTTCCCCGTTCAAATATTTGGATTGTGAAAGCATGGTCGAAAAGATGATAGCTAGAATTCGAGTGTGGAGTTTAAGGAGTATCTTTATTCCTTGATAAATTGTCATTTTCTCTTTAGCATTCACAATTATCGGGCTTAGGGGATGTTCATTCTCCGAAGATCTGTACTAAAAGAAATTGAGAAAATATATAGGCCGGCCCTTATGTGGCACGCCAACTGTTATAGCCAGAAATCAGGAATGTAGCTTGGAAGCTACCTTGTAATTGTATAGTTGTATGAGCTAGCTTGTATGAGCATGGCAACTGCTCTCTTAGGTGTGTTTTTGGACGTAAATTTGCTTGAAGTGAATACAATTTCGACTTGCTATAGATAAATAAAAATATGGGAAATTCCAAATGGTACCATTGAAGAATTGGAAATTCCATTTGGTACCTAAAAAATAAGTTTGTTCCAAATGGTACCACTAAACTTTAGGATAATTCTAAACCGTGACATTCTGTTAACTTTTCCGTTAAAAAGGTTGCCTAACCTTATTCTAAGCCTAATCTAACCTTAAATAAATCTTAATTAAACCATTAAACCTTAACTAAACCTTAATTAAAATACCAAAAAAACTATCCAAAAACACACCCATAAAAACAAAAAAAATACAAAAAAAAAAATAAGAAAATCTGGAATGGTTGGGGGAGGGCAGCTGGGCGGTTTTGGGGGTGGGGGGGCCGGCGGCTGTGGCGGGGATGGGGTGGGGGTGGTTCGTGTGGGTCGAATTGGGTTGGGGGGCGTCGTTGGAGGTGGGGTGGGGGTAGGGGGTCCGACGGGGTAGGGGGTCCGACGGGGTAGGGGGACTTTGGGGGTGGGGGTTCAGTGGTGGTGGAATTCGGTGGTGGGGGAGTTCGGTGGTGGTGGAATTCGTGGGTGGGGGGCGACGTGGGTGGGGGAACTCGGGGGTGGTGCGTCTGGCAGGTTGGGCGCAGGGGGGTGGGCTGGGGATTTTTTTAAATTTTTATTTGATTTTTTTTGTAAGTTTTGGGTATTTTTGATAATTAATCATAATTAATAAACTAATTATATAATTAACGGTAAATTATATTAATAATGAAGGTTAAGAAACTTTATTAACGGAAAAGTTAACGGAATGTCATGGTTTGGACTTATACCAAAGTTTAGTGGTACAGTTTGGAACAAACTAATTTTTTGGGTACCAAATGGAATTTCCAATTCTTCAAGAGTACCATTTGGAATTACCCTAAAAATATTAAACTATGTTTTCACTCTTACATTCCTGAGATTGTAAGGCACAAATTACATTATTGGATAACAACCATTACTCTATTTTTTTACATAAGGATGTCAATGCTTAGTAAATTTTGGTGCTGTATCCAATTAGATCAGACGATTCATTACTTATGCAAGCCTCGTCAATCAAATTGATTTTTGTTCACACATCACACAATTTTAATGCCTAGGCACAATATTTCACACACCTGCGTGCTTAGCAAGCATTAACATTTTAAGCAATTTCTAAAAATAGATGCAATATTTCAAGGATAGACTAGAATCCATGCATTTAGTATTCATATGTAAAAAAGACTAGCAAAGTGTCTTACCACTCCAAGAAGAGACTTGATTCTTTTGATATTGTTAAGAGATAGATTGACTGAACAAATTCGGGCTGAATATGGAAGATCCATGTTGGTATTTCCGGACCTAATTGGAGTACACTCGTCTTCAAAGGCCATAACCTTAAGAGTTTGTCCCAAGTCATATAAGGAATGAAAGACGCAAGACAAAAATTTTGGCACGGATTTGAGCTTCTTAATCGAACTCTGAAGAATATTATGTTCCTCCATTGAAGTTTTTTTAGTGTACAAAGGGAAAGTGGGAGGAAGAGTAGGATTATCAACTCTTTGAAAGCAAGTCATGACAACTCCCATGAGCGAGTTTCCATCAGCAATTGCATGATGAAACTTAATTATTAAAGTTGCAACTGCCTTATTTGTTGGGTAGTTAAAAATGTGAATTTCCCACAAAGGTTTGTGTTGAGGTAGTTGTAATGTAGCTATTTTGGAGATGTAATCATCAAATTGCTCACTGTAACTTTTTGGCGGTAGATCTTCTGGCAAAGTTGGGATCTTAATATGATATCCCGCATTCACTTCCACTTTCTTCCACATTTTTCTCCCCTTGTCATCTTCAATCTGCTCAAGAATAAAAAAAACAGGTACAACAAAGTGTTAAATGCCCTTCAAAACTCATAACAATTGCAATTATGTTCGTTATCGTTTTTTGACAACTAAAAACCAAAAACACAAAAATCAAAAAAAATGGTTTTCACTTTTTAGTTGTCAGTTTTCAAAATCACCATGTTCCAATAAATTTGACTACTTTATTATTTATAGGACATAATGACTTTGAAAGTCAAAAGCCATAAAACAGAAAATCACAATGATATTGAACGGGCACTAATAACTTATGATTGCAATAAATGGACTCTAATCAAACCTTGTGCTTTAACTGTCTAATTAATGTTATTTGTCTTTTTCTTACCTACTACCATTTATAGAGCCATTTTGTCAAAATCCACCATATTCCCAATAAATTTGACTAATTTTATATTTATAGGAAATATATCATATGACATTTAAAATGAAAAAGCCATAAAACAGAAAACCACAGTGATACTGAACGGGCGCTAATAACTTTTGATTACAATAAAATGGACTGTAATTAAACCTTGTGCTTTAGCTGTTGTAATACACGAGAAAATTAAACGTTCTTAATTAAGCAAAACTCGTAATTAATTGAAATTTTCTTTATTTATATAGATATATGTTCATATATAATGCGACTTATTGAATTTATTAACGTTAAATAAACTTAAGTTATTAAAATCAATTTCATAATTCCTAAAATAATTGTTTAATATAAAGTTATTAATTTTAAAGTTATAAGTAAAAAGGTTTATAAAATTTCTAAATAGAAGGTAGTATCAACAAACTAATGAAAAAGGAAAAGAAAAACCCATTGCGAATGTTGACTCTCCCACCTTGACTTTCCTCTTCTCCTTCTTCTTCAAGCTATAATAAAAATCAGATTTTCTACCTCTCCAAGCAAAACCTCTCCCCAAGCAAAACCTTTTCCCAAGCAATGATAATCTAGACTCTTCTTTTATGGTTGTAAAATGCCATATCTACACCCAAACAATCCACTTCAAACACCCATCTTATTCCTCCTTCTTCCCGCCACACTCTCTCACTTTTTCCCCTTTCTTCCCGTGTTTTATGCGCGCTGCTCAGCCGCTTGCAACCACCAGCACGCCTCGCCGGAGGTCATCCAAACCTCGTCGGAGTTCTGCCCAGACGCCACCGCATCACCCGCTGCCTCGCTGCACTCTCTTCTTTCTCTCTTACTCCCCTCACTCGTTTGTTTGCTGATGTCATCGCGACATCTGTCGGAGAGCCACCGCTGCAGCCCTGCCTTCCGAGACGTGTCGGGGACACCGCGGCTCAGCTGTGCTGTTAGTTCTCGCCGAAGTTGCCGTGACCGACCTCCCCTTTGCTTCCCTCTTCGCTGCTCTGTTGAGCAGAGGTAACGCAGTTACCTCCTTCTTTTGGCTTAATTGTTTACTTTAAGCTGATTAGTTTATTTTACTCCTATTATTAGCTAAATACTTTATGATAATCCTAAAGCTTGAATCTAATCTTTAGTTTGAGTAAAACTACTTTGTTTAATTTATATTTTTATGTACTAAATTATAAACTTTAATTAAACTAGTTAAACTTTATGAACAAATTATCTTAGTTGACATTAAGTTATTTTATTGTAGATCCTTTATTAGCTAAATACCTTATGTTAATTAGTCTAAATCTGATTTTAGTTTAACTAAACCTACTTTAACTTATGTTTATGTATATGTAGCTAGATAATAAACTTTAATCAATATTAGCTGAACCTTATGGTTTAATTATCTTAGTTTGTTTATTTTATTTTATTGAGTTTATTTTAAATCCATTATTAATTACATACGCTATATTAGTATTGGACTTAAATGTGATTTTTAGTTTAAGTATAGCTACTCTGTTTAAATTATATTTTTATAGACTATATTATAAACCTAAATTAATCTAGCTAAATTTAATGGATTAATTATTAGAATTTGTTAGTTATTTTCTTAAAATAATTACTTAGTTTTGGTTATAAACATTAAGATAAAGTTTTGCAATAATATTTATTTATTTAAAAGTTTATTTGAATAAAACTAAGTTATGTAAATTAATCACTAATTTCATGCAATAAGTTATGTTCATATAATTACTTTAGTTTAATAATAAACACTCATATTAAATGCTATGAGTAGCTTTCATATTGAATTATCAACTAGTGTATTCAAAGATTCAACAATCTATCAATGAGCATTTCTTACTCTATCTATCTTCTTTTGTTGCTTTATCTTAATTGTTTCTCTTAGATTAATTATTCATGCTTAGTTTAATTATTTATGGTCTATTTTGTTTAGTCTAATGTTAGATTAATGTTTACTATCATGATATTAGTTGTTAATTTCACCAAAGCTCTCATTTTTGTGTTTATGGAGTAGTTTGTTAGGTAGGGTTTGGGTGAAAACCCAACTATGGTTGATTTGGGGTGTTTGAATATGAAATTAGGAGTTTGATTAGACTTATTAATTGATTAATGGCATGATTACTATTTGCTTGCATTCTAGTTGGCCACTTGGATGTTTGTTTCATTGATGCCTTATTCAAATCGACAGAGGAGATTAAGGTTGACATTTATGCTTAATTACTCATGAGAGTGAGATTTGAGTGAGGGTTTGTGGATTGACATTGTGATTATCCCTTGTTTGCATGTTTGAGACCATGACAGTGGCTTAATTATGTGATCTAGGTAGTTTTATCCACCCTTGAGAGAGGGCTTAGAGCTAGTTAAGAGTCAATAACCTCAATTAGTTGCTTGGTTTCTTTCCTCTATGTTTCATCCTTGTAATTCCCTAAATCATGATTGGTTGGTGTTGGATCCCTTTCCCTAATCCTATTTGATCTTTGTTAGTTCAATAGCTTTTAGTTGGCAGTTGACACCTTTCAACTCCTTTTCGGCCTAGCTTATTGTTAAATTAACACATATCGTTGTTCCTTAGTCATTGTGGAAGAATGACTCTTGATTACCACTTTACTTAGTTTAGTGGTCTAGTTAGGTATTAGTTTGATCTTAGGGGGATTAGTAACGACCTAATTTTCCCTATATCAACGTTCCATTATGGCGGCTCTGTCACCTTCTGTTTGGGGATAATAATCTCCTGTGACATCCGTGTTATGTTATTATGCCACCTTCTGTTGGGAGATAATAATCTCCCGTGGCATGCCACCTTCTGTTGGGAGATAATAATCTCCCGTGGTATGTTATGTTATACTTGCCAAGTTACCAAAATGAATGATATTTGTTTCTAATTCTGATAAGGAAGATGATGTCATATGCTATATCTGAATGATTACAACTGTAATGTTATATGTTTTCAAATGAATTTACGATATTTCATATCCCTCTGTTTGCAAACAAAATGAATTGAAATGAATTTACAATGTGAGGGTAGTATGTTACTGAGCCTCGGCTCATGACGTTTTGTTTTTATGTGTTAGGTACTATTGAAAGTATTGCAAGACACATGGAAAGGGTTTCCGACTGAGATCCATAATGATGATTATGTAAATAAGTTACTTAGTGATTGGTCTGAGAAGTAGGCGTTATGTTATGTTTTAGGGGAGATGTTGAGATGGTTAATGATAAAGTAAATTTATATATTAAGGGACTGTAGCTATTGAGTTGTATTTTAAAGAGAATTTTATTGTGGGCCCATAACGGACAAGATTGAGGATGTTTTGATATCACGTATTTATATAGAGTTTTCTCCCTTATTTACAAACTAATTTGTGCGTCATTGGAGCTCTTGGGAGCTATTTTGTGCTAACTATCGCATGTAGTTGTGGTTTCGTGTTTTAGTATTGAATTGCAGGTTTTATGGAGTTTTCTCCTTATTCCCGAGCCTTTTGGAAGCAACCACGACTTTACGAGATGTTACGAGGCACGTAGGATGGCTCACGAGCTTTATGGGCAGTTTAGAAGGTCCCAAGACCCCTAAACGTGAAGATTAGAGAGCCAAAGAGTCAAAAAGGAGGTTTCCGTGCACTGATCGGGCAGAAATGTCCCGATCGGGCGAAGAAATATCGATTGGGTGTAGATGTTGCGGACCCGATCGGGCGAGGGTTGCCCGATCCGATCGGGCGAGGAAGCATGTCCCAGACCCGATCGGGTGCCCACCGCCCGACCCGATCGGGTCCTCTGCATTATGGTTGCTGCTGCTGCCTATGCCACACAAGACCCAAAACGTTAAAGCTGCTGGGAACCCGATCCACGACCCGATCGGGTGGGTGATCGGGTGGGGGCCCAGTTGCTCTATTGATCATGCGCTGATGCTGCGAAGGCCCAGGAGCCAAGTGGGTGAAGTTGTGTCTCGGCCCGATCGGGTGGAGGCCACGGGCCCGATCGGGTCTGGCGCACTTATTCCCGAATTTCGACTTTCGTTTTCCGAATTTTAATTAGACTTGAGGGGTATTATAAATACCTTTTTCCTCATTTTTTAGAGACATCTATTATTCATCTTTCATTAGGTTTTAAACTAGTTTTATTCTTCATTGTTCTTAGTTTAATTCAAACACTTTAGATTAATTTAGAGGTGATCAAACCTATTTCGATTTCAATAAAAGTTCCTACTTTCCGTCAATTGGTACTCTTCTCTACTCTTTATCTCTTTAATTACTTTGATTGCTTAGTTTATTTATTTAATCGTTCATGATGCAATTGTTAGGGTTTCATATTAGTTTTATCGTTATTAATTCGATCATGTCTGAGTAGTCTCTTTCTAGGGTGTTAGATAGGAAAGCCATGTTTATACCATGATTGCGATTTAGATTTCTATCAATTTCTAGGGCTTGATTAGGGTGATTGTGATGTGGTTTGTTCTTTATTGAGTAATTAACGTTATTGCGCAGTTTCGTTGGTTGCTTGTGGTTAATAGTTGTTTGCACAGATCCGTCTTACGACTAGAGGCTTAGGACACGTCAGTAGTTCTGATTACGTTAGTGAATATGCGGCGTATGTTGAACTATGAGCGTTGAGTCTTAACCATAGCTCAACATAGGCTCTAATCTCCCGACTCTTGACTTAGGTTTTGGTAGTAGTTGACCCTATTTGATTGGTATAAGCATGGTGGACCGACCTAATACCCTAGGTTTTTATTCCATAGTTTAATCCTCAATTTATTCCGTCTTCTGTAGTCTAATCTTTAGTTTAATTAATTCCTTCCTGATTTCATCTGGAGTAGCTGAACTGGTTGAATATTGATTTAGAAACTCTGTCTCACTATGGATTCGACCCTGCTTCCACTGACTACCTAGTTAGAGATCCGTAGGTTTATTTTTGATTAGGTGACACGACTAAAACCTATCAAATTTTGGCGCCGTTGCCGGGGAGACGGCTAGTTCTCTAAGTTTTTATTTAATTATTTGGTCTACTTCTCTGTACCTCATTGGAACTTCATTGTTTCAATCGAGGTACGTTTTACTGCTGCTTTTTGTTTCTTTTGTATGCCCAGGTCCCAAAGAAACGGTTCCCCAATCCCAGCGGACCCCGATCTTACTAGGACAATCAGGCAGATCCGAAAGATAAAGCAGAAAGAAAAGCAGTCTGTTCAGCTGAACACCTCTGGAACAGACACCTTGAATTCAGTTATGTCAAAATCACTGAAGTCATATGGGGTGCCCAACCCGGATGGTCTTTCTACTGGACCACCCATGCCCACCATCGCCGCTAACAACTTTGAGATTAAGCCTGGACTCATCAGCATGGTCCAGCAAAATCAGTTTGGTGGGCATCCTACTGAAGATCCGGCAAATCATCTGCAACGGTTTCAACAACTTTGTCGAACCGTTAAACATGCCGGCGTCACTCCAGATCAACTCAAAGTCATGTTGTTCGAGTTTTCACTGAGAGATAGAGCCCAGAAGTGGTTGAACGATGTGCAGGAAACTGAATGGAGTGAGATTTCTGCTGCATTTCTGAGAGAGTATTACCCACCTACCAAAACAGCAGAAATCAGAAATAAACTAGCCACGTTTTCCCAAGAGCCTGATGAAACATTAAGGGAAGCGTGGGCTGGGTTTAGAGATCTACAGAGAGAGTGTCCACACCATAATATGGACAAATGGTTCTTGACGCAGACATTCTACAATGGTCTGCAGCCTCAGACGAAGTGTATTGTTGATTCGTCTGCAGGAGGAGTGTTTTTAGACAAGGCAGTTGATGAGGGTTATGAATTCATATCAAATCTTGCAGCCAATGACCATACATCATCTAGGAGTTTGACTAAGAAGGTACTTGAAGTTGACGCTATTTCATTGCTTACATCTCAGATGGCGCAACTAACTCAGCAGCTAATGAAGTCTTCTAGTCCGACACCTCCACCCATGAGTATCAATGCTATGTCTGCAGTAGCACCCATTACCTCATCTTACTGCGAGGTATGTGGTGTTCAGGGTCACTTTGGGCATGACTGTCAGTTCAGTCAATTTCAGATGGAGCAGGCAAACGCCTTTCAACAAAGGCCACAAACCTTCCCCCTCCACATAACTACCAAAATCCACAAAACTATCAACCTCCACCTCCACAAAACTATCCTAAACCCTCATACCATCAAACCCCACAAAATTTCAATAGACCACCACCACAAAACTTCCATCACCATAACAACTTCCAAACTCCACAAAACTTTCCCACCCCACCTCCACAAAACAACAACCCACAAGAGCCCCCCATATCTGAAGTGATGAAACTGATGTTAAGCATGCAAAAGGCAAATGAGGAGGCACAAAGAGCCCAAGAGCGACAGATGCTAGCCATGCAAAGATCTAATGAGGAGGCACAAAGAGCCCAAGAGAAAAGCATCAAACTTCTCGAGGCTCAAGTTGCACAATTAGCAAGCTCTAATGCTCAGAGGCGGCAGGGGGAATTGCCAGGGCAACCCGTTCAGAGAGAACATGTGAATGCCATCACTCTTCGTAGTGGCATTGCATATGATGCTCCTCCAGTGCCCGTTGATGAGGTTACCCCAACTGCAGGGAAGAAAAGGGTGGTAGAGGAAGGAAAAAGGAAAAATTCGACGTCTGAAGTCGATTTGTCTGCAGAAGCTGAACAGACAGGGAAGAAAAAGGAGAAGGTTTCTGAAATGCCTTTTACACCAAGGCTACCTTTTCCTCACAGGATGCAACAATCTAAGGTCGATCAGCAATTTGGTAAGTTCTTGGCTATGGTCAAGAACCTTGAGGTAACAATTCCATTTACAGATTTAATTACTCAAGTGCCTGTTTATGCCAAATTTCTGAAAGACATGATTACTAAGAAAAGAGACTTTGGTGGGGTAGAACGTGTCGCTCTTACTGAAGAGTGTAGTGCTTTTATTCAAAATAAAACCCCACCAAAGTAAAAAGATCCTGGTAGTTTTTCTATACCATGTCATCTTGGACCTATTTTTATTGATAAGGCTTTGTGTGATTTAGGTGCTTCAGTTTCTGTTATGCCATTATCTGTTTATAAGAAACTGAACATGGGAGCCCTTAAATGCACACAAATCACTTTACAGATGGCGGATCGTTCTATAAAATACCCTCTAGGTGTTTTAGAGGACGTTCCTGTTAGGGTCGGGAAATTCTATATCCCTGTTGATTTTGTGGTGTTAGATATGGATGAGGATGCCCAGATCCCTATTATCTTGGGTAGGCCGTTTTTGTGTACTGCTGGTGCTGTCATTGATGTCAATCTGGGTCTTTAACTCTGAGTGTTGGTGATGATAAAGTGATTTTTAAACTAACCAATGCTGTTAAGGCACCTATGCTTGAACAATCTTGTTGCAGGGATGAGGTTCTGGATGAAGTAGGTGTGGAGAAGGTGTGGAGAAGGTTCCAATTCCACCTAAGGTTGCCTCACCGTCTGGAGGCATTGTCAAGAACATTTGGAGGAGAAAGATGTTTAATGAGGGTGGCACTCATTGCCAAGCCCCTCCTATTTGAGAGAGGGAGGATTATGGTCGTGCGGGACCTTTATAAACCAGCGCTGTGCGAGAGGCAACTCGTATATCTTTTCTTTCCCTTTTCCTTTTCTTTTTATTTTTCTTCCTTTTATGAGCGAGAGTGAGGGTACTAACATTGTTTTTCCTCTTAGCATAGTCCTTATCACCTTTTGGCATTGAGGACACTGCCAAGTTCAGCTTGGGGGAGGAGTTCCGTTTGTATTCCCTATCTCTTTTACAGCTTTCTAGAATAGTTTTACTGCTTTAGAAAAATACTGAAAAAAATCAAAAAATATGGTTCCCATGACTGGTTTAGTTGCCTCCCTGTGCCCCTTGTTGTGCTTTATTTGAAATTGATTTGACTTTGTTTTCTGGATAGCTGGGCATTTGTGATCTTGAGGCTATGACTTGATGTTTGATTGCTATGATTTCGAGCATTTCTGGATTATATTAGACCACTTTGTGCTGCATACCTGAATTGGTTAGACTGTGAGGCCTCTTTGTAGCCTATTGGATTCATATTATTATCCAGTCTATTCTTGTGTGTTAGTTCCTCTTTAGTAGATTGATCTTGACTTTGACTTCGTACTTGTCTGATTTTAGGTGACTTGTAGCATGTGCTGTGATAGAGGCGTTCTTTTGTCTTATTCTTGAGCTTCAGAGTGAATTTTTTGATATAGAGCCTAATGACTTGTTTCGTGTTACTTAAACCCCTATTATGAGCCAAAAGCCTTCACTTGATATTATTCCAAGCCTAGCTTGGGGGAGCTTTTGTATGGGTTGAGTTTGAGATTGGTTTGTTGGTTTAATTTGGTTTTTGAGGAATTTGAAAGTGTATTTGGTGTGGCTTGAGAGTGAGAAAGAGAAAAGAAAAAAAAGCAAGTTTAGAGTTGCGTGGATGAAGTTCAGAAAAATGAAAGAAAAATGAAATGAAAATTCAAAAGAATTCTAGTTCTTTCATTCACGTACGTTCATAAAAGAATATTCGCTCCATTGCTAGAAAATTGGGTTTGTTATGCGCTTTTCATTGATTTATGAGAGTTGGGTTATTTTACATGGTTTTATGGTGATTGTTGGGAGTTGTGAAGGCCATCTTAGGCCTTGTTTGAATGGTTTATGCTCCCCCTTTCTTGGTTTTTCCACCACATTACCCAAAAGTATCCCCTACCTCTCGCCTAAGCCCTATTACAACCCTATAAAGTCCTCTTGAGCTTATGTCTGCATTGTTCATTTGATTGATTTCGAGTCAGTTTGTCAAAGCTAGGGAGTATTTCTGCTAATTGAGTCGACTTGACTAGGTTGAGCGTCATTGAACCTTCTCAAACACATGAGAGTGTGAGTGGGAAGGGTACTTATGGTCGGGTTGGTGAGTGTTCGGGCATATTCTTTGCCTGCCACAAAATAGAGAGGAGTGACACCCTTGTGAGAGCCTTTTAAGGATTTGTATGCCTTGTGGATGCTTGAGTTTGATTTATTGCTTGAATGATTGGTGGTTGGATGGATTTGATTAGCCAAACTTGAATTATGCCTGCTTGAACGATTCTTAGTCTTGAAAATGTTTTGAGCTTTGATTTGTTTTTATCTATGGGGTGAGGCAATCTATTCCATGTTCATGTTCTGTTTGCTTGAGGACAAGCAAAGGTTTAGCTTGGGGGAGTTTGATATCACGTATTTATATAGAGTTTTCTCCCTTATTTACAAGCTAATTTGTGCGTCATTGGAGCTCTTGGGAGCTATTTTGTGCTAACTATCGTATGTAGTTGTGGTTTCGTGTTTTAGTATTCAATTGCAGGTTTTATGGAGTTTTCTCCTTATTCCCGAGCCTTTTGGAAGCAACCACGACTTTACGAGATGTTACGAGGCACGTAGGATGGCTCACGAGCTTTATGGGCAGTTTAGAAGGTCCCAAGACCCCTAAACGTGAAGATTAGAGAGCCAAAGAGTCAAAAAGGAGGTTTCCGTGCACTGATCGGGCAGAAATGGCCCGATCGGGCGAAGAAATATCGATCGGGTGTAGATGTTGCGGACCCGATCGGGCGAGGGTTGCCCGATCCGATCGGGCGAGGAAGCATGTCCCAGACCCGCGGGTGCCCACCGCCCGACCCGATCGGGTCCTCTGCATTATGGTTGCTGCTGCTGCCTATGCCACACAAGACCCAAAACGTTAAAGCTGCTGGGAACCCGATCCACGACCCGATCGGGTGGGTGATCGGGTGGGGGCCCAGTTGCTCTATTGATCATGCGCTGATGCTGCGAAGGCCCAGGAGCCAAGTGGGTGAAGTTGTGTCTCGGCCCGATCGGGTGGAGGCCACGGGCCCGATCGGGTCTGGCGCACTTATTCCCGAATTTCGACTTTCGTTTTCCGAATTTTAATTAGACTTGAGGGGTATTATAAATACCTTTTTCCTCATTTTTTAGAGACATCTATTATTCATCTTTCATTAGGTTTTAAACTAGTTTTATTCTTCATTGTTCTTAGTTTAATTCAAACACTTTAGATTAATTTAGAGGTGATCAAACCTATTTCGATTTCAATAAAAGTTCCTACTTTCCGTCAATTGGTACTCTTCTCTACTCTTTATCTCTTTAATTACTTTGATTGCTTAGTTTATTTATTTAATCGTTCATGATGCAATTGTTAGGGTTTCATATTAGTTTTATCGTTATTAATTCGATCATGTCTGAGTAGTCTCTTTCTAGGGTGTTAGATAGGAAAGCCATGTTTATACCATGATTGCGATTTAGATTTCTATCAATTTCTAGGGCTTGATTAGGGTGATTGTGATGTGGTTTGTTCTTTATTGAGTAATTAACGTTATTGCGCAGTTTCGTTGGTTGCTTGTGGTTAATAGTTGTTTGCACAGATCCGTCTTACGACTAGAGGCTTAGGACACGTCAGTAGTTCTGATTACGTTAGTGAATATGCGGCGTATGTTGAACTATGAGAGTTGAGTCTTAACCATAGCTCAACATAGGCTCTAATCTCCCGACTCTTGACTTAGGTTTTGGTAGTAGTTGACCCTATTTGATTGGTATAAGCATGGTGGACCGACCTAATACCCTAGGTTTTTATTCCATAGTTTAATCCTCAATTTATTCCGTCTTCTGTAGTCTAATCTTTGGTTTAATTAATTCCTTCCTGATTTCATCTGGAGTAGCTGAACTGGTTGAATATTGATTTAGAAACTCTGTCTCCCTGTGGATTCGACCCTGCTTCCACTGACTACCTAGTTAGTGGTCCGTAGGTTTATTTTTGATTAGGTGACACGACTAAAACCTATCATGTTTCCGCTGCTATTTATGAATAAAGTAAGATTACTGATGCTCTAATTATGGTTGATCAAGGTTAATAACGGACCCCTATTTCGGGGCGTTACAGCGGTATAGTTAACGTTATTTGTCTTTTTCTTACCTACTACCATTTATTGAGCCATTTTGTCAAGATTCATCATGTTCCCAATAAATTTGACTAGTTTTTTTTCCTTAGGACATATATCATATGACTTTGCAAATCAAAAACCCATAAAACAGAAAATCACAGTGATGCTGAACAGGCGCTAATAACTTTTGTTTGCAATAAATGGACTCTAATTAAACCTTGTGCTTTAGCTATCTAGTTAACGCTATTTTGTCTTTTCTTACCTACTACCATGTATAGAGCCATTTTTGTCAAAATCTATCATGTTCCCAATAAATTTGACTGATTTTTTATTCATAGGAAATATATCATATGACTTTGAAAATGAAAAAACCATAAAACAAAAAACCACAGTGATACTGGACAGGCGCTATTAACTTTTGATTAGAATAAATGGACTCTAATTATACCTTATGCTTTAGTTGTCTAGTTATTTGTCTTTTTCTTACCTACTACCATTTATAGAGCCATTTTGTCAAAATCCATCATGTTCCCAATAAATTTGACTAGTTTTTTATTCATATGATATATATCATATGACTTTGAAAATCAAAAACCATAAAACAGAAAATCACAGTGATGCTGAAAGGGCATTAATAATTTTTGATTGCAATAAATGGACTCTAATTAAACCTTGTGCTTTAGCTGTCTAGTTAACGTTATTTCTCTTTTTCTTACCTACTACTTCCTCCGTTTTTTTTAATCGCTACACTTCTCAAATCACGGTTTCCTAGGCAAAATTTGGGAGGGTGATTAATTGTGTATAAGGGTATATGATTAGTCATATTAGTGGGAACTATTTGGGAAATTAACAAAAAAAAAACACCGCCACCAGCCACCCTACACCCCACCCATCACCACCAACAAAAAAAACTGACACTACCACTACCACCAGAACCCCCCATCACCACCCATCCTCGCAGCCCAAAACCCCCATCAAATCGACCCTAAAACACCAACCCTAACACCAACCCCCCTCTCACAACCCTAAACCACCCACCCTTACAGCCACCCACAACTCTAAAACCAAAGATTCAGTGATTTGAACCACCCACAACCCACAACCCAAACATTCGAACCACCCCCACTCCTAAAACCAAAGATCCGGTGATTTTAAAGAGAGAGAAAGTTGAATCCGATGATTTTGAGGGTTTGGCTTGGTGTGACGAGTGAGAAGATGACGCGTGAGAAAATTCGAACCAGCCCCACGCACAACCCAGAACTCATGGACGATGTAGCACTAGCACCACCATCGTCTCCGGCGGATGGGTTCGACATTTTGTGAGTGGTAATATGTAAAATCAGTGGACGTGATGGGTGGGTTTGCTATATGTAAGATCGAAATAGACAGTGATGGGTGGTTCTGGTAGGCGAGGTCAAATTTGGTAGATGGGTGGTTGTGATAGGTGAGAAATCGATGGGCGGAGCGCAATTCTCCGGCGACAAGTTGCTCGCGGTGGGTGGGAAAGAGATTGGACAGAAAGAGAGGTGGTTGGGCTGATTTGAGTTTATGAATTAATGATGATTACATTAGTAATTAGGAAGTATTTGTTTGTTATTTAGAAAGTTATAATTAAGAATTAAGTGAGATTTAATTTTTAAAGTAAGGGTAGTTTTGTAAATTCACAGCAAAAAACTTACTAAAAATAGAAAGAAAAAGAAGTGTAGTCTTTAATTCCAAATTGCCATATAAGGGAAGTGTAGCGATTAAAAAAAACGGAGGAAGTACCATTTATAGAGCCATTTTGTCAAAATCCATCATGTCCCAATAAATTTGACTAATTTTTTATTCGTAGAAAATATATCATATGACTTTGAAAATCAAAAAAATATAAAACCGAACGGACGCTAATAACTTTTGATTACAATAAATGGACTCTAACTAAACGTTATACTTTAGCTCTCTAGTTAACGTTATTTGTCTTTTTCTTACCTACTACCATTTATAGAGCCGTTTTGTCAAAATCCACCATTTGTATTTTGGCTTGTGTGGTGTCAAATAAAGGAACGCCGAGTCCACTCCTTACTCCTTGTTACAAGTTAATCAAAATGTTACATCTCTATAATAAATATATGGGTGGGTAAGATTTTTAAACCCCTACAGTCCGGTCTGAAAGTATGATTAAATGTTGTTAGATGAGCACCATCAATTGCTTAAAAAAAAATTTTCTTTGGCAAAAGAACAAGGAATGTATATATACAGAAATACCATCATTTACTTGTATAAATAGATGTGGTATGTGAATGTGGTAAAGGACTCAGCCGAGAGCTCTTAAATAGTTACAAGAGTGAAGAAAAACACGAAGTGTATCCATGTTTTTTAGCTTACAAATTAATAATAATGTGGTATAAGTGCTCAATGAAATAAGTTAAGTGTTTCATGTAATACATTCAAATGGCATAAAGTATAAATAAAAATAGCTAATTGTTTATCTTAGTTCCTACCCCTAGATACTCCACTATTGGTATCAAGAGTCAAATAGTTTGGTTAATTTTCCTAGACAATTTTCAAGTGTTTCATGATTAGGAATCCTCTTGCTGCTAATCCCGTAATGTAGATGCGTGGAAGAGACAAGGAAAATCTTTAAAGGTTGGTATTGGCTATCTTCCATACTTTAAATCGACAGTTGGTCTTGTAAGAGACAGTCTACTTTTAAAATAAAATTAGACAACGGCTCAATTGGCCCAATAATAAGAAGAGAAAATCAACAAACCGTCTTCTAAAAATGGGGACCAGTCTAATCCATCTTGTGACCTATTTAATTCATTTCGTGATCTATTTAGTTTATTCAATACTCAATGTTAAATTTATTTAGTGACTAGTTTAATTCATTTAGTGACTAGTTTAATTCATTCGGATAAGTCATATGTTTTTTTAGGTATCGCTTGTTATATTTCGAGACTAAAATTAATGTAAGGAAAGGAGAAGTGAATGAACAATTAGAATGGTGCTAAATGTCTAATAATAGTATTGAGGTAGAGTAAGATAAAATGAGCTTGTTAATAGAATGTGGGCTTTGATTGGTCTAATTTTAGCATTTAATAATTTGTCTTAAATCGAAGGTTACTTCGAAATTTAACTTTGTTTAAATTTAACATCAAAAATATTATCTAAATAAAGCTCCCTAGATAGAAGATTTGGGGATTTATAACACTTGAATTGATAGTAGTTTCTACCGCCTTGGACCGAAACTTTAAATACCCAAGCACAAGCTAGGGTAGTAAGTCACAAAAGAATGTAAATCTTAAAGTGACCATGAGCAATAATTTAGCATACAATGGGGATGGTGTGAGATCCAAAGCTCACTTTCCCATTCGTTTGTTACGATTGTGAAAGAAATTTTCCTCTCGACTCTCGCTTAGTCCATCAGATATTTAGAGCTACATCATCACTGAGAGCCAGTAAATGTTAATCTCAATTCTCAATACTTAAGAGAGTTATGATAATGTTATTCAATGCCAAAGCACTCCCAATTAAGTTGCTTCTTGTAAGTAGTAATTCTCAATTTTGGAATCGGTTTGTAAGAGCTAATAAAGCTCATCTTAATCTCCCTTTTAATGTTTTCATTTACATGTTGAAGTGTAATGTGTGTCAAAATATAGCATGGAGACACAATAGCGCCAAGTCAGCATGTGACATGAGCTTTCATGTGCTACTAAAAACTAAAATGTTAGAGTGTAATGTCGGCCAACACGTAACGTGGAAGTATATTAACGCCGAATCAGCATGTAATATCAATTGTCACATCTTGAACTATACACGTACTCACCCACTCTAATGATAATAAGGATTAATAAAATTGTTCGATTGTTGTCAAAAAATAGTGTGAAAACATAAAATGAACTAAGAAAGATATTCTTGAAGAATGAAGGGGAGAAAGGATTACCGGAATACAAGAGAAACGTGGATGAACGTGAAGGAAGACGTCCTCCTGGATGAAAGGACGTGCGGCTTGAATATTAATAGGGACATCAAATTCTAAAATAGCAAGAACATAGAGCGTTGCAGCCTCGGTCAACAAGAATTCTGTTGTAGGAGTCGCGGGCTCTAACTCCTCTTCGTCAATCTCCAAACTTTTAAGCTTGCCCTTCGTATTTACCCTCAAATTCATATCTATTTTTGGTAAATATTCTTTGCTCTATACCACTATATATCGAATAAAGCAAAGCTCCAATGTAAGTAAGATATCCAACCTATCATCTCACATATATATGGAAACCTAGTGAGTATAGTGGAGGGGGTTTAAGCGTGAATGAGAATGGATTGGATTTACTACACTCCAAAATTCCAATTACACTCCATCTTAATTGGACTCGAACTTTTCAGTATTCGGATTTGTTGAAACTTTGAACCCATAAAACATCTCATATGAAGGTCCCATGCTGATAATATTGGAAAGATATTCACCTAATGAGGCTATGACACTACTCCCTTTATACTCAATAAATTCATTCTTGGTAATCCCCAAAGCAAAGTTTAAGGCTAATTTCATAAATTTACTTGGTTATCCCCAAAGCAAACCGTAACAATTAAAAACAAACGGATGGAGTAGTAAGTTATAATAGAAAGCTAATGTAGTTTATGGTATTAATTGTTTTGACTAATGTTTATATTACAACTATTTGTATTAAAGTATTTGGTAAAATTAATTTATAATAAAGTTTATAGCTAGAATTTAGTAAAATGATATACAAGGAAATAAATATATTTCATTACTTAAAATTAGTATTTTCTTATTACTAATAACAAATTACCAAGCCTTTAACTGATCAAAGTTTAACCCATTAGAATTCAAATACTACCTCCATTTTTTTAATATGTATATTTGCTTTTGCGCGCGGACCAAGAAAAATGTGCAAAAATAAGAGAGAAGGATAGTAAAAGTAAGGAAAAAGTGAAAAAGGTAGGGAAAAGGAAAGAAAAAATAAAAGAGAAATGTAATAATTAGGTGGGTCAACCTTTCATTTATGGGAAAGGGTAGAAGTATACCAATTAAAAAAAGCACCCCAAAATGGAAAAATGTACATATTAAAATAACGGATGGAGTATTATTTAGGGTTTGTTCTTATTAATTTATCTAAATTAATTTGAACTTATATATATATTCAAACCTTATTTATTAGAGGGTGAAATCTTAATTTTTATTTATTTGAATTTATCTGCACTTATTAGCACTTATTTTTACATAAGATCATTAGAAGATCTACCAGAAAGGCTTGAATATTAAGGGCTTACAATAGAAAGGCAAATATGGGTCCGTTCTTTTCAACTGATTAGCACTTATCTAAATTTATCTAAACTTATTAGAACTTATATCGAATTTAATTAAAACTTATGTGAACTTATTAAACTTATTGAAACCATATTTTCATATGGTCAAACCTTATTAGTAACTCTACGAGCTTATTATTACCATTAAGGACTTATCTTAACTTAACTTTTCTGATAGAGGCTGAAAATATATTGAAAAGAAGGGCTTATTTTATATAAATACTATCCTTGTATGAATGTGATGTGTGTCCAAACCTAGAGATAGAATAGGAAGAAAATTAGTTCAGATAAGCATTTTTTCAAAAGTAAAATCTATCAAAACAATTTATTATTATAGAGAGGGATTTATGCTATTAAATTTTTAGAAAAATTGTTAAACATTGGTTATTGGTTTTCCACCCCTCTTCTCTTATTAATTAGAGATATATATTATTCATAAAATAATTAAACCAAATCATATCATAAATTTTTTTTTGCTACTTTTACATAAGATCATGACTTGCTGATCTACCATAAAGCCTTGGATATTAAGGCTACAAAATAAAAAGGAAATTAAAGTAACAATCATAAAATATGATAGGAATTTGAATAATTAAACCTCTTACTTCAATCCGATTCTCTATTTTTTACCCCAACCTCTTACCACCAAACAAGGCCAGAATCTCTTGACTTGTTACTTTAGTTGGTCAAATATTGAGTAGAAACTATAAATGTTGAAAATGTAGCAATTAACGCAGACGAATATTGATATATCCATGAGATCCTGACAAATTGACCTAGCTTACATCTCAGATATTAAACTCTAAAGGTTAGAGATTATTGAGCCCTCTAACACAAATTTTGTAGTATTTATGTTTATTCATCAAATGTTAGTGTAGGTAAATTATAATGTTAGTAAAAATAAAATTAAAATATTAAAATAAGAGATGAATTATCAACACTATAAGTATGATAGTAATTTGGATAACCAAACCTCTCCCTTTACGGGGCGTTTGGTATGGGGAATGGGAGTTTGGGGATTAGATGGTGAGAGTGGGATTGAGAATAGGTAGGTGGGATAAGGATAAAACAATCTTTATCCTTTGTTTGGTATGAGTTGGGGATAAGGTGAGATTAAACGATAATTTTACATAAACACCCTAATTAACTTTCCACCCCTTTCTTTTCATTAAGGATAAAAGAGTCTTTTTCTTACAAAATTTAATATCTCTCCCTAATACCTGCCCCTAGGTATTATTTTGGTGGAATAAGAGGGGATTTAATCCCACTCCTAATCCCATGGGAATTTAGTTATCCCCTCACAAATATGGGAATAATACCCATGGAGATATAAATTTCCAATCCCACCCCCTAATCCTTCTAAACAAACAGCCCAATGCTCTAATTTTTTTTGTGTGATATTGGGCAGTAATTAACTAATTACCATAAAGAAAAGGAGAGCAATTAACTAATTACCATAAAGAAAAGGAGAGCAATTAACTAATTACCATTAAAAAAAAAGTTACTGTTGTTGTTCTTGTATGTCAGTATGTGTGCTGGCCGCTGGGAATTCTCTGACAGGAGTAAATAATGTTGACTCGCCTCAGTTTAATGTGATGCAGGGATGTAAGAGTAAGAGTGGCGTATGAATGCTGAAGATTTCGATCAGGGATGCTGGCCACAAATTTCTTTTTTCGTTATCTTCTTATTGTACCACTAGTCCGTTAGCCTCATGACCTCATGTCCTCATCTATGGTTGAAACAAAAAACCATAAAAATGAACCATGAACAATGTTAAGAAAAAATAGTCTCATACGCATGGTCAAAAAGTCTTATCCTCACCAAGTACGACACAATCAATGGTAAAAGGTGTGTTTACATGTGTACAACTCATATTAAAAGTGTGTGGTGTTAAACATAGGTTGTATTTACCGCCTATATTAATACTTAGTAGAATTGTCTATAGTGGATATCGAGACAGAATAAAACAAGATCCAACATGATTAAAGTGGATTGAATGAATAGTGCCCAAAGTCAACATGTTACAACTAATAACAAACGAAGAGAGTATATGACTATTGAAAAACTACTTTTATTTTGACATACTTTTTTAAAAATATATGAACACATACCTTAATAAGTATGATGGATGTTAGGCGGACATGACGTGTGTTGAGCCAATATAATGGGAGAGAAAGACGTGCGGGGAACCATTCAAGTGATGGGACTGGGATACTTTTAAGTGCATATTCATTGCCCAACATGGGAGATGGAGATAAGATTTTTAGTCAGGTATAGGCAGACCAAACAAAGTTGACCCGATCCGAATGACTCGATCCGAAACCCGAAATCGATGACCCTGAATCAACCCAATACCCGAAATGACCCAACCGACCCATAGCCCACCCGATACGGAGGCGAATAATATTTATCCACAATTTGTACTTCCTCCGTTTCTAAATAAGTGACTCATGTTCCTAATATAGAAATGTCACAATAAGTGACACCAAGCTCAAAGTATGACATTTTAAATGATAAAATTACATGATTACCCTTACTTAAGCAATATAGTAGGGAAAAACTGGCTGAAATAATCCCGACTATGACCATTGCGCTCAAAATAATCCCAACTATGAGTTATTTTAGAATAATCCAAACTATGTGGGGTATTTTTCCAGAATAATCCAACTTTAGTAATTGGGGCCTATTATATTGCTTTATTTAGTTAATCCAACTTTCTCCTAAAATTCTTAGGGCCTGTCTAGATTTACTAAAAACAGCTGAACTGAACTGAACTGATTGGGTGAGCTGAACTGAACTGATCTAAACTGAACTGAACTGAACTGAATTGAATTGAATTGAATTGAATTTAATAAATATATATATAATATTTAAACAATAATAATATGAACATTAAATTATAATTATGATGATGGGTAATAATAATGAATAATTATTAATGAATAATAATAATTGTATTTTGGATAATTATAAATAAATAATATTAATAATCATAAATTAATAATAATAATGATTAATGATTATAATGATAATTAATAACAATTATTTTATAGTCTTTGTATTAATATATTAATACCAGATGATGATTATATAATAACATTAATATCTTAGATTAAATTAATATTATCATTTTAATTATTAGATTTAATTATATGTTAATATTTAGTAATAAAATATTGATTGGGTCGGACCGTGCAAAATTACATCATAAATCATTTTGACGTGATTTGATTGGATTTATGGGCTGAAAATGCGGGTTTATTTGTGTTTTTAACCTAAACCATGTTCCTCCCTAATGATAATAGTAATAATAATGAATAGGCTATAATAAACAAAATAGTATACAGATAATAGTAATAATACTCTCTCCGTTTCTTTTTGTTTGTCCCATTTACTGTAACTCCAAATGCCAAGAAAGATAATGTCATATGCATGTGGGTGGGGACAACAAGTAAGGAGTCCAATTATTTTATAATAAATGTGGTAGTTAAAGTAGGTGAGATAAAATTTTAAGGTACATGTAGGACCAAAAAGTGATAAAGTAGGGGTAGATGGGTGATATAATTTTGCCATATAAGGAAAGATGAAAAAGTAGGACAAACAAAAAGAACCAGACAAAAACGGAAAGTAGGACAAACAAAAAGAAACGGATGGAGTACTTAATAATAATGATATAAAAATAAATAATAATAAAAATAATAATAATAATATAAACCCGCATGCCGTGCTCCTTTTTGTGTTGTGTTACCGGTTGGGTGTTCCTTTGTTCTCTACTTCGATGCCGTGCTCTGCTTGCTCCAGGGTTTTTGCTGGGGATGTTTTTGGTGATCATGCGGTGTCTTGTGCTGGTATTGTGGGCATTAAACATCGGCATAATGTCGTTCGAGATACTCTTGTTGATATCTGCTTTCGTTCTGGGATTTCGGCAAGAAAGGAGGTTGACATTGGATTGTCTAGGGGGAACGACGGGGCCCTCAGGCCGGCCGATGTGCTTCTTTATTCTTGGGATGGTGGTCGTGATGTGTGTATCGACTTGACAGGGTCTTCTCCCTTGACCCACTCTGGGTTGTCTGACTTTGTTCCTGGACGTGTTGTTGCTGATGCGGCTCATCGGAAGCGGGTCAAGTATGAAGCTCGTTGTCGAGCTATTGGGTATGGCTTCCTTCCCTTTTCCTTTTCTTCTCTTGGGGAATTGGATAAGGTGGCTATTGCGTTGCTGAAGCGGATGCAGACTTTCTCGAAGACACAGGATATAGGGGCACGTGCTGCTGCCCATATTTTCACTAGGATAGGGTTTGCTATAGCTAGAGGAGTGGGTGCCCAGATTGTATCTCGGTTGCCCACTAATTTCTTGTAGGTTGTATGATATTTGTTTATTATTATTATAATAATAATATAATAATAATAATAATAATAATATAATAATAATAATAAAAGCAATTACTAAAATAAATTAGACCAACATAATAATATTTAACAAAATGTTTATAAAAGAATGGAGTTGAACTGAACTGAACTGATTGGAACTGAACTGAACTGAATTGAACTGATTGGAGCTGAACTCAACTGAACTGAACTGAACTGAAATGAACTGAACTGAAATTAAGCTGAAATGAACAGGCCCTTAGTACCTAAATCACCTTCTTTCCCTCCTTTTGACCACGAATTTAAATCCTAATTGAGTTCTTCAATTCATGTGAAACAAACCTTGTTCCTCAATTGCAAGCGAAATTAGGAGCAAGTTTGGAGAGATTTCAGAGAAAATTTATTTGAAGCCTGATAGGTTTAGTCGTATCACCTATTCAAAGATAAACCTACAGTCCTCTAACTATGGTAGTCAAGGGAAGCAGGGTCGAATCCACAGGGAGACAGAGTTTCTAAATTAATATTCAATCAATTCAGCTACTTCAGATGAAATCAGAGAAGAATTAACTGAACTAAAGATTAAGCTAAGGAAGACAGATTAAATCGAGGAATTGACTATGGACTAAAAACCTAGGGTATTAGGTCGGTCCACCATGCTTATACCAATCAAAAAGGGTCAACTACTATCAAAACCTAAGTCAAGAGTCGGAGATTAGAGCATGTGTTGAGCTATGGTTAAGACTCAACGCTCATAGTTCAACATACGCCGCATGTTCACTAACGTAATCAGAACTACTGACGTGTCCTAGGCCTCTAGTCGTAAGACGAATCTGTGCAAACAACTATTAACCACAAGCAACCAATGAAATTGTACACTGACATTAATTACTCAATAAAGAACAAACCACATAACAATCACCCTAATCAAGCCCTAGAAATTGATAGAAATCTAAATCACAATCATGGTATAAACATGGCTTTCCTATCTAACACCCTAGAAAGAGAACTACTCACTCATAATCGAATTAACAACAACAAAACTAATATGAAACCCTAACAATTGCATCATGAATGATTAAATACTTAAGCTAAACAATTAAGAATAATAAAAGAGATTAGGGTAAAGAAGAATACCAATTGACAGAAAGCAGGAACTTTTATTGAAATCGAATAGGTTTGATGATCACCTTTAATCTAATCTAAAGTGTTTAAATTAAACTAATGACTATAAGAAATAAACTAGAGTAAAAATAGAATAAAAGGGGTCTCTAAAATAATGAGGAAAAAGGTATTTATAATACCCCTAAAGTCTAATTAAAAACGGAAATAAAGATGGAAATCCGCGAATACGAGCACGGGACCCGATCGGGCAAAGGGCCACCCGATCAAGTCCATATTAAAAATTGATCAACTTTTTTTCTTGGACTTCCACGCTGCAGCAGCAGCTTTGGGCACAAAATTGGGCCCACCCGATCATCAACCCGATCGGGTGATGGATCGGGTTGGCAATGAAATTCGCCTTTCTCTTGTAGCGCACAGCAGGCAATAATTGGTGGGCCACCTTTGTCCCTTATCACACGACAGCACAATCATGAAGCCCAAGCTGGCCTCACGCAAGGAAACAACAACTAAACAACAATAAAGTGTGGCCCAATCAGATTGCAAGAAGTCCAGCAGCAGTAGTCTCTTCTCGAGTGCAGCATAAAAACCAAAAGGGAAGTTGGGCCTGCCACCCGATCGGGTAGGCTGACATTACCCGATCGGGCCTGGGGTAAAATAGCCCAATTTCTTTCCTCGTTGGCGCACAGCATGTGGCTTGTCTTGGACTTGAAATGGGTCCGCCCGATCGCTCACCCGATCGGGTCTATTGCGCCCGATCGCTCACCCGATCGGGTCTATTGCGCCCGATCGGGTTGGTAGTAAAAATGCCAATTATAATTTCTTTGTTTTTCCACCCGATGGGATCGGGCCATGTCCGCCCGATCGGGTACGAAACTTCTCCGCCCGATCGGGCCATTTTTTGCCCGATCTGAGTACGGAAAACTCCTTTTTAACTCTTTGGCACTCAATTCTTCACGTTTAGAGGTCATGGGACCTCCTAAACTACCCATAAAGCTCGTGAGCCATCCTACGTGCCTCGTAACATCTCGTAAAGCCGTGGTTGCTTCCAAATGGCTCGGGAATAAGGAGAAAACTCCATAAAACCTGCAATACAACACTAAAACCCAAAACCACAACTATATACGATAGTTAGCACAAAATAGCTCCGAAGAGCTCCAATGACGCACAAATTAGCTTGTAAATAAGGGAGAAAACTCTATATAAATACGTGATATCAAACTCCCCCAAGCTAAACCTTTGCTTGTCCTCAAGCAAACAGAACATGAACATGGAAAAGATTGCCTCACCCTATAGATAAAGATCAATCAAAGCTCAAAACATTTTCAAGACTAAGAAACGTTCAAGCAGGCATAATTCAAGTTTGGCTAATCAAATCCATCTAACCACCAATCATCCAAGCAATTTATCAAATTCAAGCATCCACAAGGCATACAAGTCCTGAAAAGGCTCTCACAAGGGTGCCACTCCTCTTTATCTTGTGGCAGGCAAAGAATATGCCCGAATACTCACCAACCCGACCATAAATACCCTTCCCACTCATACTCTCATGTGTTTAAGAAGGTTCAATGACGCTCATCCTAGTCAAGTCGACTCAATTAGCAGAAATACTCTTTAACTTTGACAAACTGACTTGAAATCAATCAAATGAACACTGCAGACACGAGCTCAAGAGGACTTTAGAGGGTTGTAATGGGGCTTAGGTAAGAGGTAGGGGATACTTTTGGGTAATGTGGTGGAAAAACCAAGAAAGGGGGAGCATGAATCATTCAAACAAGGCCTAAGATGGCCTACACAACTCCCAGCAACACCATAAAACCATGTAAAGTAACCCAACTCTCATAAATCAATGAAGAACTCATAACAAACCCAATTTTCAAGCAATGAAGCGAAAATTTCTTTAAGAACGTACGTGAATGAAAGAACTTCGAATTCTTTTGAACTTCTATTTCATTTTTCTTTCATTTTTCTGAACTTCATTCACGCAACTCCAAAATTGCTTTTTCTTTTCTTTATCTCACTCTCAAACCACAACAAATACACTTTTAAATTCCTCAACAACCGAACCAAACCATGAAACCAATCTCAAACTCAACCCATACAAAAGCTCCCCCAAGCTAGGCTTGGAATAATATCAAGTGAAGGCCTTGGGCTCATAATAGGGGTTTAAGTAACACGAAACAAGTCATTAGGCTCAGCGGGGCTAAGGAGGATAAAAATATATCAAAAATTCACTCTGAAGCTCAAGAATAAGACAAAAGAACGCCTCTATCACAGCAAATGCTACAAGTCATCGAATATCAGACAAGTACGAAGTCAAAGTCAAGATCAATCCACTAAAGAGGAACTAACACACAAAAACAGACTGGATAATAATATGAATCCAAAAGGCTACAAAGAGGCCTCACAGTCTAACCAATTCAGGTATGCAGCACAAAGTGGTCTAATATAATCCAAAAATGCTCGAAATCATAGCAATCAAACATCAAATCATAGCCTCAAGATCACAGATGCCCAGCTATCCAGAAAACAAAGTCAAATCATTTTCAAATAGAGCACAACAAGGGGCACAGGGAGGCAACTAAACCAGTCATGGGAACCATATTTTTTGATTTTTTCAGAATTTTTCGAAAGCAGTAAATCTATCCTAGAAAGCAGTAAAAGAGATAGAGAATACAAACAGAACTCCTCCTCCAAGCTGAACTTGGCAGTGTCCTCAATGCCAAAAGGTGATAAGGACTATGCTAAGAGGAAAAACAATGTTAGTACCCTCACTCTCGCTCACAAAAAGAAGAAAAATAAAAATAAAAAATAAAAAAATGAAAAGAAAAGGAAAAAGGGAAAGAATACGAGTTGCCTCTCGCAAAGCGCTGGTTTATAAAGGTCTCGCACGACCATATTACCTCAACCATCAGTCAGAAGAGGAACAGGGTTGTAGGAATAGTACCCTAACATGCCCGTACACTCTCTTATCCTATCATCATTGGAAGAGTCCAATGCCTTGAGTAACTTATCAAATGCGCCTGCAAACATGTCATTGAGCACTAGATATGGCTTGATGACAAGCGCATCTATCTTCACATAAATAATATCAGAGAAAAAGAATGATTTGTGAAGATAAGTAAAATCAAAATAAAAGGGAGAAAAGAAGGACAATGAACAACTTCCCTTTGGTGGCGTAGGCTGTGAGGATCTCAAGGAGAGAATAGGAGCAACCGCAACTGTGAGAAAATATGGGGCATGGCGAATAGGGAGAGAAGGGACAAGATTAGGTCTATGTGAAGATGGAATATAGGGACAGGGAATAATAGGCTCAACCTTGACGGTTTTACTTACAATTTCACCATCCTCAATAATGGGCTCGCCAACACAAGGGCTCTCAACCAAGAGTTCCTCCTCTATCAAAACATTCATTACATCCACACTCCCCTCAGTCTGATCATTCTTTTCAATATCAGGAGTCAGATTATTATCATTCACCTCTAATATGGCATTCTCGACACAATCATCATCATAATCATTATCATCATAAATCGCCTGTTGACTATCAAGTTGCATAGCAAGCGATTTTTCATAATTTGAGACATGTGTGAGGTAACACATCAAGTCTTGATTAGATTTTTCAATTCGTTCACCAAAAGACTCAATCATTTGCTTAAGTAGATCTAGACTCTCTGAAGATTCAGATTGTGAATGATTATGAACTCCATGTGGGTCAGAATAGGTATAATCAGTTGCATAAGACTCGTTAGGGAAATGGTTAATATCATGGGAATTCATGCACAAATTATTTGGATATTGACAATAAGAATATGCATCAGACACATAACTATTGTAATACCCTATTATCAAAATTATATTGCTCTTGCAAATTAGAATACCCATTATTATAGTCTTGCCCCGGATAATTGGAATATCCATTATTATTGTCATATGGCCCTTGAAAATTGGAATATCCATTATAGTTATTATATTGCCCCTGAGAATTAGGATAACCTTCCCCATACGAATTATAAGCCGGCCACTCCATATAAACTCATGAGTAAGAAAGAAAGAATTTACAAAAATAAGAAAATAAAATGAAAATAAAATTTTTAAAAAAAAAAACGTACCTCAATTAGAACAATGAAATTCCAATGAGGCACAGAGAAGTAGACCAAATAACAAAACAAAAACTTAGAAACTAGCCGTCTCCCCGGCAACGGCGCCCAAATTTGATAGGATTTAGTCGTATCACCTATTCAAAGATAAACCTACAGTCCTCTAACTATGGTAGTCAAGGGAAGCAGGGTCGAATCCACAGGGAGACAGAGTTTCAAAATTAATATTCAATCAATTCAGCTACTTCAGATGAAATCAGAGAAGAATTAACTGAACTAAAGATTAAGCTAAGGAAGACAGATTAAATCGAGGAATTGACTATGGACTAAAAACCTAGGGTATTAGGTCGGTCCACCATGCTTATACCAATCAAAAAGGGTCAACTACTATCAAAACCTAAGTCAAGAGTCGGGGATTAGAGCATGTGTTGAGCTATGGTTAAGACTCAACGCTCATAGTTCAACATACGCCGCATGTTCACTAACGTAATCAGAACTACTGACGTGTCCTAGGCCTCTAGTCGTAAGACGGATCTGTGCAAACAACTATTAACCACAAGCAACCAATGGTCTAAAAACGCGGGTTTATTTGTGCTTTTAACCTAAATCATGTTCCTCCCTAATGATAATAGCAATAATGATGAATAAAGCTATAATAAATAAAATAATATACAGATAATAATAATAATACTTAATAATGATATAAAAATAAATAAGAATAATAATAATAATAATAATATAATAATAATAATAATAATAATAATAAGAGCAATTAGTAAAATAAATTAGACCAACATAATGAGTAATATTTAACAAAATGGTTATAAAAGAATGGAGCTGAACTGAACTGAACTGATTGGAGCTGAACTGAACTGAACTAAAATTAAGCTGAAATGAACATGCCCTAAATTGGTAGTATTATCAAGGTTAGTTGGTATTCGCGTAAGAAAAGAAAGGTTAGTTGATAGTATTAGGCAAATATGATCGGCTGGTCAAAATACAAAATCAAAAAAATATCTGAAAACTTTATCTTATGTAGTCAATATAGAGTGTATTATTCACACCACATATAAAAATGTCAAATGTTTATTTATCTTCAAAATTTGAAAAAGTTAAACCTTATAGTAATAAAACTTATTCATATTAACCTCTCAAATCCATTTAAGTTTTCAGTACAGAACAAAAATGTCACAAGTATTAGAACTTGATAGTAGGTAGAATGTGTAATTCACATTTCACACCGCATATAAAAATATAAGATAATGTTTATATCACTTTTGTTAATAATTATAAAAGTATCAAATTCTTGTCTATTGTCAGAAGTCTTTTTCACCCCGTTATCTTATTATACTTCCTCCGTTTCGCAATACTTGCAACGTTTCTTTGTTTGCACACTATCCAATGCAATACTTTGAACTTTAATATCTCTAATTATTGATAAGTAAAAATTATAAAAAGTTGATATTATGATAGTATGCATTAAGACGAATCAAATAAGACCCCACTTGACTATATTTTTTCTTATACATTTGGAAAAAGAGTAAATAGAAGATTGATAGATGAATAGTGGTTACTATTCTAATGTTGCGAGTATTGCGAAACGGAGGAAGTATATGGTATTTGTTTTATTTTTTGATAGTAGTAAAGAGAAAGACTTTGATTACATTGTAACTTTATAGCGTAAGACCGTAAGTCAATAAGAACTTTAAAAGATTAGGTAAAACCTAAGGGCAAAGAGTAAAGACTAGTGTTTTTAGGAGTAATATACAATAACCTGACGCTATCAAAGTCTTAATCACTAGTACCAATAATGGACAACATGCTTATGTCAAAATATATATATTATAAATAAATAATGAACAACATGAAATTGTCTATATAAATGGAAATGACCGTCGCCAAGATAAGGTTTGAAAAGTCCCTAAACTTTTGTGGGTTAGATAGTATGTATCCGGTTTTACAATAATATTTTGAAGCACCATTTGTTACTTGTAATTAATGATTATGTGGTCTTTACGGTTGTATATAAGTATTAATATATTATTTAAATTTTATTAAGTTGGAATTTTACATCAAATTTATATCCAACCTTCATTTTTTTCAGTTGCAATGTTTTGACCAAAAAGCTCTCACAGTTTTGGTCAAAACATTGCAACTAAAAAAACGGAGCTAGTACATAAATTGGTGTTATTAATATTTGAAAAATATCCCAATTTTCTTTCTTAGTTTCTTATATATAAGCGTAAGGATTTTATTTATTATTTTTCATTAGATAAGATATTGCGGTAAGAAAATGTGTCACTCTAATTATAGTAAAGGGAGTTATTCTAATGAAAAAAAGGGTCGTCTAATGAGAAAAAATAGTCACTTAATTAAGATTTAATAAATTCTAAAATGAATAACTCACTCAGTCTCATGAGGAAATAGTTTAGAGTTGGTGTACAATCAATTTATTGTGCACCCCAATATATCAAATATTTCCTCCGTTTTTTTATACTCGCATCATTGAGTTGGGGCACAAGAATTAAGGAGAGGAGAGAGATAGAGAGAAAGGAAAAAGGGGACCCATGTAAATGGAGAGAGGTAGATAAAAAGTATTGCCATAAAAGGAAATGATGCAAGTAATTTGTAACTTCCATAAAAGGGAAATGATGCAAGTAAAAAAAAGCGGAGGAAGTATTCAAGACTTTTTGTTTTGCAAAATGGCATAAGGACAAAGTTAAGGCTCGACAGAAGAGCCAATAATTTGATTTTATTAAGTGTTAGAGAGTGATTAGTTAGGTGAAAATATTTTTAAAAAAAGTTGTAAAGGAGAAAGCATAAATTATTTTGTTAAACAATTGTTTATTTAGTTAAAGTAACTTTTCTCTTTTTAATTATGGTCCCCAACTTTCTCACTCTGACCTCCTCCGTTTTCCCCCACTTTCTCTATGTTCCACTTATTTAGGAACGGAGAAAGTTTTTTAATTTAATGTAAAGTCTCGGCATAATGCAAGTAAAGCCAATATAAAGGTGATCCTCTAATACAAATCCTCCCCTTAAGCCTAACACGACCAATTCCCCGATCAACCATCAAAAACTTTCTATCGTTGCTGAGGGCCTGAAGCAACAACTCGAAAAATTACCTAACCCGACCCGAATCAAAAAGCGACATACCTGACCCAAAACTGACATACCCGAAACCCGACCCGGAACCGACATACATGATGCAGACACGACCCATAATCAGACTGACCTGAAATTAACTCAACCCGAATTAACCCGACTTAGACCCGAACGATCCATTGCCACATATAGGTATAGGTGAGGAGGACCATCCTCACCATCCATCGTTCCCCATTCATTCCCCTAAGCAAAATTTTACAACCTGTTTGGCAACGTGGTGGCAATAGTCATAACTAATAACTTCATTTTATTTTAAACTTCCTCTGTAACAAAATAAATGCTTCTTTGCCATTTTAATCGCAACACAATAAACGCATCAAACTTCAAGTTTTCTTATTTTAGTAGGTTTTTTATTTTAAAATTACTAGAATGCCATTATGTAAAAAAATTAAGACCTGATTATATCTTCTAAAATCTAATTACCAATTAATCAAATATAATGCAAACACCTAATTCTAACCCCAATTAATCAACTTCAACCACCATACTTCAACATCAACCCTTCCCCATTTCATCAGCTTCACCATTCTTCAACCCTTCACCACTAGGGATGGCAATGGATAATGGACCCGACCCGGATCCGATGATCTGTAACCGTTTTGAGCGGATCTGGATCCTCAAAATTAGGACCCGTCAAATCCGGGTAGAATCCTGGTCCTAGCTTCAAAAATCAAATCTGGACAGGGTCCTAAAGTATTACCAGGATCTAGATCCGTTTACCCGTTTCTTTAAAAAATTATTTTTAACATAAACAAATTTAACTTTATGTTCTAATATTTTGTAATGTTGTTAAACTTTGTTGTTTATTTATCTTTAACTTTTAATGTTATGGTTGGATTTTTGTTGTATTAAACTTGAATTTTTGAACGTTAACAATTGGAGATGCGAAATGACGTGGTTTTCTTAATTATTATGAAAATTAGGTTTATTTGAAGCAAATAGGTAAAGATCCATTTTGTACCTGTTTTGGACCCGGATCCGGGTCCTTATTTATATTACCCAGTGGATCCGAGTAGGATCCGTACCCGGATCCGACCCATTGCCATCCTAACACCACCCTTCACCATTCTTAAACCCTTCACTATTTAATCTCTACCATTTTTATCAACACCAACAACAATAGCGGAAAATTCCTATGTCTATCCTCCGTCTCAACACTCGAAGACTTGGTGTTGCTTAGATTAAGCTGGTGGATTGTCGGGTGGGGCGAGGCGTTCCCATATGGCTCCAATGACATCCTTCGGAACCCACTCTCCTTGAAATGGAACTCTGGAAATTGTTTGAAGCCTCCTACTAAGCATGGAAAACTTGATCACGAGATTTGGACTCCACCACCTACTGGAATTCTCAAATGGAATGTGGACGCCTCCGCAAACTCCTCATCACATGTAGCGGCTATTGGTGGAGTGCTCCGAGACCATTCCGGAAAATTCCTATGCCTATTCTCCACACTTGTGCCCCTCATGGACATTAATCAAGCTGAAGTGCTTGCTATACACAGAGCACTAAAGATCACCGCGGCTGGGGACATATTTTCGAACACATCTATCATCGTGGAGTCGGACTCCGCAAACGCCGTCAAATGGTGTAATGACCATTGTAATGGTCCATGGAACTTGAACTTCATTCTCAACTTCATCAAAAATGAATCAAGAAAGCACCCTCCAACTCTCATTACCCATAAACGAAGAGGCTCGAATATGGTGGCCGATACACTTGCAAAACAAGGACTTAGTAGAAAGGATGAATTCATAGCGTGGTTGTAATGTGTTAAGCATATCTTTCTTAGTACTGCTTAGACTACTTAGTCACTCCATGATGGAGGATTGGTGCCTGTACTTTGATCTCACCTTGGCCCTGGGCCCAATGAATGATAAAGACCAAACTTATCAAAAAAAAAACAATAGCGCCACCGTCTTCACAATCGCAACTCAACAATCATATTTTTTGAGGTTCGTTTTTATGGGTTTTGGGTTTAAAATTCTGGGTTTGGGTTCAATTTTATGAGTATTCTGTTCGATTCTATGGGTTTTGGTGTTAAAATTATGGGTTTGGACTCATTTTTTTGAGTTTTAGGATTCAAATTATGGTTTTTGGGTTCAAATTTTGGGTTTTTGGGGCTCGATATATGGGTTTTGGGTTCGAAAATCTGGGTTTGGGTTACAAATTTATGGGTTTTGGTTCATATTCATGGGTTTTGGGTTCGAAATTTGGGGTTCTATTTTCCGGGATAGGGTTTGAAAATTTTGGGTTTGGGATTGATTTGTTGGATTTTTGGCTTCGAATTTATGGGGTTTTGAGTTCAAATTAAAGGGTTTTATGGTTCAAATTTTCTGGGTTTGACTTTTCTAGGTTTGGGGGTTCGAAATTATGGGTTTTAGTCGTTGTTCGAATTATGGGTTCAAAAATCGTGGTTGTTCAAATTTTATGGGTTTTCGATCGAATTTCGTGCTGGTTGGAATGGTGCCGGTGATGAAGGTAGTGGCAGGAGTGGTGGTCGAAGACCTCGGAGTTGAAGGTGGTGGCTGTTATGGTGGTTGGTGTTGAAGGTGGTGGTTGACATAGTGGTTGGAGTTGAAGGTGGTCGTTGAAATTGAAGGTTACTGACCTCACTTTCTCTCTACTTCAAACCTTAGTTATCTACCTAATTTCTCATTATGGAATTTTTCCTATGAGTCCGTATCAAGCTCATCTGTTGAAATAATATCGTTACGAAGAAAGTAATATAAATATTCAAATGTTAATATCAATAATAATACCTTTTCATTATTACTTGTGAATTTTCTTCATAAATTTTTTTAGCCATTACTCTTCTACAGTTCGTAGTTTTAGAGGCGGTAAACAAGTTTTTTTTCTAGTAACCATTTTTTAGCCATTACTCTTCTGCAATTTGTAGTTTTAGAGGTGATAAACAAGTCGTGGAGTCCAACAACACCGTATCTTATCCAATCCGTTAACTTCGTCCAATTCAAGCCCAAAAAGGCCAAAATTCTTTCGACTCCAGCATTAGCACTCCAACAGCCCTCATTTATTTACTGCCCGATTCCTTGTTTCGGGGCTTGCCCCTCTTTTGCACCAAAAAAAATAAAAAAATTACTGCCCAATTCCAACCTGGCTGCTTCAACGGACATAAATTGACTGCAGGAATGATGTTTTAAATTAAATGTGCAACTGAGACTTAGGCCATTATTATTCATAAACTTAAATAAAAGTTCATTTCTATCTCTTTCAAAAAAAATCATGCTAAAAACATTTTGCAACTTTTTCTCCTAATCATAAACTTTAAATAAAAGATCATCTCTTTATTTCATTTATTGAAAATGAAATGAATCAAAAGTATATCAAATTAGGTCTCTATTTGTAGAGACCGAAAAAATAAAGCTGTTGATATTTTTTTTTTTTACTTTGTAATTATGAAAATATGAGCATTTACATATCTGTATTTTTTCAACTTTTTTTCTCTCTTCTAACAACTGACACTTAGCATTGCTCCCACAAACTTTTTCTTGCTTGTTTGTGAAACAAATTTATGAACTTCATTTCATTTCATTCCCTCTTTTTCCAGTAGAAACATTGACCCTTTTTAGACAGGTTAGTCTGACAGTAGAATACATCTTATATTCAGTCCAGTATTCTTCAATTCATGGAAAAATGATAGGAGTATCAACAATCATACGAATTAGATTGAGGATCGAGTATTCTATCGTGGAACAAGCAACCTATGGCTAATTGGCTATTAACAATAGAAGAAACACGAATTTAAGCACTTTCTAGTTTCTACAATATGGCACCATCCGTGATTATAGTAATTCATTAAGAAAGAGATGGATCAGAGTTCTGGCTTAGATTCTCAAAAGAGAATATTGAATAGCTCAGTTTAATCAGCTTCGATCATCTGGGGAAATATTCATCACTTCCATCTCTCCATTATTCTTCACTCAGAAAGCTTAAATCTTGATTAAATTAAAACAAATATGGGGAAGATGATTGTTGAAAAAATCAATAGAAGAATGAAACACAACTGCCCATCTTCCCCTGAAATTTAATATTGCAGGGAACTCTTTCGACTAATTGGTGCATTGTATGCACCAAGTCGATACACACAATCCCTGCTTTTTTAATTTTCACAACAGAAACACTCAACCAGATTTCAACATTATTTTCAGATAGAAATGAAAAATATAAATATAAGAAAAATGGCGACTACAGCTGATACAAGTAATAAGGAATGAAAGTGATTTGGGTATTTAAAGGAGATGAAGAATTAGGGTTTTCTGGGGTGATTTTTGGGCGATGGAATGGTAGGCATTTGTGTATTATTTCGGCCCATAAAGCTTTGTTTCCTTGAAATGGGCTTGTCCGAAACAATCCCAAATTCCGTACATTATTATCTGGACCATATGGTAGGCAAATGCAATAGGTGTATTAATAGGGCATTGGCCCTAATTGATTGCAACACCTATAGGTGTTTCATGTTTTGACACCCTTAGGCCCTTGGCTATTATATTTTTTATTTTACATTATCTATTTATCTCATTTTAACCAATTATAATGATTTGAGTTGGTCTTATAAGAGATTGACTAATCTCTATTATATAAATGAAGAGGAGGGGTGGACACCGTAATTAAGAAATAAAGTAAATCAAGGAAGTTATAGTAATTAAGTTTTATTTTCAAACTTAGCTATTAGATTTTTAGCAAAAATTGTTTAAAACTTCAAACAAAAATATCTACTCCGTATAAATCTACAAAGTAAAAACAATTTTTAATAAAAATATCAATTGTTATATTTTTTGAGATCTATAAATAGACACCCACTTTGTTATATATTTATATACTTTTAAAAAAAATTATCTTTAAATACATGAGTAATTGATTGCTCATGAGTGAAGGTGCATACCGTGCATTTGATCAAATTGATCCTGAAACATGATAAAATATTTTAGGATGAGTGACAATGTGGTTAGAGGGAGAGGGATGATGTATTGTTTTTTACTCATGAATGATGATGCTAATGACATCCTCCATTAGATTTTTTGTCCTTTTGATGTTTTGTTTTTAAAACATTATTGCTAATCTACTCTCTAATATTTATCACTCTTTTTTATAGATTTAAATTATTTTACTATTTAAACTCTTTGTGGATTACAATTACACCCTCTAAAAATATATAATAACTAAAACTTAAGGATTATTTTTAAAAGTATGAAAATATGTGCACTTTAATGAACAAAATTACAATGTATTTTCTCCCAAATTCTTACATATTAATTTTTCGTACGAGGCACACATCGTGTGCATATATGGCTAGTTTTAATATAAATTAGGCAATAGCCCAACCCCAATAGAAAGAATAGAATGAAACACTTTTTTGAATAAGTGGCAAATTTTTTGAATAAAGTGATGAGCTTAATTATATAAAATTAGACCATCTCTTTTAATAACTTTTGTAATGATTTAAGTACAACAATATACATGGTAATGTGAGACTTTGTTAGATTCATCTCGTTATATACTTAATTAAAATCAACTTTCTACAATTTTAACTTATGCATAATTAGAGTTATTAATGTTCAAAGTTGTGCGTTAGGAGGCGTGAAACTCTTTTCGTTATTGTGATATGTAAGAATGACACATACATAAAAGAAGACATGTAAAAAAGAAAGGATAAAGATAGATTAAAATAAGGATCTACAAGAGTTAGGACGATAAAGATAAATTATTATCAAATAATATAAAGTCGCGACTAATGTGAAACTTTCAAATAGATGAATGTTCCATTTTATACGAGATAGAGGAGGTAGTTATAACTTATGAATATGCTTAAGTTGGGATGTTTTAAATAAGAATATTATTCCCCTATCCTACCTTCTATAACCAAATATTTACTACATTATTTTACTTTTTATCTTACATATGACCCACTTTAAAATAAGTTATTTCTCAATCGCCTACTTTTCTTCTTTTTTTTCTTTTTTTTTTTCAAAAACAAAAGGTATCAAAGTACTATTTACAGAATATAAATTAAAAGATTCTCATCTACCTTAATTTGCATTTGTTTTCCCCAAACTCTACATGGGAACTTTTGTATATAACTATGAATTATCTGTTGGTTCGAATAACTAAACACAAGGGTCCAGGGGTGAAACGCCCTGGTGGGGGTGAGGGGCAACACTCCTTTAGCTTTTCGGGTTTTATAAGGTTTAGTTAAACCTTATATTCTGTTTTGGATTTTAGGCCCATTTTATTTAGGTTAACTACTAAGGGGTGCTTATATAAACCCTTAGAGTTAACCTCTAGTCGTAATACACATCTAATTATCTTAGTGTTGGCTAACACTATTCTGTATTATGTTTTTCGATCTCCTAAATTTAAAACTACTTTCCCTCTGGTCTGGTGGATGTAGCTAGCACATTGCTATAGTGAACAACGTTAAACTCTCTGTGTGTTTATTTCTCTTACGTTCTTTTATATTCTTTATCGCCTTTCCCGTCATAACAAGAATATTAAATGGGAACAGAGGGAGTATAATATTTATACTTAAACTATGTTTTGGTTATTTTAGATGGTAATCAGCATTCAAATCTGATCTGAGTCATAAACAATGTGAATGAAAAAGTTCCAGTGGGAATCCAAGGATATATACAATCCACATCCAAATATGAGTGAGAAGTCCCAGTCCAATTAAAGTAGAGAGGACTTAAGTTCAGTTGGTCTTGTAAGAGATCGCTTACTTTAAAAATAAAATTAGGCAACGACCATTAATAAGAAGAGAAAATCAACAAACCATCTTTTGAAAATAGGGACCAGTTTAATCTATTTTGTGACCTATTTAATTCATTTCGTGACTTATTTAGTTCATTCAATAATCAGTGTTAAATTTATATAGTGACTAGGTTAATCCATTTAGCGACTAGTTTAATTCATTCGGTAAATCATATGTTTTTTTTACGAATCGCTTGTTATATTTCGAGACTAAAATTGAAATAAGGAAAACAAAAAGAGAATGAACAAGTAGAGTGGTGCTAAATGTATATGAATTGTATTGAGTTAGAGTAAGATAAAAGGGGCTTGTCAATAGAATGAGAACTTTAATTAATCTAATTTTATGTTAAAATTAGGCCACCACATTTAATAATTTGTCCTAAAAATTTAATAAGTTCATCCAAGTCTCGTCCACTTCCATTCCTAATTCAGCGGTTAAGAGTTTTTCATAAAATAATAAACAGGTCGCGGATCAGTGGATCACAGATTCACATCCACGTTATAATCTCGTTATTGGCATCGAAGTCGATGGTATATCACTAACCCCTTTTATTTTGTAATCTAATAAACCCTCCTTTTTTTTCTTATTCTTTTCTTTCTTTGGAGGGGAAAAGCTTCATAACTTTATGTGCATTATTGCTAGTTTGCTAGCAAACCAACATAAATATTTTTAAACAGGCACGGACGAGTACGATGTCTCTTTTAATTTGTCATCGTTTCTTCGTCATGATCTCATGAAGCTAAAAAGAAAAAGGACAAATTCTTAAACAAATAAATGGTATCGATAAATCTTTATCTATAGATAGATAGCTAAGTGCCTAAGTCCATGTTCCCCAAAGACCACCTAGTCCAATTAAACTTTTTATATACTTATTAAACTTGTAGCTCTTCAAATTTTGTTTTGAGAATTTATCTATTACAAATTTACTGTCATATATAGAGCCATTTTTCAAAAGACGATTATGGGTATGAATTACGAGAATCTATATAAAATGGGTAACAAAAAGTCGGGTTTTAGGCCACCCACTTCAAGGCGACTTTTTCTGGCTAAAAACGACGTTTTTTCGAAAAAGAGAGATTATTATGCACCCTTTATGAACACAGATTTCGAGAATACCTACAAAATAGGTACCAATAGGCCGGGTTTTCGAGTACGCACTTCAATCAATTTTTTGACTTTTTCATAACGAAGACGACGTTTTTTGGATAAACGGACACCGTATACACCCTGTATGGGCACGAATTCGACGATCCCCAGAAAACAGGTACTAATAACCGGGTTTTTAAAAAGATCTTTCCTTCCATTTCCTTTCCCCCTAGGTTTTCTATCATCAAACAAACAAAGAAAAATGTGTTTCTCAATCATGTTTTCCCTTGAAAATTGTTTTACTTGGAAAACATTTCCATGAAAAGTATTTCTGTCAAACAAACGGAGCCTTAAAGGATAAATTTTCCCCACTGGAGAAAATATATAATTTTCCTCCTCTTAAAAAAACAAATAAAGGAGAAAGTAAAGATGATGGAAAATCATTTTTCGAAAAATATATTTTCCTCTAAAACAAACGGAGCTTAAGAGCCTGTCCTCTTCAGCTTATTTTCAGTTCAATTTAGCTTAATTATTTTCAATTCAGTTCAACTCTTGACAATACTTTTACTCTCACATAATACTATTACTTTCAATTTACTTTAGTTCAATTCAACTCCAATAATAGTTCAATTCACATAAGATGCCCGAAGTACCCTTATACTAATGACATCGTTTGTGAATATGCTCTTGCGTGCATAATGTAGATGCAAGTCTTTGAATCATTCTTCACAGAGCTATACTGGTGTTTCGTCACCTCATGATAAAACTTGACTGATCCTCCAAATTGGCAAATTTGGAAGGTAAATCACTCAAATTTACATTTCTATACCTTCAAATATTAACTTTCACAAGTCTGTAATGTTTGAAATAAGGTTTGAAAAGGCTAACTCTTGTTTTCCCAAGAGTCCCATATCGGCAATCCTTTTGTTAATATGTCCCCTCTCTCCCTCTTATTATTGAGTTATTAGTATATGATACTTTTATGCTTGGATATCTTGTGCTTGGGCTTGCTACCACACACGAGCGCTGCCCCCAGACTGGGTCGGGCCTGGGATTGGGATATGGGTATTGCGAATGCTGAGCTCTGTTGTTGGCCTTGGGTTAGTGCAACAGGCTGTAAAGTTTTCGCCATTACAACATTTATGTCAGCCATTTTGCCTAATGTGACCGGAGTACCATTTTTTCCATTTACAACAATTATTTGCTTTCCGTTTTAGGTTTGTTTTCTTGCTGTAAAATCATATCCATTATGCTTCAAGTTATAATCCAAAAATTACATCTTCTCTCTTCTTTTTCCCGGGTTCTTGCAATTCACCATAGCCTACTAACATTTTAGGCTTGTTGTGTTAACTTTGGAGAGCGTTCGGCTAGTTGCGATTACCACCATTTTCAGGCCGTAACTGCTTATAAGTCAATGGTCTCATATCACATTACAACCTTAAAATTTGTTCGTGTTATTGCCATTGCAATTGTTCTGTTGTAACACAAATCTTCCAAACGTATATCCTTGCATTCACAAAAAATTAATTAAACGGGAAATCCCTATATGACTAGCATGAGGGAACATACTAAACCTTACATGATGTATATGACTCGTAATTATTTTAATGATGGTAATTTATTGACTATAAAATTGAAAAAGAAGAAGGAATCAGAGCTCAAGTAACAAATGTATGACTGACGATCCTAAACTTAATTTTGGTGGAGGGAGAATATCTTTTCTTTTTGGCTAAAATTAGTTGAATTGAAATGAACTTAACTCAATGGAGATGAAATGATTAAAACTAAACTGATGTGGATTGAATTGCAATAAATAATTAATATTAGATAAACAATAATAACTTATAATAATAATAAATTCATAATAATTATAATAATAATTAATAACAATATAAAATTGATATTAATAATTATAAATGATAATAATATTATAAACAATAAGAATAGAAATAATAATATTTAATCAATTAAATAATAATATAAAAAATAACTAATATTCAATGATATTATTAAGACTTTTTTGTCAGAAACAACCTTTTATAATCACTTTTTTGCGAAAAACAACCTTTTAATTTTTTTTTTGCAACTTACAACCTAATACCTAAATTTTTTTGCGAAATGAAACCTTTTTCTAATTTCCGTCATTGACCGTTAGTTTTAGACCGTTGACCGTTAGTTTCCACCCCAAACCACCCCATACCACCCCGACACCACCACCACCCCACCCAAGACCACCCCGAAACCACCCCCAAAACCGGCCCAGCCCACCCAAAACCACCCCAAAACCACCCCCAAAACCACCCCACAACCAGCCCCAACACTCACAACCGATCGGGTTAGGGTGGGTGGTGGTTTTGGGGTGTTTTTAGGATGTTTTCGGGTGGTGTTGGGGGGGTTTGGGGTGGAAACTAACAGTCAATGACGGAAATTACAAAAAGGTTTTATTTCGCAAAAAAATTTAGGTTTTAGGTTGTAATTTGCAAAAAAAAAATTAAAAGGTTGTTTTTCGCAAAAAAGTGATTATAAAAGGTTGTTTCTGACAAAAAACTCTATTATTAATAGTAATTAATATTACTCCCTCCATTTTTATTAATAGGAACATTTTGACTTTGTTACTGTTCACGTTCTACTCTTTGACCATTTTATGTTACTTATACGCGAGGAAAAACATAGTTATGTGGATTCTTGTTTGATTAATTTTCACTCATGTATGTGCAATTAGAGATATTCGTGGTCCAAGCTACACATTGACAAACAAAAAAGTAAAAAATCCCTATTAAATAAAAATAGAGGGACTAATAAGGAATTGTTATTATTAATAATATATTAATACTTGATAGTAATTATAATGATAACAATAGTATTTTATGATAAGAATTAATATGATAATAATAATAAGTAAAGATCTAATTAGCAAAATAATAGTCCTTTCGTTTTCTTTATGATCTATCCAATTATTCTAGATCCACATAGTAATTAAAGAGGAATGAGAGCATGCACTCATGTGCACTTTGTGGCTTTTGTTTTATGAGAGAGAATAGTTAAGGAATAAAGTAAAAGTGCGTATAAATTGTTATAAATTATTTGACCATTTTCAGTTGATGAGAGAGAATAAGTGAATAAAGTAGAAGTGGATAATTTTTTTTACAAAGAAAAAACGAAAATGGGTAGAACTTTAAGAGAACGGATGAGTATTTAACATATACTTCTTCTGTTTTAAAATAAGTGATATATTTCATGTTTTCACGTTTGCCAATGTATTATTTTAAATATTTATATCTATAATTATCAATAACTAAAAATTATAAAAAGTTAATATTAAAAAAATACACATTTAGACGAATCTAACAAGATCCCACATGTATATGTTTTTTCCAAAAAAATAATGGGAAATAATTCAGTTTACTTTAGTTTAGTTCAGTGAAATTCGGTTCAGTTCAGTTCAACTCCAATAAGTTCAATTCAGTTCAGTTCAGTTCTCCTAGAATTAGACAAAGAGAACAAGCCCTAATGCCAACAAAAAATGGTCAAATAATAATGTGAAATTCTACATGGTTACCCTTAGTTTTTACATATTCTATATGGTGGACATGAAAATTTGAAAGTCTATAAAATAACACTCAACTTACAATTTCTATATTTCATGACCATTTTCCATTACAAATGATTTCTTAATAAAAGGATAATTTGTTGAAAACTACCTACATTTGGAGTCATTTTGGGAATAACTATCCTGTTTCAAAAAATGGAAAATAACTACCTACTTTCTTGAAAAACCTTTGGTATCACTACCTTGTGCTTTCCGTCAAAAAGTTAACAGAAAACGTTTAACAAGGTAGTGATACCAAAACTTTATCAAGAAAGTAGGTAGTTATTTTCAATTTCTTTTGCGTAGTTCTGTTAACTTTTTGACGTTTCCGTTAAATTTTTGACGGAAAAGACCACAAGGTAGTGATACCAAAATTTTTTCAAGAAAGTAGGTAGTTATTTTTCATTTTTTTGAAACAAGGTAGTTATTCACAAAAGGGCTCCAAATGTAGGTAGTTTTCAACAAAAAATCCTTAATAAAATAAACTATTTTTTATTACAAATATGATTTTAAAATGGAAAAAAGAAAAAAAAAGCAAACCCTCTCTCCACCACCTAAATACTCATCCTACCAGCCCCTCCCTTAGCACACAGTTTCCCTTCCCTCTCCCACCTTTAACCATGGAAATTAGACCTCCAATTTCATGGCAACAGAACCAGCAGATTACTTGGGAATCAATGTTGTTGGAGTTAAGGCTTGTAAAGCCTCTTTGGGTTTTTCCCAAAGATCCCATATCGCCTATGGAAGGAAGTTTTCCTTTGTTTATTAACTCCATTCCTCTACTTGACTATTGAGTTGGTTACAAGGTTGGATTTTATGGTTGGAGGTCAAGTTTGGGTTTGGGCTTGCTACCACACACACACACGCACGCGCGCCTGCCCAAACCGGGCCTGGGTTCTGGGTTCTGGGAAGAGCTGAGCTGGAGATTATCTTTTTGGACCCGAGCCCAAGTGTGTGTAACGGTAACTTAATGGACTGAATGTTTTTAACGTTACCGTCCTAATTGCTATTTATTGCGGCTCTTGATTCTCTCTGAAAATTGATTGCATTCCGTTTTTGGGTCTGATTGTTTTGCTATAAAATCAGGCTTCTTCTGCTGTATTTCTTCATCCAAACTCACACTCTTCTCTTCTCTTCTTCTTCTCTGCTAAAAAATTCTGGGTACGTGCTTTGTCTCCAAAGCCTTTCTCTGCCAGTCGTGACTTAGAGAGGTTGTTGTGTTAACCTTGGGGTGCTTTCCGGCCAGTTGCGATTACCACCATAGTCGGGCCGTAATTGCTTTCAAGTCAGTGGTCTTCTACCACGGCACAGCCTTGAAATCGTTCTTTAATCCGCCATTGCAAACAGTCAGTTTCTAACAATTTGAAAGCAATTACTTTTATTTGCAATGGCTGAATTTTCAAGCAAATCTATGTCTCATCTGTCCAAGCTCGAATCCCTAGACGGAAACAACTACAAACGTTGGTCTTCCAAACTGCTGATGTTCTTTGAGCAATTGGACATTGACTACGTGCTATTCAAGGATTGTCCCACTGCCCTTACTGCTAGGTGATTCATCCTCTTCTCCTTCTGCTACTGAAATTAAGATGAAAGAGGACCAAATTGAAAAATATGTAAAAGATAATAAAACTGTCCGTTTCCACCTCCTTAATCTGATGATCAATAATCTGTATGATTTGTTTATGGTTGATAAGAGTTCAAAACTGATTTGGGAGGCCCTTCAGAAAAAATATGGGGCTGACGATGCTGGGAAACAGAAATATGTTGTTGGGAAGTGGTCGGCTTTCCATATGGTTGATGATAGCCAGTCATGGACCAAGTTCATCAGTTCGAAAATCTCTGTGCTGATGTTCTTAATGAGGACATGAAAATCTGTGAAGTATTTCAAGCTAATGTGTTGTTGGAAAATTTTCCCCCTTCTTGGAGAGATTTTAGAAATAATCTGAAATATAGGAAAGAGTTTCTGTCTCTACAAGAACTAATTTTTCATATGAGGATTGAAGAGGCAAATCGCCTTAAAGGGTAACAACAAAGGGAAGAAGCAGGGAAGTTCAACAAACCTGATTGTAAAATCCAGAAGAAATCTGTTCTTTGTTATGTCTGTGGCAAGCCTGATCATAAGGCTTACCAGTGCCCTCGACGCCAAGGTTCTGTCCCAAACAAGGACCTCAGGCCAACCTTGCTGAATCTAATGACATTGTAGCTGTTGTGGTTGTTGAAGAAAATCTGATCGAGAACAATATTGATTGAATTTTGGACACTGGAGCTTCGAGACATTTCTGTGCAAACAAGGAGCTGCTCCATGATTTCCAGGATGCTACTGAAGGCGAGTGTGTCTTTATGGGAAACGCTGCAACTACTGGAGTACTTGGGCGAGGAAAGGTCACTCTTAAACTTACCTCTGGAAAAACCCTATCCCTTTCAAATGTATTGTATGTTCCTACTACGTGTCGCAACTTTGTGTCTGGTGCCTTTTTAAACAAAGCTGGTTTGAAAATTGTTTTTGAGGCTGACAAAGTTGTAATGACTCGTGGTGGGGAATTTTTGGGAAGGGGTATTTAAGTGGGGGTTTATTTATTTTGAATGTTGCTTCTTCTATTTTTGAGGTTATTAATAAAACTGTTTCTAGTTCTGCTTATATTGCCGAGTCTTTAAATTTGTGGCATGGTAGATTAGGGCATGTGAATGTTGCTTCCATTAAGAGACTAAGGACCTTAGCTTTGATTCCTAATTTGTCGACTACTGAGTTTTCTAAGTGTCCAGTTTGCATAGAAGCAAAATTCACTAAGAAACCTTGCAAAACTGTGCATCAAAGGACCACACAACTTCTAGAGTAGATTCACACGGACTTAGCTGAATTCTAGAACACTAGAAGTAGAGGAGGAAAATTCTAGTATATTTCCTTTGTTGATGATTATTCGAGGTACACTAAGATTTACCTTCTCAAAGCCAAAAGTGAGGCAGGGGAAGTTTTCATTAAATATAAGGCTGAAGTCGAAAGCCAACCTGATAGGAAAATCAAGAGGGTTAGATCTGAAAGAGGTAGAGCGTTTGAGAACATTTCTTTGAATGACCATTGTGAGAAATTGGGTATCATTCATGAACTTAGTGCACCTTATGTACCTCAACAAAATGGTATAGCTGAACGGAAAATAGGTCTTTGAAAAATATGATGAATGCTATGCTGATAAGTTCTGGGTTGCCTGATGAAATGTGGGGGGAAGCAGTCCTTTCAGCCTGTCATGTTCTTAACCGAGTACCTCACAAAAAGTTAGATAAGACTCCTTATGAATTATGGAAGGGGTTTCCTCCAAACTTGAGCTTCTTGAGAGTGTGGGGGTGTCTAGCTAAAGTTGGGCTACCTGATTATAAAAGGTCAAATAATGGACCCAAGACCTTTGATGCAGTATTTATTGGTTATCCTCATGCTGCCTTTAGGTTCATGACTTTGAGTGATAGGTCTATTTGTGAGTACAGAGACGCTGAGTTCTTTGAACATGTTTTTCCCTTGAAAAAGGGTGATGTTGCTTCTATGCGTTCTTGTTCTTCTCCTGCTATTGGTTTACCTACATACATGTCCTACGCATGATGTTGTTTTACCTGCTAGTGTTACTCCTGTTGATTTAACTTTAAGTAGTACTTCATTTGATCTGCATACTAGTAGCTCTTGTGCGGCAGATGAACATAGGAGAAGTAAAAGACCTAGTGTAGCAAAACACTTTGGTTCTGACTTTATCACCTCTTTTCTGTCTGAGAGTTCTTGTATTGACCTGTTGAGTGATGAACTAGTCTATTCTTTCATGATAGAAGAGGACCCAAAGACTTTTGAGGAGGCTACGAGGTCTACGGATGCTAGTTTTTGGAAAGAGGCCATTAAGAGTGAGTTAGATTTCATTGTGTCTAACTCCACATGGGAGTTAACTGACTTGCCTAAGGGATCAAAGACCATAGATAACAAATGGATCTTTAAAAAGAAGTTGAGACCTGATGGAGCTATTGAGAGGTTTACAGTCAAACTTGTCATTAGGGGTTTACTCAAAGGAAAGGACTAGATTACTTTGACACTTATTCTCCTGTGACTAAGATAGCCACCATAAGGATCCCGTTAGCTCTTGCTGCTATTCATGACTTAGTTATACATCAGATGGATGTTAAGACTGCTTTCCCGAATGGTGACTTAAAGGAGGAGAATTATATGTCTCATCCTGAGGGTTTCGTGGTGCAAGGTCATGAAGATAAAGTGTGTAAGTTGAAGAAGTCTTTATATGGTCTCAAACAAGCACCAAAACAGTGGTATGAAAAATTTGACAGTACTGTTGTGTCAAATGGCTTCTGTAACAGCCGGAATTTTAAGCAGGTTGAGTTTAAAGCTAATTATATTAATTTATTTAAATAGAATTCTAAAATATTTCAGGTGAAGAGAGTTACGGATTGTTAGATGTGTTAAGGTTTCAATTGGTTTTTGCCCTTTAAGCAGATTAGAATCCTCTCCAACACCATATGAAGACAAAAGTGGGTAACATCTACCATTCTTATTGGTTAGGAAGGTTTTGGAAACCAATAAATAAGTTAGAAGGTCTTTAAGAACCTTATTCATTAAGATTGTGAAAGTCGTATAGTGATCGTTTTATCGGGTAGCGACGAACTTCCAGTTAAAGAGCCTTTCGGAGTTGAATCCGTGCTTAGAACCTAACCAAACTTGATATATGACATATTGGGGATGTCTTAAGGTTAGAATGGTCATTTGTTCCCAAGAATTACGTGGCTAAATAGGGTAAGTTCCTTACTTAGTAAGATCTGGCTAGCTGAAATTTCAGTTCAGACCTATCCTCAATAAAGCTTCTTAACAGCTACTTGGGTGTCGATCTCCCATGGATATTCTCATGCATGAAATCCAACACATCAAGCTAACACCTCAAGCAAGAACCACCTAGAAACTCCATGAAACCGACCTTACCTAGAAGAGGTTTCCCTCTCCTATTGGTACCGCCATTTAGCTGCTATAAATAGCAGTTTTGGGTTTTTGGTTCTTTTCACCCAATTTTTCTTCTAAAATACCTACTTTTTCTTACATAGATCTCTTGTAGACATCAATATTTAGTTTCTCAAGCCTTTTTTCAAGCCTTAAAGCCTTGGGAAGGTATAGAAAATTCCATAGAAACATCCAACAGGATACTATAAGTACAACTTTGCATCCTCTTGTGTTTAGCTTACCTATTCATGTTCTAAAGCTTGTTTAAACTAATCCTTAGCACCTTACTTACTCAGGGGGAAGCTGTAGGAAGGTTACAGTGGTGAGACACGTTTATTTCGGTACTAAAAGGTAATAGGAATCATATTAAGTTTGATTTTATCGAGGTATGAAACTAGTGAAGAGTAGTCAATTGTTATTGATATCTATTGTTGTTTTGTTATGAGGTGAATGTTTTGAGACATTGATTATGGGTTTCAAGAGATCTAATAGAACTACGGAGTTCTCGAAGTATGATATATTAATCTAAGAAAGGATTAAGGGGTTAAGGTAACTTTTATGTTCAGCAATACTTATTTCATGCCCATATGTTTTGTACTTCTATTTTAGTGAAGTAGTTCGTACTATGGCCATAGATATGAATGTGTTGTTATTATTGAAACTGTGTTTTGGTTGATTATGAATATTATTTGTTTTGGCTGGCTAGTTTGTGAACTGAAATGAAAAATGGGCAAGGTACAGGTGGAGGAGCTAAATAATAAATTGGAATGGTTATAGTGTGGACCGGTTTGGTCATATTGTGTAAGTGATAAGTAAAGTGTAAACTAAAATAAATTGTGTCGAAAGCTTGTACTTGCCAGCGATTTGTGTAAGGGGATTGAGCTATGCCAGTCGTATACATTTACAAGAATGATTATCATCTTCCAAGTAATAAAACGATTTGAAATGAAAATGTTTTTAACGGGCTGAAGTAAGAGTTACGAGTTTTCCACTCATTTTGGATGTTTTCCTTATTTTCTATTTCTTCTGTTATTTTCAGGTACATTATGGAAAGCTCGGAATGGTTTGGAGAGATCGAGATGTTGAAAACTTCCATTTACAGAGTTGTAGAATAAAGTTCAAGTTGTAGTTTGAGGCTTAAGCTAAGATAGTTCGTATAAGATATCATTGATTTATTGTATCATTCTGGGAACTTGAGTTAGAGACGTCGTGTAACTTGAGATTCAGAAGAAAGGATATTGTTTTGTGGGCCCATAACCCACAGGTCCAAGATCGTGTATTTAAGGTTATTTCCGCTGCAAGTTCCATCTATAGTATTATTGATTATTATTGATTCCATGCTCATTGAGGTATAAGATTGCTAAGCGTGTTAAGCTAGCAGCTCGAGAGGCCGGCCTGTTACAGCTTCATTGCAACAACTCTGACTCTTGCGTTTATTCAAAACTGATAGGATCAGATTGTGTAATCATATGTCTTTATGTGGATGACATGTTGATCTTTGGTAACAATTTAATGTTGGTTAATGATACTAAACTTTTCTTGGCATCGAAATTTGAGATGAAGGATTTGGAAGAAACTGATGTGATTTTACGAGTAAGACTTAAGAAAACCTCCCGTTTCATTTCTCTTAGTCAGTCTCATTATGTGGAAAAGGTGCTTAAAAAGTTTAACTCCTTTGATGTTGCTTCAGTGAGTACACCTCATGAACCTAGTATTCATTTGACTAAGAATTTAGGAGAAAGTGTTTCTCAAAGTGAATGTGCGAAAGTCAAGGTAGTTTGATGTACCTCATGAACTGTACTCGACCTTACATAGCTTATGTAGTGAGTAGACTGAGTCGGTCTACTCATAACCCTAGTAATGAACATTGGAATGCTCTTCATCGTCTTCTTAGATTCCTGAAAGGAACAATTGATCTATGTTTGCACTATTCTAAATTTCCTGCTGTACTTGAAGGATTTTGTGATGCAAACTGGGTTTCAGGTAATGATGAGATTAGTTCAACTAGTGGTTACGTGTTTACTCTTGGTGGTGGTGCTATTTCGTGGAAGTCTTCGAAGCAGACTTGTATAACACGCTCCACCATGAAGTCTGAGTCTATTGCCCTCGAGTTGGCAGGGCAAGAAGCTGAATGGTTGAGAAACCTTTTGTCTGATGTTCCGTTATATGGAGGGCAGGGTGCTCCTGTCTCCCTTTATTGTGATTCTCAAGCAGTCATTGGTGTTACTAAGAACAGTGTCTATAATGGTACGAAAATACACATACGGATCAGATATGGAGTCGTGAAACAACTCCTGAAAAATGGGGGGATTTCTTAGGACTATGTGAGGTCCGAAAGATATCTTGCTGATCCCTTTACTTATGGATTATCCAGGAGAGTTGTCCTAGAGTCGTCGAGGGGGATGGGGCTAAGGCCCATTAGTTGAGAGTTTATGGTGGATACCCGTTTGTTGGTCAAACGAAGCCATAAAATCTTAACTTGCACTACATTGCTCATCCCTATGGCGTGTTGGTAGTGCAGTCTAAATCCATAGCCTATTTGGTGGTGCTGTTGAGACGCACTTGATGGATTTATATTGTGAGGTTGATCTTTTGCTCTTAATAGTTCCATATCCCTTTGGGGTGCTGTTAACACTACCTACGTAAGTGTGGAGGTTAAGCCGCCTTTTATGAAAGACTGGGCTGTCTTTCTAGAGCACTTATGAGACCCAAGGTGTGCGCATGGCTATAAAGCGCTTGTGTTGTATTGCGGAGACTGCACGTTCTTAAGGTAGGTATGTGTTGTGGGGGTCTCAACGGAACTCTGGTGAGTTCAAGAGAAATTCACTCACTAAAAAGTAAGTTGTTGCCTCATCTCACTATGTATCAATTCAAATCGAAAGATATTGATGGTTAAGTACTTCCCTTTATTTACCCAGGAATTTCTTTTGCTTTCCAGAGCCTTTGTGGGGGATTGTTGGAGTTAAGGCTTGTAAATCCTCTTTGGGTTTTTCCCAAAGATCCCATATCGCCTACGGAAGGGAGTTTTCCTTTGTTTATTAAATCCCTTACTCTACTTGACTATTGAGTTGGTTACATGGTTGGCTTTTATGTTGGAGGTCAACCTTGGGCTTGGGCTTGCTACCACACACACGCGCGCGCGCCGCCCGCCCGGACCGGGCTGGGCTCAGGCTGGGCCTGGGTTCTGGGAAGAGCTGAGCTGGAGCTTATCTTTTTTGACCCGAGCCCAAGTGTGTGTAACGGTAACATAATGGACTGAAACGTTTTTAACGTTACCGTCCTAATTGCTAGTTATTGTGACCCTTGATTCTCTCTGAAAATTGATTGCATTCCGTTTTTGGGTCTGATTGTTTTGCAATAAAATCAGACTTCCTTTGCTGTATTTCTTCATCTACAATCACACTCTTCTCTTCTCTTCTTCTTCTCTGCTAAAAAATTCTGGGTACATGCTTTGTCTCCAAAGCCTTTCTCTGTTAGTGGTGACTTAGAGAGATTGTTGTGTTAACCTTGGGGAGCTTTCCGGCTAGTTGCCATTATTACCATAGTCGGGCCGTAATTGCTTTCAAGTCAGTGGTCTTCTACCACGACATAGCCTTGAAATCGTTCTTTAATCCGCCATTGCAAACAGTCAACTTCTAACAAATGTTATAAAAAACTCGTCTTTCTCTTTCATAATCACAATCTTTGTTTTTGAGTCCCGTAAGTTCAATCTCCCAAATCCCAACAAATTATTGTATAACAAAATGTAAAATGAAAATTAAGATTTTTCTCTTCAACCATATGTGATATTACTTGGTAAATTTCTTTTTTTTTTCCTTTCACTCTCACTTTTCGACTCAATCAATTAACTGATTTTGACAATAATTTCTTAAGAAAAACACATAATGAAGAGGTTATTCAATTCGGTATCAATGTTGTAGAGCTACTGGCGCTGCTCATGTTCTCATCCATGGCTTCGAAGCTAACAAATTTCTTCATTGTGCCCCCGACATCTCTTTTTCATGATTGAAGTATTATTTGAGCGTGGGAAAGGAATTGGAAGATTCATATGCGATTGGAATGGACCGGGGCAGACCGTTGTGGCCAGGGGTGGGGCATTGAAGGGTGATCGTGGGCTAGAGGAGGGGTTGCGCTAGGGGAGGGGGTGTGAGATAGGTCATTAGGGGTAGGGGAAGGGTTCTGCGTTTTTTTATATAAAATTTTAAATCATTTTTTGTAATTAAAAAAATTAATTTTAATGAAAATCGTCATGAAATATAGAAATAATAAGTTGAGGGTTATTTTCTAGATTTCTTATTTTTTATGTCCATCTTATAAAATTTGTAAAAACTAACTCACCATATAAAATTTTCAATAATAATTAAAATTGAAATAAATTGGGAAAAACGAAAAAGAATAATCCCACCTTTGGACGTTCAGAAGATAATAATCTCACCTTTGGATTATTACTGAACAGTCTCACCTTTAAGGGATCATTTAATCTATTGGACCTTAACCTATTATAGCAAGTTATAACAAGTTCATTGAACACTTGTCGATTCCTTAATGATTGTTCCCATTATTATTATTATTATTATTATTATTATTATTATTATTATTATTATTATCACCATCAACCACACCTCCATTTCCACCAACCACAACTGCAAGTCTGCAACCCACAACAACACCTATTCACACTCAAAGTTTCAGTGCGCCGTCGTCGCCAAGGCAGACCCACCGCCGTCATCATCTTCGTACTCGAACCACCATCACTGCCTTCATCACACTTACACCTTTAGCGCCGAGTTTTCGGGTGAGTTTCGAGGTGGGTTTGGGGGTGGGATTTGAGTTAGGGATGGGTTGGATCGTTCGATTTTTGGGCGGAGGTGCGTGGTTTAGGGGTTTCGATGGGTGGGTTTAATGGTTTCGATGGGTGGGTCTAACTGTTTTGTGGGGGGTTATTTGGGGTGGCTGGGTTAGTGGCGGTGGTTAGGGTGGCTTGGTTTGGTGGTGTTTTGGTGTGGTTTGTGGTTGGCTAGCTGGGTTGGGTTGGTGGTGGTGTTTTGCGGTGGTAGCAGGGTAGGTACTGGGTTTGGCGGTGGGTGGTTAGCTGGGTTGGGTTGGTGGTGGTGCTTTGGGGTGGTAGCTGGGTGAATATTGGGTTTGGCGGTGGGCTGGTTGTGGACTTGTGGTGCTTAGGGTGGGTTACGTTGGTGGTGATGGACTGGTGGTTGTGTAGCATTGTGATGGTGATGATGATGATGATAGTAAGATGATGATGATAGCAAGATGATGATGATAATGGAAGCTAAAAAAAAGAAGAAAAAAATGATGATAATTGGTGAATTGGAGATGAGAAAATTAAGGAGAGATTAGAGGAATTAGACTAGATTAGAGATTTTTTATAAATTAAAGAAAGATTAGTTTGATCATATTATATTAGCTTAAATTAAAAAGGATTAAATTTAATAGGTTACCTTTACAACCGGTTTCAGATAAAAAGATCCAATAGATTAAATGACCCCTTAAAGGTGAGACTATTCAGTAATAATCCAAAGGTGGGATTATTATCATTCAAATGCTTAAAGGTGGAATTATTCTTTTTCGTTTTTCCAATAAATTGAACTAGATTGAAATAAAATGAAAACAAGTTGAAAAACAGACCCTCCACAACATACAAATAGAAATCTCCCAACTTTTTGAGGATCTCGCAAATCAGAATTTGTTTGTGATATCCATGGATGATCATGTGCGTGGGAGTACGGCGAGAGACAACGTTTCTCATGCATTTTAAGTCCTTTTCCATTATTTGTTGTAACTGACAAAGATTTGACCATCAAATAGTAAAATTAATTGGTGACAACCACGTGATGTCGTGACTTTATCAATCCAAATAAAAACTATAAAAAAACACAATATTTGTAAATGATCCTCTAATCTTATCGTTCCAACTTCCAAGTCTGTTTTGTCTCAGAGGAATGGCTAAAATTGGTGCTCGAGATATGCTTTCACTTGTAACTTGTAGTAATTGACTAATTGGTTGTCGAATTGATGATTCTATTACTCCTGACCTTACAAATCAAACCGAGAGCTAGAGATAATGGACTCATCAAGTCTTAGCTTCTTAAGTAAAACTGTAAAAGCAGTAGTATACAAATATAAGATTATTCCAATTTTCAAGTGATCAAGCAAGCGGATCAACAAAAGATAGATGAGTTGTTAGTTCCACTTACCCTTCTTGCCCTAAGTCTAAGATTTAAAGGTTGGTACGCTCTCTCTAGGTATGGAACTTTTACCATTTGTCATCCTCAAAGTTTCTAGGCTTACGCTGGGCTTGGAGTCAGAACCTGTACAAAACTGAAGATTAGATAGAGACTTCCTCAAGATTGCAAGATCAGAATCACGTGTTAACTTTCGAGCTTTATTTTTGCACCTGTCAAGCCGAAAAAGTTGATTTTAGCATTTAAAATTCACTAACAATTTTATAAAAGGAATCCATATTTTTCCCTTGACATGGACAAATATATCAAATTAAGGAGTCTTATATGTTCTCGAATAAAATGACATTAGAATTATTTATAGAAGTTTATATATTAAAATATATAAGATCGAGTATCTTTCTTGATTACATAAACAAAGTATACGGTTTATAACAACTTATAGGTTGAGAACAAAAGCACAAAAACATAAAAAAGATGCTAAAATAGTTATGTGAAACTATTGGGTCAGACCGTCTGGCCCAATGTTTATGGTCAGACGGGCTGAGCCCATTTGATATGTCGTGCGCGCTCTCTCCACACTGCAATAATGCAATAAAACAAGAGCGAGAAAATAAAAAAAATTCCCGTCCCCCCTTCCTCTTCCTTTCTCACCTCACTCAATCCAAATCTTACAATTCAATAAAGCTATCGGATAAATGGCAGTATCTAAAGCAGATCTAGCTCAGAGGATAGAGAAGATTAGTTCAGCTCAGAGGAGAGAGAAAGCACGAAAGTAAAGTAATGGTGCAGATCGAGATCGAAGAGGAAGAAGAAAGGATGACCATCTAAAGCAGATCTAGCTGCTCGTCTCGCTACTGAAGATTCCGACGTGGGAGTTTCACCTTCTGCGGCAGATGAAACGGCGGAGCAACGAATATTCGGAGGAGTCTCCGGCATAGCAGGAGCTGCCGGTATAACATCATCGATTATCCACTTCAGTTTGTTCTTTAGTTTCAGTTAGTACTTTATTAGTTTTAGTTGGCTTTTCTTTTGTCTCAGTTAAGTTGTCATTTGTGTCAGTTACATATTTTAGCTAAATAATTTCAGCTAGTGACAATATTATTTAAGTTAGTGACAATATTATTTCAGTTAATGCAAATGTTATTTCAGTTAATGGAAATGTTATTTCAGTTAGTGACAATATTATTTTCAGCTACTGAATTTCAAGTTTTAACTTTATTCTTTCAGTTACTTCCTTTTTCTTTCAGTTGGTTGTCAACTAAAATCAAAACACACCCAAATGAAAAAAAATGAAACCAATTGAAGTCCGTCTAACACAATCAATGGCGGATCCAGAAAATTGAGCTTGGGTAGACATGACTATAGAAAACAATGCTAGTATAACTTTATAATTAGGGGAGGGGATTAGTGAACTTATGAAAAATCCTAATTAACCATTTTATTGAGGTTACTAAAGATATACTTGCAAAGTATTGCACAACTAAAACAAGCAAAATAAAATAAACATAAACTTTGACAAAAAAAAACGTAACTGATTGATCAATCTATCATAAGCCCACTAACAAATCAAACAAAAAAAAGACAAGTGATTTGTAACGTGTGCAAGTGCAAGGATTCGAACCCAACTCCCTAGGCAAAACTAAATGCACAACAACCAACTCTGATGTAAGTAAGATTATTGATAATTAGTCACCGTTTCCTCTTTTGGGTAGACACTTGTCTACCCTTTGTTGAAGGTAGATCCGCCTCTGAACACAATACCTGCTCAATAATTATATACTTCCTCCGTTTTTCTCTCTCTGTATCTTCCCTTTATAATAAATTATCTAAAAGTCTGTTAAATGTAAAGTGACACAACTAATAAAAACAAAGGAATTACTAACTTCTACTATTAGAAAATTGTATGATAAGTGTAAGCAAAAGAGTAATAAAAGATTCCCTTCAAAAATAAGTAATAAAAGCTTCTTCAAAACAGCAATGTTATCAACTTGCCTCTACACCAAGGCCTTATCTTATAAGAGATTATGCATCATACACTTAGGCGTACTATGAATATAAACATAGTATATACCCAAGGCTATTTGAGCAAAAAGTAGCCTTAGATGTATCATGCTCATAGTACACTCAAGACAATTCCAGCCAAAAATTAAAACTTGGGTGTATCATACTCATGCTACACCCGAGTGTATAGTAAGAATCGTAATCTTAAGTACGCAAACTGATATGGGCCCTGTAATAAGCAAATCCTGTACGGACACTCACCCTGGATCATAGTCGGGCCTGCTTGTAGTACCCTGTGCCGGCCTCCTTCACTACCAAAAAAATGAAAAGCAAATAAAATGATGCTTGTCAGCAATGGGTGAAGCGTGAAGCTTATTTATTACAATTCTCTCATCGTTTTTCATGCATGGACCGTATGATTTTTGAAGTTTTCAAATCAATAGGTTGATATTTTATTTTGGAAAAATTGCCTAGAATAATGCAATCTTTTGGCGATTCGCAAATAATAATGCAACCTAAAGATTATTCTGGAATAATGCAACCTTTATACCCCATTTATTTTAAACAAGTCAAAACCGGATAAAATCAATTTTAACCTGAATAATAGGTTAACTGGGACACGTGTCGGCTTATAATTAGTTCTAATAAATTGATTTATAAAATAATTTAAAAATAAAAATAAAAAACAAAAAAAAAAATCCCACCCACCCCTCCCCTAACCCCCACGCAGAATCACGACCCACCACAGACTCCTCCCACCCCCACCCCCTAGCCACCCACAACCACTGCCACCCCACCCCATTTTCCGACCCCCAGCCACGATCGAAACCACCCAACAACGACCCCCCAGAAACCACCTAACAACGACGACCTCCGCGTGAAAACCACCCAAGCCCCGCCCAAGCAACCCAGCCGCAACCGAAAATCACCAACCTCCCTCGAAAACGCTTCACCCCTGCCCAAAACCACCACATTCAAGTGTTTTAACAAAAAGGGGGAGGGAGGAGTTGATGGTGGCGTAGCCACCAGGAGGGGAAGCGAAAGGCGAAGGGGAGGGGGTTTCGTGCGCAGCGACGAGGACGGTGGGGTGGGGGTTGGGCTTGAGCGCAGTAGGGGAGTTGGGATTGGGGCAGAGATCGAGCTGAGGGTGGGGGTGGGGGTTGGGGCTGGCGCAGCAGGGGGTTGGGGGGGGGGGGGGGGAAAGGGGGGATTTCATCTTTTATTTTTTTAGTTTTTGTTAAAATATTAATTAAATTTTAAATTTTTAAATAAAAATTACCAATTGTTCAGGTAACCGATAATTTGTCCTATTTAAAATAATTGGGGTATAAAGGTTGCATTATTCCAGAATAATCTTTAGGTTACATTATTATTTGCTAATCGCTAAAAGGTTGCATTATTCTAGGCAATTTTTCCTTTTATTTTTCATTTAGTGTACATTTCGCATCTCATTTTCTTCTAAGTTTCCTACCTAATCAATATAAATTAACCAGGGTAAATAATGTAGTGAATAAATGGGTGCAAAGCTAGCTAAAACTGCTCGTTCGAGCATCATGTTTTCCGACTGAGCCCACACTCTAGAACATTTCTTCTTCTTCACGAAGCTGCCCGTTCGAGCCCTTCTTCTCTCTTTGAATTTGGGTCTTGGAATAACAAAGGCATCTAGAACTCTCCCCGACAAATTAACACCCAAATAATTGATGATATAAGAAATCTCTTGTCTTATTTTGATATCATCCCGTAACTCGTGTTTTTTCTTAGATAATTTAATTATGTCATTTTCTTTGAAAAATGATAAGTGATCTCCTAAATTTTGTTCAATATCTTTTCAATATATATAGGTATCTTAAAAACATTCAGGTCTGTTCTTTTCACATTATTTGACACTGCATCGTTATATATCTTATATTCTTATGGTTTTGTCGTCAAGCATTATTGCTCATGTCTCTATACTAATACACACGTGAATTATGTTACTCTGTACGTAGATACTTGTCATACTACTACAGCCCCACAAATAATTGAAGAGCAAGGCTGATTTTTTTAATTCAAGAATGACAATTCACTCTAGTAAATATCTACCCAAACAAGGGTCATTTTTGAACCACCGTCTTTATAAATTATGGGACGTTCCCAACTAGTTTTTGCATAACACAAATCACATCACAATAATTGAGCCATACAAATTCAGCATGAAACTCCTACAAGGCCTCTCTTTGATATTTCTCTTAGGGGTTGCAGTGACTTCCCACTTCCCCAACGCCAAAGCACATGAGTATCCTCACTCAATTAACCTTCTGATGCCCCATTCTGGCTCGGCCGGCCGCCATATTCCCGGACTAAATTGTTTGAGTTGGCGGCTGGCTGTCGAGACCTACAATCTCCGGGACTGGAAAACAGTCCCGGAAGAATGTGAGGGGTACGTAGGACATTATATGATGGGATCTCAATATAAAAAAGATTGTTTGGCTGTTACTTTTGCTGCTTATGACTATGTTAAGAGCCTCACACTCAAGAAAGATGGCAAGAACGTTTGGGTTTTTGACATTGATGAGACTTCCCTCTCCAATTTGCCCTACTATGCCAGGCCCACAGTTGGATTTGGGTAAGAACATTTACTTTCATATCTTCATTAATTTCATTTGTTGTGTACAAAAGATATAGTAATGTAGATGGGATCTAATTTCATATTGTTGATATAATTATTACAACTTCGTCCATATTAACTAGCTTTTATGCATTTTGTACTAATTGTTGGGTTATATAGTATAAGATGGTTTCACAATCCTGAAAAGATATGGGTTGGGAATTCATGTAAAGAATTATTTTCGAGAAGTTTTGATCGATAGATATGGATTTAGTAGTACTAAAAAGGATGTGCAGTATTCTACCGCCTATATAGTATTTTGGCTAGACAGCATTCTAGTTATGTTATTATAACTTATTATGATAGAAGTTCAAGCAAAAATCATTCGGTTTTCCCACCCAAAATTGGCTTCACTCCTTACAAACAAAATAATTTATGCTTTCTCCTTTACAACTTTTTTTTAAAAATATTTTCTCCTAACTAATCACTCTCTAACACTTAATAAAATCAAATTATTGGCTCTTCTGTCGAGCCTTAACTTTGTCCTTATGCCATTTTGCAAAACAAAAAGTCTTGAATATATGATATATTGGGTGCGCAATAAATTGATTGTACACCAACTCTAAACTATTTCCTCATGAGACTGAGTGAGTTATTCATTTTAGAATTTATTAAATCTTAATTAAGTGACTATTTTTTCTCATTAGACGACCCTTTTTTTCATTAGAATAACTCCCTTTACTACAATTAGAGTGACACATTTTCTTACCGCAATATCTTATCTAATGAAAAATAATAAATAAAACCCTTACGCTTATATATAAGAAACTAAGAAAGAAAATTGGGATATTTTTCAAATATTAATAACACCAATTCATGTACTGCCTCCGTTTTTTTAGTTGCAATGTTTTGACCAAAACTGTGAGAGCTTTTTGGTCAAAACATTGCAACTGAAAAAAAACGGAGGTTGCATATAAATTTGATGTAAAATTCCAACTTAATAAAATTCAAATAATATATTAATACTTATATACAACCGTAAAGACCACATGATCATTAATTACAAGTAACAGATGGTGCTTCAAAATATTATTGTAAAACCGGATACATACTATCTAACCCACAAAAGTTTCGGGACTTTTCAAACCTTATCTTGGCGACGGTCATTTCTATTTATATAGACAATTTCATGTGGTTCATTATTTATTTATAATATATATATTTTGACATAAGCATGTTGTCCATTATTGGTACTAGTGATTAAGACTTTGATAGCGTCAGGTTATTGTATATTACTCCTAAAAACACTAGTCTTTGCCCTTAGGTTTTACCTAATCTTTTAAAGTTCTTATTGACTTACGGTCTTACGCTATAAAGTTAAAATGTAATCAAAGTCTTTCTCTTTACTACTATCAAAAAATAAAACAAATACCATATATGATAATATAAAGGGGTGAAAAAGACGTCTGACAATAGACAAGAATTTGATACTTTTATAATTAACAAAAGTGATATAAACATTATCTTATATTTTTATATGCGGTGTGAAATGTGAATGACACATTCTACCTACTATCAAGTTCTAATACTTGTGACATTTTTGTTCTGTACTGAAAACTTAAATGGATTCGAGAGGTTAATATGAATAAGTTTTATTACTATAAGGTTTAACTTTTCCAGATTTTGAAGATAAATAAACATTTGACATTTTTATATGTGGTGTGAATAATACACTCTATATTGACTACATAAGATAAAGTTTTCAGATATTTTTTTGATTTTGTATTTGCCTAATACTATCAACTAACCTTTCTTTTCTTACGCGAATACCAACTAACCTTGATAATACTATCAATTTAGGGCATGTTCATTTCAGCTTAATTTTAGTTCAGTTCAGTTCAGCTCCACTCAGTTCAGTTCAGTTCAGCTCCATTCTTTTATAACCATTTTGTTAAATATTACTCATTATGTTGGTCTAATTTATTTTACTAATTGCTCTTATTATTATTATATTATTATTATTCTTATTTATTTTTATATCATTATTAAGTATTATTATTGTTATCTGTATATTATTTTATTTATTATAGCTTTATTCATCATTATTGCTATTATCATTAGGGAGGAACATGGTTTAGGTTAAAAGCACAAATAAACCCGCGTTTTTAGACCATAATCCAATCAAATCATATCAAAACGGTTTATGATGTAATTTTGAACGGTCCGACCCAATAATTTATTACCAAATATTAATGTATAATTAAATCTAATTATTAAAATAGTAATATTAATTTAATTCATAGATTTTATTGTATTATATAATCATCATCAGATATTAATATATTAATACAATGACTATAGAATAATTGTTATTAATTATCATTATAATTATTAATCATTATTATTATTAATTTATGATTATTAATATTATTTATTTATAATTATCATTTAAAAATATCTAAAATACAATTATTATTATTCATTAATAATTATTCATTATTATTACTTATCATTATAATTATTATTTAATATTTATATTATTATTGTTTAAATATTATTATATATTTATTCAATTCAATTCAATTCAATTCAATTCACTTCAGTTCAACACCAATCAGTTCAGTTCATCTCCAATCAGTTCAGTTCAGTTTAGTTCAGTTCTGTTGTTTTCAGTAGATCTAAACAAGCCCTTAATATGTATACCCCTCTGGTCAAACTATCAAAGGTAAGCACATTGAATCACAGGGGAACTTATTGGAAAAAACTTTTTCTATCGGATAGACTACCCACCAGGCCACCACTAATAGATTTAGTTCATCCAACTTCAATATCTCTAGTTGTTTATTTGTAAATATTATAAATATATACTAGTATTTCGAAAGTGCATATCACGAATTAAACAAGACCCTATACATGAATATATTTATCCTTACCCAAACACCACAAATGATAGTTAGAGTCAAATTGTGAATAGTGTCAAATGTCAAAGTATAACAATTAAAAAGAAACGGATGTAGTAAACTAGTAATTAGTACCAGGGACCACAATTAAAAAAAGAATCTTAAATCCATTTCAATGGTTACTAGCTTGAAATGAACTTTGATTATCTGGACTCAATGATGTGCGTGTGCATAATGTATGAATTAGTTTAGTTGGTAAAGTTTAAAAAGTGGTATCCAAAACATGAAATTTATCACGTTACATCATTTTCCTTTGTCGCTCTACATACAAAAAAAATGAATGAATTATGATATGGCAAAAATGAACGCAGGGCAAACCCATACAATGCAACAGCATTCGACGAATGGCAGAGGGAAATGAAAGCACCCGCTATACCAGCTGTGCTGAGTTTCTATAAGAAATTGGTGCGTTTTGGTGTCAAAATTGTTTTCCTTTCAGGATCTCACGAAGAGTTTCGAGCATTCAAAGAACGTAATATGAAGAATATTGGCTACGACAAGTGGGACATGATGATCTTGAAGTAAGTTTACATAGGAGAAACTCTTAGTGGACCTGGTACACACTAAAAATAGTGTAGACCACATAACTTTTGATTGCTAAACCCTAATTTTTAATTACAAAATCATAACTTTTAAAACAAACTTTAACTTTTCATATATAACACGTAACTTTTGATTACAAAACCTTAACTTTTGATTGTTAAACCTTAACTTTTGGGTTTTGTACTGGATCTACAATAAATTAAATGTAGATTCGGTCTATATTAGACTTAGTACTTTGAAAAACCTTAAGTCTAATAGTCTAATTTGCTGTTTAGTTTGATAAATGATTGATCTATTTGTTCCATTGTGCTATAAAAGGCAAAAAAGCGAGTTACACATGACAGCCGTGGAGTACAAATCATCGCACAGGACTAAGCTAGAGGAGATGGGCTACAGAATAATTGGGAACATGGGCGATCAATGGAGCGATTTAATTGGTGATCATACTGGCATGAGGACCTTCAAATTGCCTGACCCTATGTACTACATTGGCTGATTTCACTTCCACCATCTTAATAAGTAGTAGTAGTAAATGACATCAGTGGATTCTTATGATTGTTTATCTTGTAGTTGCGATTTGCAGGTTATGTCCATGTTAATCATATGAGTCTCTTATGATGAAGTCTCAATCTAACTTTTTGTCATGTGTAATGATTCTCTTACATATAACCATTCTTGAACGAAACTAGTTCTGACCTAATTAGACTAATATCTTACTCCCAACAGCGCCTAAAACAAATGCTCCTTGAAGTTGGAACTTGGAATCACTTAAGAATTTATAACAATCGACACAAAGCATTTTCTTCCATCATAAGATTATTGAGAAGAAGAATCAATTAAAAGAAGAAAAGTTATCTTCTCAAACTCTAACTCCAATTCTCTAATCAATTGGACCATCTATTATCAAAGGGAACTTTGATATACTAGTATAATGTTTTGGTATCACTTCTTATCTATCTACTCTCTTCATTCTTTTCGTTGTAATATATACTCCCTCAGTTTGCTTTTAATTGTTACAATTTACTTTGGAGGATAATAATAGAAATTTATGAAATTTATGAAATATATACAATGATTGTTTGGGGAATAGATAAAGTATGAGAGATAATGTTGTAAAAGTAAAAAGTGTGGGGTGATTGAGTGTTTATAAAAGAATAGGACAGGTGGGTCCCAAAAGTGTAAGAAATTGGAATATAAAAATGTGAAAGTTTACCAAAGTAAAAGAAATTATAACAATTAAAAAAATCGTTCAAAAAAGGAAAGTGTAACAATTAGAAACAAACCGATGTAGTATTATGCTTTAAGAAATCTTAAGAATAGCTATAGCATTTAACAATTACTAGTTGACAGGCATGTCCGTTGCACGAGGTAGTAATGATGATGTGTATTAAGGTGTCTCATCTACGAAATAATTAATGTATAGTTTAATGACTCAAACTATAGAGGAACTATTAGGCGCTACTCAAGCTCTAAAAGACGGTCATTCAAATTCTATCGTAGATGATGCTAAGTAAGGAGTTTGGTAATCAAAAGGAGGATTTTTTTTGAAAATTACCACCTTTTCTTTACAACTTTTTAAAAGTTACCACCTTTGATTTTTTTTTTTAAATTATCACCAAAACGTTATGAATTTCTTAAAAACTCCCACCTTTTAACGGTAAAACCCAATCTCTGTTTGTGGGCCCCACTTAGTACCTAAATATGCTTCTTCCCTTCTATTAATCACAAAATTCCTTCACTTCATTGCAACATATACCTTGGTCTTCAATTTAAACCAAATTAGAAGCTATTTTGGAGAGAATTTAGAGCAAATTACATTCAAGATAACACCAATCAACAAATTTAGGTAATTTTGATAAATTACAGCCACGAATTAGGGTTTTTTTGTCATTATAATTTTAAGCTTTGTGTGTGGTAATTAGGGGAAATGTGTTTTTGTAATACTTTATTTCCACTATTGATGGTGAGTTTACAATATAACAATCATGACTACTAATTATTAGTGATTGATGTTTAATTCTAGGGTTTGAGTGTGTTAATTGTAAAATTCCGCATCAATATAATTAACGAATTAATACAACAAAATTTCCAAATTATATAGACTCAAACCCTAGAAATAAGAATCACATAAAAACCCTAATTCGTGGATTGAACATGTCGTAATACCTAAGTGTAGTGATTAATGTTGGCTTCAAATAAATTTCCTCTGAAATCTCTCCAAACTTGCTCCTAATTTCGCTTGCAATTGAGGAACAAGGTTTGTTTCACATGAATTGAAGAACTCAATTAGGATTTAAATTCGTGGTCAAAAGGAGGGAAAGAAGGTGATTTCATTTCAGTCCAGTCCAGTTCAGTTCAATTCAGTTCAGTTCAGTTCAGTCCAGTTCAATTCAGTTCAGTTCAATTCAGCTCCAATCAGTTCAGTTCAGTTCAGTTCAATTCAGTTCAGTTCAGTTCAGCTCCATTCTTTTATAACCATTTTGTTAAATATTATTATGTTGGTCTAATTTATTTTATTAATTGCTCCTATTATCATTATTATTATTATATTATTATTATTATATTATTATTTATTTTTATATCATTATTATTAAGTATTATTATTATTATTATTATCTGTATATTATTTTGTTTATTATAGCTTATTCATTATTATCACTATTATCATTAGGGAGAAACATGGTTTAGGTTAAAAAACACAAATAAACTCGTGTTTTCAGCTCATAATTTAATCAAATTACATCAAAACGATTTATGATGTAATTTTGTACGGTCCGACCCAATCATTATTTTATTAATAAATATTAATATATAATTAAATATAATTATTAAAACAATAATATTAATTTAATTCTTAGATTTTATTGTTATTATATAATCATCATCAGGTATTAATATATTAATAAAAAGACTATAAAATAATTGTTATCAATTATCATTATAATCATTAATCATTATTAATATTAATTTATGATTATTAATATTATTTATTTATAATTATCATTTAAAAATATCCAAAATACAATTATTATTATTCATTAATAATTATTCATTATTATTACTTATCATTATAATTATTATTTAATATTCATATTATTCTTGTTTAAATATTATCTATATATTTATTAAATTCAATTTAATTCAATTCAATTCAATTTAATCCAATTCAATTCAATTCAATTCAATTCAATTCATTTCAGTTAAGTTCAGTTCATTCAGTTAAGTTTAGTTCAGTTCAGTTCAGTTCAGTTCAGTTCAGTTCAGTTTATTTCAGTTCAGTTGTTTTCTGGAAATCTAAACAGGCCTTAAGTGGGGCCCATAACCGAGAAAATTAGGGTTTATCATTAAGTGGTGGAAGATTTTAAGAAATTCATAACGTTTTGATGGTAATTTTAAAAAATTAAAAATAAAGTTGGTAACTTTTAAAATGTTGTAAAGAGAAGGTGATATTTTTCAAAAAAAATCCTCACAAGAATAACAAAAGCATTAAGCCACGCCTTGGAAAATGGTGCAGAACAGTCAAATACCATCAGAGTTGTTTCTCTTATTTTCAGTTATGAGACAAAGACGTTAAAATAGTTTGTTGCTATTGAAGCAAATTCCCACCTTTCAGATTTTATTTGATTTTATTTGACCTTCTTCTCCTTTTTTATAGGTAAGAAATAAAGATATTGGAGAAATGTAAGAGATATCAGAAAAATGGTTGATTTCTTTTGTTGCCTTCAAGATTGAATAAACATTTGAAAGTGGTTAGAATAAACAAATTAGTCCTCTCCTCACCCACAGCAAATAAAAATGACACGTAAGGCTCCGTAAAAAAATAAGGAAAATTCGTAATGGCGGCCCTTAGGTCTCAAGAATTCCCAGTGTTGGAAATTCCAAAAAAAAAATTCCTGTTCGTAGATCTACTTTACAAATTATTCCCAAACATAACTTAAAGAAGAATATTCCGTTAATAGTAAAACATACTCTGTTATTTAACAGTTAAGCCGGTCACTCGCACATAAAATGAAGCATTTTGGGTTGCTTTTTGCCAACTACGAAATCAAAATCAACCCTTAAGGGTTAAAATCGACCCCCATAAAATCAACCCTTAAGGGAAAAAAATGACCTAAAATACCTCGTTTTACGTGCGAGCGACTGCCTTAACGATTAACGAATGAAATATGCTTTATTATTAACGGAATATTTTTCATTAAGGTTAATGTTTGGGAATAATTTATAATGCAGGGCTACCAATGTGATTTTTTTTTTGGGATTTCCACCACTGAGAATTCCTGAAACCTAAGGGCCACCATTGGGAATTTCCCAAAAAATATCCTATCATTAACACTTAAGCAATGGGCAAAATGGGAATTATAGAAATTACTACAATGTCTTGGCTATACTTTTGACCCTTACTTCTTTTTTATATAGGTAATAGATATGTATGTAGTACATCCTAAATTTCCCTAATCTAACGAACCAAATATCAACATTATTGCAAAATAATCAAGTGGGCCTACATTTAAAATAATAAGTGTATAAAGCTATTTGAAAATTGGCGTATAAACGTGATAGGGTTATACATTAATTATACTAGGCCTATGAGGTATCTAATTGAGTATAACTTATTATGTGTAGAGACCTACTTCTATCTCCTGTTTTATGATAGGTTAAGTAGGAGACATAGATGGAGGCCATCAGGGTTAGGGTTATGGTCCTGAATTCATAGGGTTTTTCTCATTCTCGCTGACCACCCATCTATAGTAGAATATCAAGAAAAACCCTAAGGAGTTGGAAGATCCAAAACACACCATCAATCTTTTCACAACTGGTATCAGAACCTCCTTCATATAAGATTAGTTAGTTGGGTTGATTCAGTATTTTTTTATATATCTTAAACCGTAATTTCTATGGTTTGTGTTTTCAAGAATTTTACTGCTTTTATTCTTTTCTATTGCATATGCTTGGCTGGATCAAGTTTTATGATTGATGAATCATATGTATATATGTTCCACGACATTGGTTTGGAATATATACTGTCGTTTTCCCCAAAGTTACAAGATTTATTTATTGTCTTTCTTTTGAATCTTGTCGATCTGCTTTATCATGGCATGTTCAATTGTTTAGTCCGATGCTTTTGTTGCACTACAAATAATTCTCATCTTTAATGACTTTATTTTTTCAGATTATTAAGTTAATGTATAATTGTCGTCATGTTTGATATAATTTCACTTTTCCGATCAACAATCAAGATGTGCAACTAGCCAGTGCGTAGCCAGGATTTTGATATTGGGAATACAATAGTTACACGCGGACACCTTCACTAGTTTGGGGTCAATTGACTCCACTTGAATTTAAATTTGTTTGGATTGCTAGAAATAAAAAATTAATGATAGTATTTTGAAATATTTCTTTGTAATATTGTTAACTTGAAGCCTTGAACCCATTAATAAACTTACTAGTTTTATCTTGACATTACTAAATACTTTTTTAGATCTACCACTAGCAGTTAGCATGTCAAAAAAAGTCCACATAAACATAGTTACATACTATCATATACAACAATAATAATGTTCCTAATCTACAACAATTTTGCTAAAAATGAAAATTTGAGAAATTATGACAAAAATAAAATAAAATCCACCAAGATACTAACTAGGTACTACTTAAAAAAAATTAATTCAAAAGAGACTGAAAGCAATTAAGTCAATGCCATGTAAACCTCTCCTTCACATATCACATGCTCAGTCGGACCATCAAGCTTGGCCTCAAAATAGACTTAAAGAATTTGTATGATACAACTTCGCAAATTTTGGTTGGCTGGCGTCAAGCTTTTGCAGGTGAAAATTTTCATTTTGTGGATGCTTTACATCCCTCATACTCCATCTGGCTCCGCCCGTGCAACTAACAATGTTTTTCGGCTCCAATAATATTTAAGTGGTTCTAGAGCTATGCTTCATGCAATTAAGGTTTCTTGTTTTGCTACTTCTTTCATGAATTTTCATTGTTTACAGTAGCATATTTATTGTTTTATATGATGCAAGTTATTATTTTAGAATGAGTTAATTAGGCGCAACAACACAAAATATAGCTTTGGTTCAAGCAACAACACAAAATATAGCTTTGGTTCAAGCTACAACACAACCTTGTTCGGGTTCACAGCACACCCCGAACTTAATATGTGGGTGCGTACCACAACATAAATGATGATCGATGACTCTTTCCATCTCTCCATTAGTATCCTTTTCATGAACAATCTTTCTATTACAGACCTCCTTATGTCTTCCAACATAATCTCTATTCGATTTGACCTAGCTTATATAATGCAACCATTAAATATCTCAGTCACCGATCATCATTTATGTTGTGGTATGCGCCCACACTTTAAGTTCATGTTGTCCTGTGCACCCGAACAAGGTTGTGTTGTAGCTTGCACCCAAACTATATTTTATGTTATTGCGCCCAATTTTGCCTTTTAGAATTGGTAATCTGATTGTATCGATCATATTATATAATATGCATCGTGAGTTTGGCTGTAGTTTTTTTAATTGCATATTAATTTATTTTAATATCAAGATGGTTTCGTGTCTTTATGGTTTATGCGAATATTGTCCGACCCAAAGGAAGGACACTATTTGGCCAAACTATGTACACACATTTGGTAATAATACTCCCTCCCGTCCCATATTACTTGATACACTTCTAAAAATGGCATAGTCCCACTTTTGCATTCTCACTCTTTTTGCTTTTTATTTTACTTTTGCAATACCCCCATGGCCCATTGTAACACCCCTGAAATTCTGTTACTTTTAATCATAGTATAATAAATAATTTAAGGAAATTCCAAAGGTGCTACGCCGCGATAATTGATAATAATCACCGCAAGGCTAAAGGTTCTAACTGAAATAAATAGTGAACAAGGTTTAAATAATTAAGCTAACTAGAATATAAATAATTATTACAAACTGAAATAAAATACTAAAGTCAAATGAATAACAGCGGAAGTCTTATTAAACCTACTAAAACATAAATAAATCCATCGCACTCTTTAACCCAACCTTGAGCTAACCACCTTCAAGTCCCTGCACATTGAACACTACAGTATTGGCCAAAAGACTGAGCAAGATTTCATACTGTAATAAAACAAAACTATCCAATGTGCAGGTAAGATATATAGAAATATCTTACAATTTCATTTCAAACCTGTACATATTAAATATATAAAAGAAAACAATTTTCCAATAATCTCAACTTTCAACTTTCTTTCTTTCTAAAACGATTCCGTAAATACATTAAAAATGTAACTGTTTTGAAACCTGTGAGTAGGAAGTATTAAAGTCCAATGAGCTAGCTAGGCTCACGAGACAGGTAAACACCAAAGCCCCTAGTATGCATACCCCTAACTTGATAACGAACCAAGAAGGAATACAAATGGAAAGTGTATTGATCAACATACACCCAACTACTAAATAATGATTGGGACAAAACTCAACCTACTTCCAAACCCGAGGAATACCGCTTACCGGTAACCCCACAAAAACATTCTTATAAAACATGATAAATCATAATTAAGTAAACATAGAAACATTCTAGTTTACTCAAAACGTGTAGCAATGAGGAACATCCTCCTTCTAAATCTCAACTTGGCATATGAGGAACTTCCTCCCTTTTATTTGAATCTCATAATTTTCTTTCACAATAAATATCGTCAAAACGATTTAAATCTCATTATATAAACAATGTAAAACCTTTTTACATGTCAATATATAAACCACATAAAACCTTTTGAGTTTCAATATCAACTTCAAACCAATATAAACCATTTTCCAAAATAATTTGTACAAGTCTTCGTAAGAAATCTTACCTTTTCAGCAACGACAATCAACCAAACTATATCTCAAGTCAATAAGGTTCTTCTACGAACTCACAATCTACAGTATAATAAAGTATAGTATAAGTCACTTGACTATACTTCACATATAAGTCACGCAACCTAGTTAATGAGCTTGACTAATTTTGAAAACGACTTAAAGTCCTTAGAACATAAAAGTCAACAAAAGTCAAACTAGTCAAGTTTGGTCAACAAAAGTCAAACTGGTCAAGTTTGGTCAACAAAAGTCAAACGGATTTTGACTCTACTATCATCCATATTATTTTCCCACCAACTAACTCCTTCTCCTTAACCCTATACTAACAACAATGCCATACAATAAGCTCATCAAATATACCATCATTCGACTATAATTCAACTTAGGATTTAAAACTAACAACTAATCCAATATACTCAAGAATTTCAAAATAATATATAAACTCATAATAACTATAATAATTTAAATTAAAATTCAACTAATAACTCAAAATAAGAAACTAATCATCAATCTAATATAGCAAGAATTCATAGTAATTTTAAAAGTATAATTTTTTTGCAAACTAAACTCATAGATATGTTAATTAATCTGAATTCCACATAAACATAAGCCAATTAAACAAATTGAACATAGTATAAATTTTCCCCAAATCAATTTTCTCAAGAACCCTAATTTAGCAAAAACCCCAATTCGAAAATCAACACATAACTGAAATTAAAATATGGGAATGAATCTTACTTGATTAATAGCTAGCGTAATTGAATATATAAGAGTGTAAATGACCCGAAATTTGCTTTCTTTGACCCGAAATTCGAACCGAAAACGTTGGCCCAAAAGGTGAATGGCGTGAGTGTTGATGGTGCAATCTATGATGGGTGATGATGATGGATGGTGAATATATGATGATGATGGATGTTGAATATATTATGGATGGTGAATCAATTTACTTTGCAGCAAAAGTAAAGCAGGAGATGGGGATGGATTCTGGCGCAGCGAAGTTAGGTGAGTTTAATACTTTGTTTTGTTTTTTTTCCTTCTCTCCTCCTTAATTTATAGTTTAGTTAACTAAATCTAATGGGTTATGGGTATTAAACTTAATCAACTAAAAATAGTTTTGGGCTATTCTAAGAAAAGTTAAAGTATGGAAGTAAAATAATTCAATAAAAGGCTAATTTGAATTATTTTCATAAGATAATTTGATATAAATATTACTAACAATATATAAAAATATGAGGTATTACAATCTACACCCCTTAAAAAAAGTTTTGTCCCAAAACTCAAAATATAAATCACACAATTAAACATTAAAACTTAGACTCTTGTTTTTCAAAATAGCTCATTAACTCTATAGGTTACACAACTAATCGACACTTGAAATATAAAACTTTAACTTGCATATTACCATTCTAATATAACAAGTAGAGAATTTAAGACATAACAAAAGTAACAACTAAACTTGTATTATAACTTTCGACACTAACAACGCAAAATAAGTACGCATTCTACCCCCCTTAAAAAGGGAGTTACGTCCTCGTAGCTAAAAGTTTACCTCAGCAAAGAGATGGGGGTATTTAAGACGCATGGCATCCTCGGCTTCCCGAGTACACTCCTCCGAGTTGTGATTTGACCATAACACATTTACGATCGTTGTCTCACCTTTGCGAGTTTTCTGAACTTTTTGATCTAGAATTTGATCTGGAAACTCTTCATAAGTCATGTTATCATCTAACTGTAGAGACTCGGGCTGTAGCACATGCGAAGGGTCATTAATGTATCGACGTAAATGAGAAATATGGAATACGTTATGCGCACGATCAGCGCCTGGTGGCAACGCCAATCTATAAGCAAATCGCATCATAAGGGCCAATGAACTTAGGGCTCGACTTGCCCTTCTTCCCAAATCGCATCACTCCCTTCATAGGAGAAACTCTAAGCAACACCTTTTCTCCTAACTTAAACTCCTCATGACGACGATGCTTATCTCCATAGCTCTTTTGTCTATCATGTGCCTCCTTCATTTTCTGTTGGATGAGCTTTACTTGCTCAACAGTCTCCTGAACCATCTATGGTCTAATCACAACGGATTCACCAATATCACTCCAACACAAAGGAGTACGACATCGACGACCATACAAAGCTTCATACGGAGCCATCTGAATGGTAGAATGATAACTATTATTGTACGAGAACTCTATCAGATCAAGCTTATCCTCCCAAGGAACCCTGAAACTCTAAGGCACAAGCTCTCAACATATCCTCCAAGGTTTGAATAGTGCGCTCTGTTTGACCATCTGTAGCGGGGTGAAAAGCTGTACTCAACTTCAACTTAGTCCCTAGAGCTTCCTGAAACTTTTGCCAAAAGTTAGACAAAAATCTACGATCCCTATCTGAAAGAATATCGCTCGGAACACCATGAAGTCCAATCACGTGCTCTCTATAAGCAGCAGCCAATCGCTCATGCTTCCAAGTATCTTTCATGGGAACAAAATGAGCAGACTTAGTAAGACGATCCACAATCACCCTGATCATATTATTCCCCTTCGGTGTCCTCGGAAGTCCACAGACGAAGTCCATAGAGATCGAATCCCATTTCCACCGTGGAACCTCTAAAGGCTGAATCATTCCCTGAGGCCTCTTATGCTCACTCTTCACCTTCTGACAAGTCAAGCATCTCGAGACGTACTTAGCGGCATATGTCTTCATATGAGGCCACAAAAAAGTCCGCTTGAGATCCTTGTACATCTTATCCCCTCCAGGATGTATTGAGTATTGCGCTGTATGAGCTTCCTCCAAAATCTTCTCCTTTAACTCAGGAACATTAGGAACACACCATCTCCTTTTGAACCACACACTACCATCCTCGGCCCATGTGAAATTGACAGGCTCATTAGCTTGATTGTCCTTCAAAAACTGATCATTCACTTGTGCTTCCTTGATCTCGTCAAACAAAGTGGACTGAATAGTTATAGCATTAAGCTGAGCTCCTATTTGCACTATCTCCATATCGAGACGCTGAAACTCCTCTCTAAGACGATTTCTAGAACGTAAGGTCTGCAAATAATAAGAGGATTTCCTACTAAGTGCATTTGCAACAACATTGGCCTTACCTTCTTGGTATTGTATCTCCATATCGTAATCTTTGATCAGTTCCAACCACCTTCTCTGCCTCATGTTCAGCTCTCTCTGAGTGAAGATGTATTTCAGACTCTTGTGGTCCGAAAATATCTTAAATGATGTGCCAAGCAGATAATGACGCCAAATCTTTAGTGCAAAAACAACAACTGTCAACTCTAGATCATGCGTCGGATAATTCACCTCATGGTTCTTCAACTGCCTAGAAGCGTAGGCAACAACCTTTCTATTCTGCATAAGTACACAACCTAGACCATTCTTTGAAGCATATGTAAACACTTCGTACTCTAGATTTTCATCAGTCAGCGCCAATACATGAGCTCTAGTGAGACGCTCCTTCAAAATCTGGAATGCCTTCTCACAATAATCATCCCAATGATACTTAGTATCCTTCCTCATCAATGCAGTCAAAGGCTGAGCTATCTTTGAGAAGTCTTTCACGAACCTCCTATAATAACCCGTCAAACCAAGAAAACTGCGAATCTCAGTCACACTCTTTGGAGTAGGCCACTCCGATACAACTTGGATCTTTAAAGGGTCAGCTGAAACACCTTCTTTAGAAATAATATGGCCAAGAACTGAAACTTTATCCAACCATAATTCGCACTTGGAGAACTTAGCATACGACTTATTCTCCCATAGAACTTGCAAAATATTGCGAAGATGCTCTTCATGCTCACTAGCATCCTTAGAATAGATAAGAATATCATCAATGAACAGAACTATGAACTTATCAAGATATGGCCTGAAAACCCGATTCATCAAGTCCATGAACACCGCTGGAGCATTAGTCAACCCAAAGGGCATAGCAGTAAACTCATAGTGCCCATAGCGAGTTAGGAAAGTCGTCTTAGGAATATCATTCTCTGCAATGCGAACCTAATGGTAGCCAGATCTCAAATCAATCTTAGAGAAAACTCCAGCTCCCGTCAACTGATTGAACAAGTCATCTATCCTCGGCAAGGGGTACTTATTCTTTACTGTGACATTGTTGAAATCCCTATAATCTATACACAATCTAAGACTCCCATCTTTCTTTTTCACAAACTGAACAGGAGCACCCCATGGAGACACACTAGGAAAAATATAGCCCTTATCAAGCAACTCCTCTAACTGAGCCTTAAGCTCTTTCATCTCAGCAGGAGCCATTCTATAAGGAGGTTTAGAAATAGGTCCAGTTCCAGGCTTCAAGTCTATGCTGAACTCAACATCACGCCTAGGAGGCATGCTAGGAATATCATCAGGAAAGACATCTAAATAATTCATTGGCAACTCGAACATCCTCAACTCGTGGCTCCTCTTTACTGGTATCATGAACATGGCACAAGTATATAGGACATCCCTTCCTCATGTAGGATTACAAAGTCAAGGCAGAAATAATTTTCAAAGTAGATCCTCTACAAAACTCATGAACTCCATTAGGACCAACTATAGACACTTTTTGTTTCTGACAATCAATCTTGGCTTTATGCTTACTAAGCCAATCCATCCCTAGAATTACATCAAAATCATGTAAAGGAAAAGCTATTAAATCAACTACTAGGGTGGTACTACCACACATATTAGGGACTTCTACATACAAGCTATTACAAGGTATAACCATACCAGAAGGCGTAGAGATATCTGCCTCACAAGATTTAGAGTTCTCTAGGCCTAACTTTCTCACAATAGAGCATATCACGTAAAAAGATAAGCATCAAACGTAACGGGCAAAAACTTTTAAACTTGACGGTTGAAACTGTCTGTCACGGGCCGCGACCAGCTCTATCACGGGCCGCAATATTTATTGCGGGCCGCCAAATGCTCTCTGGAAGTTTTTGCTCGGTTTTTTTTTTACGATAGTCGCGGGCTGCGACTTACCTCATCAAATGCTCTATTCCTTTGACCTTAACCACGCTTATTAAGCTAAACAAACATGAAATACATCTCCAATACTCTAAATATTTCTACATTAATTGGGTATTTTGGTAATAGTATAGTTGGATCTGATAGATTTTGTTAGTTTGAGAATTTGAGTGTATTATTATTATTATTATTAATAATAAAGCAGAGTAAAATCAGAGCATAGTAGTCTTCAGGTACTACTAAGTACTAACAGCATGATGTTTGAATTACTTGGTGATCCAATTAGTATATTAATTCACTGCCGTTAATGTAATTTCATATTTTATATTGTTAAAAAGCTTTATATTCCAGCTTTGTCCAACTCAATTCATTGCTTAGTAGTGTTATGTGATTAGTGGTTAGAGGTGGCTAGTACGGTAGTGCCTAATGGTGTTGTGGAATTGCATCATCACCTTAATGTCAAATAGTTATGCTGAATAACTGCGCAACTCCGCAACACCGACCACACCGGGGATAGAGACAGAATATTTATCGAATATTCCATCTCTATCACCGAACCCAAACGTTTTAGTGTTAGTGTTGGTGTTGGATTTGTATACGTTTGGTTTTCCATATGATTGATTATACACACACATTAAGGTTGTAGGTAAATTGAGTCTTAGATTCGCTTTTCTTCTTCATGTTATGTGTACCTTTGCTTAAGAGCTCTGGTGTCAAAAATTATTTGATGAGCTTTGACATATAGATGAATACAAATGTCAAATCTGTGGGTTTTTCATGTTCTAGCTCATAGTTGATAGTCCAGGTTATATGAATCATCTTTCTGCTCGTGTCGCTATGAGTCTGAGACTGGACTACACTTCAAACAACAGAATTCCACCTGTTTGATTGTTTAGAACTGAAAGTGAGAACTGAGAAGTGAGAAAAATCAGGTAGTTGATAAAAATGGAAAGCAAAATATAATATGGACATCTGATTTTGTAACTGTTATCAGTTAAAATCATAGTTTTCCAAAAGATTCAATTGTTTGAACTTTGAAGATTGAGAATTTCCTGCTTAATTAGTAGAATTAGAAGCTCTCTATCTTTGTTAATTTCTTGAACATAAATGACTGCATTTGTCTAGCTAAACCCACCTTCTTGTGACTATTAGAAAAGGAGTATTTGCAGCTGGTGCTGCATTCAGTTTCTTCACCGCCATTATCTCTAATTTGTACTATGTTTTCTACTCAAAGGCAAAGGACAGCTTCCGACCCTACGCAACAATACATAGATCAATATTAGTGCAACCAGTCAGTATGATGGAAAAATATACAGTGATGATTTGGGGTCTTCTTTGATGAAGGCTTGTCTTTTTGACATTAATCTCAATTTAGGAATTCTAATGTGGGCAAATGTCTGGTAGTGTTCAATGTTGTTTGATGGTTGTGTATTTTTTGGTTTGTTATGGTACATTCTCGTTGTTTTGTATAAAAGAAACAAATAATAACAGATGTTTCTGTCACTGTGATGCCCCTGATTGTTGGTTATTGAGACCTGGATAATTCCTGTGATACCTTATGTTTTTTTATATGAAATTTCGATTAATCTTTCTTATTGAGTTGTGAATCTTTACATTTGATCATAGCAGTAATTGTATGATCAGATGTCAATTATCATGAGTATCCAACTTTGGTTTTCCATATTATTGACTAATAATGGAGGCAAATCAAACATGTGTACCACTGTACTAGCATCAGGAAAATTAAGCATGAATGAAAAGAGTCAACCCTTTTTATTCTGAAAGCAGTTTTTATTAAAAATTCAAGCATATATTCTTTGCCAGCTTTTACTCAGTTGTTGCAATTACAAAGTCACTATCTTTACCTCTATTTCTAATCTGAGAGTTGACATCAAGAAAGATAGATAAGGAGAACATGCATATCTGAATAGTTTGACAGGATTGTAGTTTTGGTCCTTGATATCATCACTTTCGGCCTTGCTGTCAATGCCGAGCGCAAACGAAACACTGCAAGTCTAAATCTCATTGTTGAAATTCAGACAATAGTTTTGTTGTGACTACTTAGAACATATGTGTGATGAACTGATGGCTGAATGGTGATAATCATATTTCATAATTTGAATGGTTTTAAAATTGTAGATTTCCTTGATCTGTTAGAATTTTCCTGTAATAAAATCGAGAAAAGACATGCAGAGTTGTACTTTTTTTGTTGTTGTTATAGCAATAGAATGAGAGGCATTGAAGCACTACTCTGATCTTAAGATCTGCTGAGTTTCAATTCTGAATTGCCCAATTTCCTCGCAAAATTTAATCATTGTTATCTTTATGTCCATTAAGCTAAATACATCCTGGCCTGTAAAATCTCCAGCTGCACCAAAAGTTGGAACTGAGTCTGATACACAATTCACCCTAGGGCTGAATGACATTTATGGGGAAGTGAGGCAACGGTAGGCTTAAATAAGAAGTTCAAGCCAAAATGTGAGTGAAAAATAACAATCCCCTTGGACAAATTATGTCAAGTTTCTCTTTAAAGGTTAATGTGCTTTTTCCTAAGGGAAGAACCAAATTTTCTGTTAAGGATCTATGTCATCAAAGTTCATAACATTTGTTAAAAATCATAACTCATAAACACTTAAAACTTGGTTGTTCTCATATCTCAAGGTTGCATTGTCTAATTATCCATGCTCTTTAAACCAAAAATAAAGGGCTCTCTTGATTAAATAAATAAATAAATAACTAGCTTTGTGCAAGGCTATAAAATTAGAGGCTATCAGTATGAACCCCCTAGATTAAAAAGGCATTCCCGTAACTAATTTCTCTAATGACAGGTATACTTAATTGCAGACCGAGAACTGGACTACAAGTACTGTCGGTACAGTCAACCCAACGTTGCAACAGGATATGGTCTTGGTGCATTTGCCTGTCTATTTGCAAGTCAAATAGTAATTATGGTTGCTAGTCGTTGCTTATGTTGTGGGAAGGGTATGAAACCTGAAGGATCAAGGGCTTGTGCCATCATTCTTTTCATCCTCTGTTGGTATTTCTCAAATCAGCACTTAATTATTAGTCAGCTTATATATAAATGGTTCAGCATTCTTTTGTCCTAGAACTATTACCATATTCTTGGTTTTAATGATTATTCTAAATTTGTGACATTAATTATTGATCCATTTCAGGCTAACTTTCATCATTGCTAAGCTTTGCTTATTAGCGGCTTCTGTAAATAACAGACATCGCACAACATACAGATCTTTCTTTGGAGGCCAGGCACTAACCTGTGAATCTCTAAGGGAAGGGGTATTTGCTGCTGGAGCAGCTTTCTCCTTCTTCACTGCCATTTTCTCGGAATTCTACTACTTTTGCTACTCTAAGGCAAGAGACTGATCCTGAGTCCGGACTAAAATATATACTGCACAATGAAGTTGTGCCAAATACGTAGTGGCATAGTGCAATGGCACTACTAGCTTAAGTGGCCGTCATCGATTAAGCAACCTTGCTAAATTCATGGTTATGTTCAGATTTTATATTCGTTTGCTTGTTAAACCAAATTTATTGGTGATTTGTTCACTAATGAAATTAATCAGTTTTAGGAGTACTATCATATATTTCAAAATTACCAAATAAATGATTTTCTAGAATTAAAGATTGATTAAGCTGTTGAGTATGTTGAAATGTTTCCTCTCAATAACGTTTGCCCCAAAACAAAAATATGAACCATAGGCAATGAGTCCAAGGTTTTTACTAGAAAGTTAAATGTAATGACTCACTAGTTATACTTGTATAGGCTCATGAAAATAGTTGGAGGAATTGTACAATTTATGCTTTACTGTAAGATCGCAGCTAATGCGGTAATGCCTGATGGAATCAAACCACAGCGTTCAAGGATAGATACACTAACATGATTTTAATATGCAGGGTATCGATCTATCAGAACAATATAAGGGGATTGCAGCATGTTATAATGGAAGCGTGCCCACAAGGTCTCAGGATCGTTACACAAAAGACGAAAACTCTCCCTCACAAAATAGATATGTAATGCAAAGTAGACAAGAAAAATAAAGAGAATTTAGACAAGTGTTTAATGAGGAATTTTGAATTTCCTCCCCTCAAAATAATGTTGTATTAATTGTTTTCAGCCTCACAACAAAGAACACAACCCCTCAATGTGTTTTGTGTCTACAACCTCACAAAACTCAATGACTCAATCGTAATTCAGTTTAGTCTAAGACCCCTTATTTATAGGCTAAAACAAATCTAATCTATTTACGAAAACAATCCTAAAACATTACCTATCAAAACCTATCAAGTTTCCTAAACACATCATCCTCTAGTAAATAGGAAATAAGATAAACTGGAGAACTAATTAATTAAGTAAATGATAATTAAACAAACGACAAAGCAAGAACGGACAAAGAAAATTGCGGAACGGCCATAAACCAAGCTGACCCGGTCGGGTCTGGCCATACCCGACCGGGTCCGAAACCCGCATACTGCTGCTGCTACTTGCATTGTTTGAAACCCGGCCGAGTCTTCACCCCCCAGCCCGGTCCGTGCCTCTCTTCAGCCCAACAGCTCCCCTTTGTCCTAAACCCGCCCTGGTTTCCCTAGACACAACCGGGTATATGACATACCCACCCTGGTATGCGACATACCCACCCTGGTATGGGACTCCGCATCACAAAGAACTCAATTCTTCGGTTCGTGACGCATTGAGATTGTTGTTTTTCAACAATCCTCCCCTCAAGCTCAATATGTTACATGCCTCCCCTTGAGCTACGACCCCTCCATGCTCCAACATGAATAGATTTTGCTCATTCCTCCAACTACTCATGATCACCCATTAGCCATAAGTAACCATTAGAAGTCCATTTCGCATATGAACCTCATACCCCAACTTATCTAATCTCCCTATAAAAACTAGATTCCTCCGAAACCTTGGGACATGTCTAACCTCGGCTAAAGTAGCTACTTGGTCGCTTTGGAGCTGAATCTCCAGGCCACAACAACGACCCCCTCAACCTTTACCCTCTCTCCATTAGGTAAAGAAACATGTAACTCATTAACAGACTCATAGGAACTAAAAAACTCTTTCCTAGAACACATGTGTTTGGAACATCCCGAATCTAAGATCCATTCCTCCTCAAGACCCTTCGATTCTTCCACTATGAGACACATATCGGCCTCATTAATAGCAATAGTAACAGCACCTCCCCTCACGTTCTTCAATGCCTTCGAGTCCTCTTTGTACTTCGAACACTTCGTTTGAATGTGTCCCTCCTCATCACAGTACCAGCACTTGACATTGGAGTTGCTCGCCTTCTTCTTGCCCTTCCTCTTGCTTCCTTCGGCTACTAACCCCTTTCCACCATGGCTAGACGACCCCCCTTGCTTCATGAACCTCTCTTTCTCAATTAGGGCCACCACAGTATCGTCCAAAGCAATAGTAGTCTTCCCAAAAAGCAAATTCGTAATAACGGAGTTATACTTCTTAGGAAGAGACGCCAACAAAAGTATTGCCTTGTCCTCCTCCTCAATTTTCACATCCAAACTCGCCAACTAGGTGATCAAGCCATTAAACTTGTTTAGATGATCTGAAATTCTACTATGTTTCCTTTGTCACATAGTTGATAAATACTCAAGAGATTATGTTGCAATCCTACAACATAATAAACATCATCAATAGCCTGAGAAAGTGATTTACCAACCTTACCTATACCAACAACTGTTCCCTTGTTGTTGTCTCCAAAAGTCACACTCCCTCCATCAAAGGTTGTGAGTGAGAGGAATTGAGATTTATCACCTGACATGTGTCTTGAGCAACCACTTTCCAAATACCAATATGTATTTAGAAACATGATGAAACATTAGATCTAGGAACCCAAACCTGAACAGAAGATTTTAAAACATGCCTATCTTTCCTGACCCACACTTGCTTCACATGTTGTTTATTCTTAATAACATTGTTCTTTCTGAATTTGCATGTCTCAATCTGATGTCCTTCCTTACCACAATATGTTCAAACAATCATGTCCTTGGCAAGAACATATTTGCCTCTTTGATACTTTTTTACCCATGTAGTACTAGGAGGACTCCAGGTTGAGTGCTGTTGTGATTTATTATACGCTAAACTTTTTTCCAGTGTTGCCTTTAATAGATAACACTTTCTCAAGATTGTGTTTTCCATTTTGAAGTCTGTTGACTCGTTTTTGACTTAATTCAAGTTCTCTTTCCTTGTGATAAAGTTTTCTTAACAAAATTTCATTCCTTCTGACTGAAGCGATAAAATCCGAGTTTAGGTTTTCAATATCCTTTTTTATTTTTGAAATTAATTTTTCAGTCTCATAGTCAACGGTTACTGGCTGCTTTCCCTTCTTGAGTTGATTCAATTCAGTTTGCAAATCAGAGATCACTTTCATATGATTATTTACAAGCTGATTGATTTCATCTTTTGAAGCAGTTTTACAGGTTTCAGATGAAGTTATAACCTTAGCTAATTCACTATGTAGTTCTTGAGTATCATCAACAAGCAAATTGAATGCTTGCTTCAATTCAAGAAGACTTTGTTTTTCAGCTCTTGCCTTAACTTCATCAAAGTCAATTGGATCATTTGGATTTTTGAAAATCCTGTCAAAATGCACAGTTAGGCTAGAACTGTTGTATGTGTTTTCACAATGCAGTAGTTCTTCCTTAGCAGTTTCCAATTCGACTTTACATTTATCAAAAGAAATTTGTAATTCAGCTAACTCATTTCTTAAGTCATTACAAACTTCTTCTAGATAATCACAACTAGCAGAAGCAACCTCACATTCATCATTTTTTCTTTCAATTTTTTCTTTCCTTCCTTATAGGCATTACTTAGTTCTAAACATTGATCAAGCATGGTTTCAAAGCAATCAAGTAAATTATTTCTATCATAGCTATACATCTCATTCCTGATAGTAGAAATACATACTTGTTGAGAGCTTAATCCCTCTGATCTTGCCATCAGACACTTCTTCTATTTAGCATCAGCAGTGAACACCATTCCCTTGTTGACAAAAGCTGTCATGCAAGCTTCAGCTTTTTCTTCATCTTCTTCTTCTGATCCAGAGTCAGAGTCTCCCTTAAAAGAAGCTATCATAGCCCTCTTAAAAGCTCTCTTGTCTTCTTTCTTAGATTGTTTGTCCTTCCATCTAGGACAGTCCCAGATCATGTGGCCAGTTTCTCCACATTTAAAGCATCCAGCATCAAAGCTCCCTTTCTTTGTGCCCTTTCCTTTGAATTTGTTCTTCTCTGCCCTAAATTGGTTCTCAAATCTCTTGGCCATCATAGAGATTTCATCTTCTTCTTCAACTGTTCCCTTCAGAGCCAAACCCTTAGCATCCCCTTTGACTTAGAATCAACCAACATCTCATGAGTCATCAGTGATCCTATCAACTGTTCTAGGGTTAAACAGGATAGATCTTTTGCCTAATATATTGCTGTCACCTTTGGAATCCATTCATCAGAGAGACTCCTCAAAACTTTCCTAACGAGATCTTCATCAGTAAAGATTTTCCCAAGAGATTTAAGGTCATTCACAATTGTCATGAACCTGGCAAAAGATTCAGTAATGTTTTCCTCTCTGTTCATGTTGAAGGGTTCATATTTTGACATCAACAAATCAATTTTTAACCTCTTAACCTCACTGGTTCCCTCATAAGCCAATTCCAGTGTATCTCAAATCTCTTTTGCGGAGGAACATGCAGAGATTCTATTTCATTCTCGCCAATTGCTTGTTGAAGAATGGACATAACCTTATCATTTTTCTCAAGTTTTTTATAATCAGATGTTAGATATTCACTTTCTTTCTTTTGAATAATTCTTCCCCCATCATCTGTTTTGGTTACTTGCAAAAGACCATCTTTTACAATCAGCCAACACTCATAACCTATGCCTATTATTATGTTATTCAATCTGTTTTTGCACCAAGCATAGTTCTTACCATTAAACTTAGGAGTTTTGTTATCATAACCTATTGCATTCATTTCTTGAGTACTCATCTTCTCAAATTGTTAAACTTATAAGAAGATCCTGCTCTGATACCAATTGTAGGATCTGGAAGTACTCAAGAGAGGGGGGGGGGGTGAATTGAGTACTTGGTAACTAATCGGATTATTGTCAATTTTTAAACAAACAAACAATTTAACTGTTCTAGCAGCGGAATATGAATAAAGCAATAAACAAATAACACCAAGATTTAACGAGGTTCAGCCAACTATGGCCTACGTCCTCCTACCCTAGTTATTTTATTAATCAACTCTGAAAAATATAATAATATTACTCAACTATTCAACCCAAACAGTTCACTCAACACTCAACACTCAACCTAAGTGTTTTCCCCCTGCGCACTTGAACTCTCATGCACTTGCAAATGAACTCTCAAATGCTACCCTTGATCATTAACCCCTCTGTTAATGATCTCAACACACAGTATTTGTTCTCTCACAAATTTGTCTCAAAACAAGAATAAGAGAATTGATTTAAAACAAGAGATGTTGTTAAGCTCTTCGAGAATAGTGTGTAAAAATCTCTCTCTCAAGTGCGTATGCTTTTTTCTTTTTCAACTAGAAACATATTTACTATGGCAAGGTAGGTCAGATTATATAGTAAAAGAAGTAGAAAAGATCAAAGAATCGAGTATATGAATATTCAGTCAATCAGAAAGATTTTCATGAATATTCATATCTTCCATAAAAGGAAGATATCCTTGATTTTATTTTTCACAAAATAAAATCAAGGATTCACTCGATCCTTGCTCTTTTCACTTCCTTTACATAATCTGAAATATTTTTGCCATAGATAAGTTGTTCAGTTTTAGAATTCAAATTTGAAAAACAATATTAAGCGTTTGAAAAATCGGATCTTATCAAAAACTTACTTCGAACAACTTATATGAATATAGGAAATGTTTTAGCAACTGTTACCATATTGTGTTAGAATCATAAAATGAAAACAGATTATGAAGAGACTTTTCAACACTTTACAATATGAAGAAAACAATGCACTTAACAACATTTACAAGGAGAGATGGCTAATAAAAAACTAAACTATCCTAAACTCTATGTAACATCAATCTTTGATCATCCATGAATCTTCAAGCTTATCATGATCAAATTGATTCTGGAAAACTACTAAAACTCAGACTTTCTTGCATCCACAAGAATTAGTACAACCAGTTTCCAAATATAACAGCTTCAAATCTAAGAGATATCAAACTGTTCCCTAGGTGTTCTACCAACTGTTTGTCATCACAACTGTTCTATCAACTGTTTGTCATCACTCAAAACATACATACATCAACACAAGGTATAGAACTCAGTTTGCATCTGTACTCATTATAATGGAACATCGACTGTGCATCGTACCGATAATCTTGTGGTTATGATCAATGCTTGTAGCCCTGCATCAACGAGTAATAATGCAGTAGTTGAATCATCAAACGCAGGAGCCGAAATTTGTGGCCAAGATATTTGGAACAACTGTGTTGTTCGCAGTATTTTCCGCGGTTTCATGGGTATAATTCTTAAGCCTTAAATTTCTATAATCATTGTTATTTCATTCTTTAACATCATTAGGGTTTTTGGGATTTTGCCATTTAATCGGTTTTATGCTTTCTTTTGGAGGTTTTAAGTAAAATATTAGGATTTGAATAATTAGTGGTAATGCACACCAGGTGTATGATGAAATGTCTGAGTGAAATTTGGCACACCCATTGTTTGTTCTGTTTTGGTTTAAGCAATCTTTACTGAATAGAATGTTTAGGAATCAATATGAGAGCTGGTATATGGTTTAGTTAGTTGTTTGTGGCACCTCTACTATGACTCTTCTCCATGGATATAAGAGTTATAAAGTTTATCATTCTTCAGCTAGGATTGGATCAACCCTATACTTTGAGCTGGGTTTTGTTGATCAAGCTTGATGAATTTTCTGCTTGATTCGTGTCCTGTGAGATTGTTCACCTAATTGGTGTGGGGTGGGGGTGGTGTCGGGCGGTGTGTGTGTGGTATGCATATCTATATCTCAAGAAGTATTCCGTTTTTACTTCTCATCACTGCATTCTTTAGGCACATTGTATAAAAGCACTATACAATTAGCCTTGTTCTCAATGAAAACATTTGTATACAACAAGAGTATGATGACATTGGGAACTTAACATGTTTGGCTGTGTCACCCGTGTGTAACTTATTATTCTTATGACTTCAAAATTAAACTTAGGGCCTTTGTTTTTGTCGATTAGAAAATGGAGTTGCAATATCGTATGAGGGTTTGATTGGAATTTGGAGGCAACTTCTTTCTAAATGAGCTGCAAGGTTACGCTCATTGACCTCTTCTGATTCTATCTAACATCTACTCTATCATTTTACAACTTTCGGGCTTCATCATAGGCTAAGTCAAAGCCCGAAATAATTTGTGATGAAGATTGAGGGAGACCTTAGTGCCCTTATATCCACTTACACTGGACAAGTTCTTTGTACCTTTTAAGTAGAAGTAATTGTGGTTGACCCATCCCTTACCTTTTCCATCTTTACAGTGTTCCTCATTAGTCTTTTTAGTGGCATGCTTATTTGCCAACCACCAAAGTTAGCATGCCATATCATATTAAATATTTCCACGCAGGATCATTTTAGCACAGTCAGCGTACAATCATCATATATAATCAGCGTATATATGTATTTCATTTTTTAAAAAATTTTCTAAATTAAAGAATTATACATTGCATTATACGTAACAAATTCTGTATTGTATGTATCTATTGGGTATAATATTTGTATTTATTGAGGTATATGTCACTGTATGTATCGAAATGATATTTGCTAAAAAATATTAATTATAATACATGCTTATGTGGCAGTGACGTGGCAAGTATATGTCTACGTGGCTTTATCACTTCAGTGGTTGGCAATTTAGCAAGCCATTGAATTTTTTTTGTCCTCATTATAAAGTCTAGCAGTAAAACAAGCATACTAAATCATCAGAAAACTTGGGAACTAAGGAAAACAAACTTGGCATATGCCACATAAACTTGCAAGTTTTCAGAAAAAATCACCTTAATATAGCATTGTTTTAATAGTGGGCTTCTTTTGTATAAATTGCAGCACTTGAACAGCAGAAAATCTTTGTGCCACTTGCCAAGGGAAAACAACTTCATACTGCAGCAATTCAGAGCGAACATGATCCTGGTGATTCAGATTTCCAAAGTAAAGATGATTTTGAAGCTAAAAGTAAAATTCAAAAAATCAGATTCAGATGATCAAAGTAAACCTAATATGATAACAGATATCCTAAGATCAGATTCAGATCACCAAAGTAAGCATGATCTTGATGCGAAAAGTCAACATGAAGTTCATAACTGTCATGTATTTCTGTGTTGATTCTTTGTGTTTTGTGTGTATCTAATTGTGAATTGTTGCTGCTAATTCATGTCTTTGGATTATTAAGCTTTTTAGGGTTTTATAGTGCTTTGTTATTGTTTAGATTAATTATTCCAAAAATTAATATTGGGTGTGCTAGGCGAGTGGTAAAAATTGATCGCAACCGAAAAGGAAGCTAAATTTAGTACTTGAATGTATTGCATCTTTGTCTTCTTATAAATTTGAAGAAATAATAATACGAAGTAATTATATTCTTTTGATATTGATACTTGAATGTGTTACATCTTTGCTCAATTAGATTCCTTTGGTATTGGTAAGCAATTCATGCATATATTGAGCACATATGATGTTAAGGATGTAGATAGAAAAGGAAGGAACTATGGGCTTTAACCAAGAATAGATATTTGGATCTTTAGTTCTTTACTACATAAATTCTAGCCTATTGCATTAACGGATTTATTGAATTAGGAAATTAATAGATGTAATTCTCAAAGTCTTAAACTGGTTGGACCTATTACCAAATCACATGTTAGGCTTTCAATATACATTATATAACCTCATTACTTTGCACAATCATCATTTATTTATTTTGCTAAACATTATGTATTTTTAACTACTTCTTCCGTTTTTTTAAGATGATACAATTTTTTATTTTGACAACTTCAATTTAGATGGTACACTTTTCATTTTTATCATAACTTTCTCTCTATCTCTCCCCTACCCACATGGGGTCCCCACTTTTTTTTCTCTATCTCTCTCTTCTCCAAAAAAATGCCTAGGAAAATGTGATATGAAAAGTTTATTATTTTTAAATAAACGGAGGAAGTATTATATTTGTCGATATGTATTTTAAACTATTATATTACTCTAACTAAACTCCTAAAATGCATTATATATAAGCAATTTTAATAAAAATAAATAAGTATTCAGACATCATTACCAATAATTATTAAACTTGATAGATTAATTTCTTAAGGACTAATTAACAAACGCTTAACTACAAAAATCGACTAAATTCAAGCTTTAGCAATGTTGGACAATATATATATATATATATATATATATATATATATATGTATGTATGAAAAACAATTATGTAGTAATAGATATACATATATGTTAATAAATATGCTTTGAAAATACGGAGTATAATACTTTAAACATGCATTAATTGATACTCCCTCCGTTCCTTTAAGTTTGATACACTTTCAATTTCCAATGCACATGTTATAACACCAATATATCTACCGTTATACTTTATAAAAAATTATAAAATGTTGATGTAAAAAAACAATATATCAAGACGATTCTAACAAGATCTCATATAACCATATTTTTTCTCAAATATCTCATGTTAAAGTTTCTTTCTCATTATACCCCAGATTCCAAACGTATCAAACTTAAAGGAAGGGAGGGATTATGTAACTATAAAAAGTATTTTTTTGATCAAAAGTAAAATCTAATTTTTTTTGAATATTTATTGCAATTAAAACAAGATGAAGTGTGGATTTAGAACATCTGTAATAGAACAAACCTCTTAAAGGTTTGTTTTAGGCCTAGGGGTGCTAATTGAGCAGAGCAGTTCGCGAGCAGCTCGAACTCAACTCGGTCAAAGCTCGTGTTCGCTCAAATCAGCTCGAAACTCGATAAGTGTATAAGAAATTCAATGATTTTCTATTTTACTATCTTTAAAAACCATAATTTATCTTGATACTTAGTAAAAATAATATATAAATACATTTGAGAAGAAAAAATAATACAATGAATGACATTATAAACATAAAACATTTGAATTTCAATAGGCCTAAAGCTTTAACGAGCAGCTCGTTATCGACTCGGCTCGGCTCGATAACTAACGAGCACGAGACGAGCAACCTTCTGCTCGTGACCGACTCGCTCGATTAGCACCCCTATTTATGCTACATCATCATTATACAAACCTTTTAAAGAAAAACCTTTCACTTGCAATAGACAAACCTGCCCAAAGTTTATTTGTGGGACCCAACAGTTATATATACATCCAATCATATAAATAATTTCTCACCAAATAAAAACATTAAATAATTTTTTTTTCCACATCACGTTTTACAAATCACTTACTATATTCATACCTTTCTCATCAACAAACCTCAAACCTCAAACCTCAAACCTCAAACCTCATCACTTGCAATAAGAAATTTGTCCACAAATGTCAAAAAATGAGAACAAACCTCGTGATAAACCTTTTATTGCAGTTACCCTTATACAAGGGTGATTCGTACAATTTTTTTAAACCTCACACCACTCTTGAAATAAAAACAAACCACTTTGAGTGCTCGACCAACCTCCTCACTCATTTTCTCTCGCTTTCCGTCGTCGCCTACAATACCAGTTCCACAGCCTACCGGAACACCACTCGCGTCGTCGCTGCTCAGAACTCACAGTAGGTTTTTTTTGGTCCCTTCCATTGGTTCATAGCTTAACTACTTGATTGCTAAGTTGTTTGATTTTATTTATTTATTTATTTAATATATTGTTAGATAGATCAATTGAGTGTTTTCTCTTTGTGTAACCGATTTTTTAAAAACTAGACTGATATATTGATTGATTGTTACTTGTTAGTGTTATTTTATGGATTTAGACATTTAGGGTTTATTTTTAGGGTTTTTAGCAATTCAGAATTTTTGGGAATGATATGATTTATTCATTAAATAATTTATTTATGCGGATATCAAGTGGCAAAGTGATGTTAAATTAAAACAGATTGGCAAAGTTTCAATATAAAAATTTGATATGGGAAGTAAAAGCATGTAAACTTATTTTTGTCAATTTTTCTCTCTATAATCGGCGCCCGGGTGTATATCCCTTTTTGGCTAGATAAAACAATAGGTCATTTTATGGATTTCCTCTTGTTGTTTTATAGAATTCTCCGCTTGTTGTTCTATAAAACAAGCTTGATGTTTTACCCATTTCAAAATTGATGGATTTCCTTTTGTTGTTTTATAAAATTTGCCTATTGTTTTATCGGTTTGTTGTTTTATAAAAGAAGCCTGATGTTTTATCGGTTTCAAAATTGAAGAATTTCCTTTTTGTTGTTTTATAAGATGTACATATCCGTATGAACAGTGCGCATATATAGCCGACTTAGTAGTGTCATTCTTATGGCAGTTTAGTGTTTTTCATAATTTGCGTTTGTTTCAATTGTAAATTTTTACACTAACTGATAAAACCAATGATGTGACTCATTCTTTTCAATGTGAAATCCATTGTTTTAAATTATGAGTTATCCATGGGTTACAACTTATTTAATTAATTTTTATAATTCCAGGTCAATATGGATATTCTTCCTTTCAAAAGAACTCTTAAAGCCTTCTTAAAAAAAGATAATTTTGATGGTGCACTGCGATTAGTTGTAAACCACATCGTTCGATGCATGGAAGAAAATGTTGAGAAGACTAAGGGAACAAGTCTTGTTGATATTCTGAATATCGTTGCCTCTGATTTTCTAACGTTGAACCTACCCTCAAATCCATTGCATAGACTAGAGTGTTTGGTCAACAAACTGCTTTCAAATGGCATGGTAGCAGATGCCCTAAAACTCGCTCGTGCACCGTATCCATCTGTGTTAATTGTTCCTATCTTGGAGCTGAGGCTGAGAATATTTTTCCATGAACAAAATATGGAAGGTAATTACTATTACTATATTTTTTTTATTATTATTTTTCTAAATTATTATTAATTTTTTGATTTATTTATTTTATTTTATAGAGTTTTGGAAGATTTTTCGAGCTTGGGAAGTCCACGACAAGTATGCATATGCAGAAACTATTTGTATTTTGGGGTGAGTGTTCTCATAGGCGGACCTATGTTAGAACAAGGGGGGACGGTTTTCCCCCCACTTTAAAAAAATTGGGTAAAAAATCTTAATTAAATCGAATTTATGTCGATTAAATTTGGATTTGATTTCAGTTTGACTTAATTTAATAATTTCGGGTAAGAATCGATTTGAGTTAATTTCTTTTTAAATTAGTCTAAGGTTCAATACTTTTTACTATTTTCTTTTTTTTCATCTCTTTAACATAGGAATATTTCGAGTATTGATTAAATTTTGTGAATATTTAGAACATTGTTTATCGAATTGTCAAACATTGATAATTTGTCCCCCCAAGATGAAAATCCTGGGTCCGCCAGTTCCCCCTCCTTCTATGATATTCCAGGGATCAAGGATTTTGTTTTTGTTTCTTGAATTAAGCTTTTTTGAAACCTTTAATCAGCATATGCATTCACGACATCAATGAAAGAAATTAAGAAATAAAAAATTGATGATCTTTGTTTTAAAATGGAAAATTTCACTAATATGAATGATGATTCCACTTTTGTGAGGTGGATGCCCTCCTAATTCAAGCTTTTTAGTGGCTTGATCACTCCAGCAAAACTCTCAGTAATATTTCAGATGATTTCTTGTTCCTTAATTTACTTTTGTTTATTCCCAAACTTGCCCTTATCCCCACTATTCAGCTCATAGATTTTGTTTTCTGTTTTATTTATTTATTTTCTTATTTCGTTAGGACTAGCTTTATGAATTTAGAAGGTGAAGGATATCTGGAGAAGTCTGTTGACTATTTTAGCAAAGGGATTTCTATGGCTAAAAGTGATGGACAACAATCTTTGTTAGAAAAATTGGAACAACAGCTGTCTGAGGCAGAAAAAAAGAAGAAGGGTGAAACACAGCCTGCACCAAAGGAAGCTAAACCTGTACAGATTGCAACAATTACGTCGCAACAAGCAGCATTTAAATTGCAGCAAGCTGTCGAGGAAGCAAAAAGACATGGTAGTATCTATCTCACTCTATGAAAATAAACAACAAAGAACTGTCAGTTTATCTCGTTCAAAATTGTTTGATCTGACTGAAACTGTAACTCACCGAACTGAAAATCAACTATCCCCAATTTGGGTGAAACCCTGAATAAAGTTGGGTGGCAAACTTCCAAATCAGCAATCGTGCATTTACCACATGTGGTAGAAAGTCTCGACCAACATAAGCCATCGAATTTCTGATGCTCGTGTCTTGAATTTGGAAGTTGTATGTTTAAAGATGTCGTTCCTTGTTTTTGCTTCAACTTCTATGATTAATAGTGCTAGTTCCTCCAAAAATTCAATAACCCCTGCAATAAGGATTTTGTTAGACTTTTTCTCTCTATTCTTCCCCAAACCCTTCTCTTTGGGGTCAGCTTTCATCAAATTTAAACGTCAATTCTCATCATTCAACAATCAACCTTATTCCCTTATTATCAATTTTCACTTGTTATAATAAAAAAAGGATGAGTTGGGGGTCCTAATTTGCGTTGAATCTTGCCCATTGAAGTTTTTGAATTTGTGAAATATTGCTACCTTTTATTATGGTAATTGAATTGGATAACCTTGTTCGGATTCAGGAGTCGAAGATTTAAATTTAGGGGATTCAAATCTTGGCATTGCAAATTTCTTAGTGTTCTTAGTTGTGATAAAGTCAATTGTTCTACTTTCATATAATTGAGTTAAATCATGTTGTGTCAATGTATGTAGACGGGCTAAAATAGTTATGTGAATTCACTTAACAGCTAGGAAATGGAGCTACTTTTTCATATAATTTGATCGGAATATTTCTTGCTATTTCTTTTGGCCCATGTGAAGTACTATTTTTTTATTTCATATGTGCTGTATGAAGTTGTGAATGTTGGTTGAACGTGAATCCCTTTTCTAAAGAGGTTTTACAAGTATTTTTTTTTAAATAACAATTGTATTTTAGACATTTTAAATGAACAATATCTAAATTTTTTGAGAATACTAATCTTGTTTGTTTTCTGATTGTGAATATAGAAAGAGAACTCTTGGATGAAGAAGAGGCCAGGATCGTGGCGGAGGCGAGAAAAAGGGAGAAGAAACGAGAAAAGAGTGAAGGAAAACAAATTGCGGAAGGGTCCAAGAAAGCTGTGGAGACAAAAGATGAGGGGGAAGGGTCCAAGAAAGCTGTGGAGACAATAGATGAGGGGATGGAAGGGGAAGCATATCTTTGGTTGAGGAAAGAAGACCTCGGAACGTAAGTTGGTTTTATTTGGCAATATTTTAGTTTAGGAAAATTAAACTAGTTAGAACTAACATGTTTTTTAACAACTCTGTTTGTAGTTCGAGATTACTCTTTCTGTTACTATGGAGTTAGATGTAGATTCTTTTATGGGGTCTACAAGGACTAACACCACTGAAGTCCAAAAATCATTTATTGTAGCTGACCAAGCATAGATAAACAACTTTCAAGATCTTGTTCATCTATGTCTCAGTCATGAGACTCTGTTGAAGGTTGACCAAAGTTTTAAGATGATGGATGAAGATAAATTTTTTCTTTTGACAAGTGAGGATGTATGCACGCTTTACTGCTTTTTTAAGCGTAAACTTAGCAAAATTTCTCCTAAATCAAATGAAGCTTGGTGGGATGCTATAATAGATTTATTTTTGAAAGTATTAAGGTATTAAGTAATATTGTGTTAAATTTTTTTTGGAATATTCTGTTTGTTATGGGTGTTTTACAGGTTAACCTTATTTTCTTTTGTTTATTAAAAACTAGAGGCGTGATTCGGGGGCTGATGTATTTGTTCGACAAAGACAAATCTTGCGGGAATTTAATTTTCAATACTTTTGTCAATTCTGAAGGAGAAGGCAGAATTCTGCCATCTATGGCAGCGGGGAAACAAAAACAGGACTTAGTACATTTGATAGATTTAATGCAGAGTGTAATCAAACTTGTTGTTCCCAGCCAAAGTGATATTTCTTTTCTCCCACATCATTTGAAACATTTTCTTGTCAAAGTCACAAAATTTCATGTGTAAGTTTTTATGCATCTAGAAGCTTAAAATCCTTGTAGTTTGTTAGTCTTTTTTCTGCATTTTGGTTTAAGATTTGTATATTTTTTTATAATGTACTCTTTTTTCCACAGGTCCTGTCCATTGGAGTTTGTTATTGATCACCCATATTTTTGGAATGCGGCGGAAAAAATCAGTTTTACCTTCAAATTGAGAGAGTTGGTTAAGCGGAATTCTAAACCTTTTGTAGAGTAGCTTAAGATACTTAAAGTATACGAAACTTGGCCGGACAGGCTTCAACATGTCTACAAAAAACTTTTTGACAATGCGAAAAAGTGCAAGAAGACTATAAAAAGTTACCAGAACAATATTGATATTGTCCGATTTTATGGAGTTGTCTATACTCATATAAATGAGTGGGAGTACAAAAAAGATCGAAATTACAAGGTTTGAGCTTTTGTTTTAATTTGCTATACATCCCAATGCCTTAACCTTTCATCTATGACACATTTTTTTTTTGGGTAGAGATTTAGTGATGAAAAGATCGAGTAAGATTTGGCAGGTTTTTTTTCCAGATTTTTATGCAGACATGTTTTGGTGCTTGTGCTCGTGCAACCAGAAAAATATGTAAGTGACAACTTGATTTTGTGTAAAAAGTTCCACAATTGACTGATTTTAATTTGAACTTTTTACCTCTTGTGTTAGGGGCATAACCGATGACGATTTGAGGGGTTTATCCACAGTTCTTTCTTTCAGTGAGTTTTTAAATTATAGTCACTATCAGCAAAATAGAGCAAAAGCCTATTTTGCCTCTGTCACCTTTCTTTTTTTGTCCGTCTCTCACAGGAGGGAACTAAAAGGAGCAGGATGCTGCCACGAGTGGTGAGTAATTCTTGTACTCCCAGGGTTATTTGAATTGATAGTTGATGATAAGAGGATGGATAGTTAGCAAGTGCCGGTCTAGCTATAATTTGATGCACAATTATTTATGTGCTTCTCACTGGTTTTATTCTTTGATTAATGTTAGTTCTAAATTTTCTTTGATTGAAAGTAGAATAGTGTTGGACTATCTAATGTACGGATGAAGCTGTCTTTAATTAAAAATTTTGAGCTAAATATGTTTGTCATTTGCCATAATTTAACATGAAGGTTGTTGTTAACAAATGTAAGCGGCGTATCAAAAGTATTAGTATTACCTATAATATAAGCAGGAACATTATAATGTTTTACATTTTTGCATTGGGCGCGCTGGCACAAAAATTTTGATAGTTATTTTTGGGTTACACTTAATTTGCGACAAAGCTGTAGTTTATGTTTGCATACACTCCTTTTGTAAGAGGAGAGATAGTGGAGTCTTCGAATATTAAAGAATCTGGAAAAGTAAGCCCTTATCTTGGATTTCCATTACTTGATGCCTTGATGGTAGACCTATCAAATCTAAAGTGCAGTTCATTGTTCATAAATGAAAGCTGGGTTGGAAAGCTGCTTGTCTTCCTAGGGCCGGTAGACTTACTCTTCTCAGGTGTACTTTAAACATCATTCCCAACTATTTCATGCAGCTATTGTAGCTATTGTGGCTTCCTGCTTCTTCCAAAAAGGAGATTAATAGATTAATGGCTAACTTTTTGTTGGGGAAGAATGAGGAAAAACAGATAATGAACTTAGTTGGAAGAGAATTAGTACCCCCACTACTGGAGGAGGTTTAGGTGTGAGATGTTTGGATTCATGGAAAGAGGGGACAACTTGGCAGCTAGATTCCTGAGAGATAAATATTTGAAATCTGACTGGTCTTTCAAGGCCTTTTCAAATGGCTCACATATTTGGCAAGGTATGGGTACAATGTGGGAGAGCTACCTTTCAACAATCTACTGGAAAGTAGGTAATGGAGATAAAACTTTTGTGTGGACTGATAAGTGGCTCAATGGGAATTCACTTAAGGCAATGTTAGCAGGCCCACTGTTACAGCATGATTCTACCTTAACTGTGAAGGATTGTATTACCTCAATCTGCTGATATGATAACATGAGTTCATATCCCTTACCTCCTGATATCATGTTGCAGTGTAAGGCTAATATGGAAATGGGAATGTTGGATGATCTTAGCTATTCCAGTTTAATTATAGATGGAAAATTTAATTCCATTAAGCTTTTCAGCTTCTAAACTCCTAATTTAGTGATGCTAAGGATATCTCTTGGATATGGAAACTTCATTGTGCCCCTATAATTAATTTTTTCACTTGGCTTGCAGTGTTGGATAGACGCTCTACTTGTAAAATTCTCTAAAAGAGGGGTATTACATCTTCTGAAACTTGTGCCCTATGCCCTGGTGTGATTTAAGATGCAGAGCATGTTCTCAGATCCTGCATTAGAGCTAAGGCTTCCTGGTCTTTAACCTTTCATAATGCAAATCCTTCTTTCTTTCACTCCCCACTAGTAGAGTGGTTGTTTATGAACTCTAAACCTACACACATCTACCCAAATCAACATAATCTCACCCTGCTTCCCAGGCATATTCTCTTTCCCTATGCTTTGTGGTCTCTTTGGCTTCAAAGGAACGATGTAATCTTCTCTAATTTACACAAAAATCCTGAAATGTGTCTTGACAAAGCTCAAGCTCTCGCTTGGGAATTTTCTCCTGCCAAGACCAACCTTTTACTCTCTCTTCGTCTCCATCATACCCCACTATTCGTTGGCAGCCGCCCCCTCCAGGTTTCATGAAGTTGAATTTGGATACTTCCTTTGTGGAGTCTACTAAACCTACTGGAATTGTTGGGATTCTCAGAAATGAGCAAAGATTTTGGATAAATGGTTTTTATAGAACTTGTTATGCTAATTCTGCTTTATGTGCTGAACTTTTATGTATCATGGAAGGCCTAAAACTATTAGAAGCCGAACAATTGTCTGATTTGTCTCATGTTACAATTGTTACTGATTGTCAGAAAGATACATTGTTGCTGCTGCAAGATTCTAATGTGAAAGAACTTATTCGAATATTGTGAAATATTGCAGGGAACTATTTCAACAGATGCAACAAGTGAAGATAGTGTTTAGTAGAAGAGAGGAGAACAAGCCTGCTGATTCATTGGCAAAGCATTATAGGAAGAAATATCATAATGTAGGAAGTTTTGTAATAATAGATAATTCACCAGCTGAGATTAACCATGTAATTCAAGAGGATTACCCTCCTTAACTGCTATAATAAGACTCTTTGTTTAATCTGAAAAACCATCTGCCTGATTTTAATGTGTGATTCCTGCTGAACATTTGGTTGATTATGGCATTCATGTTTAACATCTGTTTGCTTAATCTGTCCCGCTGAACATTTCTCTATTTCTCTCACTGTTGAACTTTTGGTCCATGGAACTACATCCTCAAACGTGCACTTTCTTTTCTTCATGTTGGGTCACAAATGAGAGCATAGTTGTGGTTATTGTAGGCCTTTTTGTGCAGTGGCTTGTTATGTTACTATTGTATTACAAAGTTTCAAGGATATATTGGTGACTACTGAGAATGCATTTTAGCCTTCTGCAAATGCTATGATTAAGGATACATGGGGAGGTCTAGTTCACGGTTTTGCCTTCTCCAAAATTGATTTGTTAAGAGGTCTTTTTTTTTTGGGAACTTTAATGTGATGGAATGTGAGGAGGCGGAGCAGATATTTGAGTTAAACAATAAAAATGCAATTATGTAACTATATGAGAAGTATTCACATTTCACAATTACCTAATAATTAGTTATTGGAAAAATTGATAAGAATAATCCAACCTTTGGCCGGTCTTCCACCAATGGTACCACCTTCAATTAATCCAGGTATAATCCTACTTTTGACACCCATATTCTCTCATTGGTATGGAATGATGGAAACCTGTTTGACAGGCCAAAATGACCGTTGACTTTTTTTTAAAAAAAATTAAAAACTAAAAAAAAAAGGAAAACCCCCAGCCCACCCCCATTCCCGCCCTTGTCCACACTACTGCCACCCCCCCCCACCCCCACCCCCATTTCCTCCCCGTGCCCCCACTGCCACCACGTGCCACCCCACCCCCTCCCCTTCCCCTGCCAGCCTCTCCCTCCCTCGCTGTCTCCCCTTCCATGCACACCACCAATGCCCCTTTTCCATGACTGGAAAAAATACCGTATCAATGTCGTTGACACTAGTGACATTAGTACGTGAATTTTGGAGGGTCAAAGGGTGTGGCTGCCGACGGGAGAAGAGAGGAGGGTGGTGGTCGCCGACGGTTCATTCAAATTTCTGCCTTTGGAGGTCGGGGCAGGGGTGGGCATTTGGTTTCCAGGTAGTTCCGACTGATCTAGGGGTGTTGTTCGTGAATTTTGGAGGGTCAAGGGGTGTGGCTGCCGGCGGGAGAAGAGAGGAGGGTGGTGGCCGCCGACGGTTCATTCATATTTCTGCCTTCGGTGGTCGGGGCAGGGGGTGGGTTGTTGTTTCTGGGTAGTTCCGACTCTAGGGGTGTTGTACGTGAATTTTGGAGGGTCAAAGGGTGTGGCTGCCGGAGGGAGAAGAGAGGAGGGTGGTTGCCGTCGACGATTCATTCAAATTTCTCCCAGATCTGCGAGTACCCCACTACCGAACCCCTTCTACTGCCTTCAGTGGTAGGGGAAGGGGTGGCAGCGGGGGAGGGGGAGGGTGGTAGGGAAGGGGGAGGGTGGCAGGGGAAGGGGAGGGGTGGCAGTGGGGGAGGGGGAGGGTGGCAGGGGAAGGAGGAGGGGAGGGGTGGGTTTTTTTTTAAGTTTTTTTTATTTATTAAATCAGATTTAAAATTTTAATTAAAATTTTAAGTTTAAACTATACTTAATTAGCTATTAATCACGTAATTAGGAAGATTACCTGTAATTGTAGGTCACCAACAGGTGAGGGACCAATGAGAGAATATGGGTGTCAAAGGTCGGATTATACCTGGATTAATTAAAGGTGGTACCATTGCTGGAAGACCGGCCAAAGGTCGGATTATTCTTATCAATTTTTCCTTAGTTATTTACTTATTTTCATGCATTTGATTTACATAAGATGGCACAGGCAACATCTATTTTGCTCTTTCAAGTTTCAACAATCTTCTTCTGTTTTCATAGTATAAGACCGTTTTTTGGTGTTTATTCTCATCAACTACATGATTTTTAAAACTTGGGACTTGCTATAAAATTTCAAACATTTTGCACTAGGTGTGAAGGGTTTGGAACAGGATTTCCTACAACAATCTGATCATGTCCATTGACAAACCCCCCATCTTAATTTTGATGACAACGACGAGGATAATTTTGATGACATTCTACATTATGTTTTTTGGGTTCATTGTAGCATTTATTTCTTAAGACCTGGAATAGATATCACTAAGTGAATTAGCCAAGCTTACAAAGAAAAATAGTGCAAAAACCAACTTGCGCAGTGCGCTAAACCGGCATATAAAAGAGGGGGTTTGTAAAGCATTGTTAGCTTGCTGTGTGGATGACAGTTGAAGAATTCTGTAAAAAGTGGCCATATGCTCATATTCCCTTCTTTTTGAGGAATAAGGAGCAGTTATATATAAAATTCCTAAACTCCCATGACATAACATTATTACATGTTGTATGGGTATAAATACCCTCTCCCTAATATACGGCCCAAGGCCCAAACGACACGAGGCCCACGCTCACTTTACTATATAAGCCCCTCATAGGGCTAAGGTAAAAGGATCCAGAATCCATTCTCTCTCCCTACACCCACACTCTCTCTATCTAAAATGAGTACTGACTTGAGCGTCGGAGAGCCCGTCCTCGGGACACCCCCGGGAGTTTGGGTTTCATGTGCAGGTTCTTGGCCGGAGCTCGGACTGGGACCGCTCATATCCGCCGGAAAGAGGTACGACACTTTTGGACAGAAACAATTTGGCGCTAGAAGGAGGGGAAGAGAAAAAGCGCCCATGGAAACCCACCATTTCCATGGCTACATTGCTAAAATAGCTATTCTATGGTCTGAAACACTCCAATTCAGACCAAAATCCACTAGATCTACAACAACTCCACAAAGTAAAAAGGAAGGGAGGAGGCGAGTAGCACTGGATACTAGTGCAAGAAACTTTTTCTTAAATGTCTAACTCTTTCGGTTCCCAGAATAAAAAAATCCTTACTCTATGTGGCTGCAGTAAGACGTTTATTGATTGGATAACAGTTTCAGTTTCTTCTGCTGCTTCATCCCCTTCAAAGAGGTCAGAAGTTAGTAGTAGCTTTGGTGAAGATATCATTTTGGCTGCAGCATTTCTTGTCATGAACGTGAAGCAGCGACCCTGTTACTTGTAGAACTGATCTAGCTCAGGACCTGAGCTTGAAATTAGTCCCTTCTTCTTCTACTAATATATCAAACCCCTTGATTATGGCATAAAACAAAAAGTCTCCCCCACTCATGCTAGTCATTTACCATTAAGTTTTCTCCAAAATGTTGAGATGTTGCTGAGATTTGATGATTAGAGCTGTAATTAAACACGCTTCTATGTGATTCGAGAAATTGGGGCTTGGACACAAGCAAAATCTCCCTATATTTGGTCTGGATACATAATGCCTACAAGGTGTTTCAGAAAATGCCTAACCCAAGTAATTCAGAGCAAACCAACAAACCAACCTATAAAGTAGGAGTATGCACCAGACCAAGCAACAAGGAAATGGGGTCTGCAAAATCCCAACAGTCTGCAAACCCAGCATGCACACCCCACTCTGGAATCTGCAGCATCACTTTGGAAATTCGCAGATGAATATCAAGGTCTGCAACACACTCCCAGAGTCTACAACGTCGATCAAAGAGTATACGTTAGCGAGAATGGTCTGCAACACCGCAGACTTCCTGGTCTGAGAAGGCCAGCAGAGCAGACCCATACAATTGGCAGACCTTCACACAGCAAACATCACCAGACCCGGACAGACTTCTACAAGCTGCATCAGGTCGGCAGAGGGTGATGATCTGCCATGCTCGTTTAGCATGCTGCAAATGGATAAATGCAGAAAGCAGACCTCAGACACTTCGCAGAGGGCAGACCACATAGTGTGAATTGAGCAGAGTAGATCACCGGACTCGAGCACATCGGATCAGAGCTCGCTAAATAAGTTCAGAGAGGCCAGTCTGCAATGATTATCAGAGCATCGGCAGACCCAGGGGCGTACTCAAGCAAACTTATTTATGGCCGACACTCTGCAAAAGAATGGACAGAGCAGACCCACGCAGACTCATAATTTGCTTCAGGCTACCAGAGCATAATCATACGCACCAAGCCAGTCACTATTATCGACAAATCAGACTCGGCTTCGCAGAGTGCAGGCTCGGCATGCTATCCAACATTGTATGCATTATGTAGTTGGAGTATTCACTTCATACTGGTGGACTTACTTTCCATATATGAATGCCCCGACTCCTCCCGGAGAGAACATCGAGCTAAGTGCTCTGCTGCCATTATTATTGATATTAATTTTGCTTACTTTTGGTGCAAAATTAGATTGAATTTCATGGTGAACGTTGTACTTAGCTCCAAAATATGATTATTTGTCAATGATTATCTGAAGAGTTAAACCAACATTCATTGTATTTGATTTTATGGCATGATCAAATGCCATCTTTCGACCTTTATATATGCCTATTTGGGAATATACTACTCTTAAATTGACCTCTAATTCAACCTAAGAGTAGGGGGCAAATGAGTACATATGACCCAACTTAATGGGAAATTTCCTTGGAATATTCATTGTAGTGCTCGAGTATACGTGACCCAACTTGCTGAATTCATTGTAGTGCTTGATTATGAAAGCACCTATTTTTTGAGTCTGCACATAGTATTGAAGGCTTCAGCAGGCTATTAAGCCGCTTAAAAGATATATTCTGTTATTATTATTGCAGACACATCTTATCGAAGACTCTAGTAGGCTTAAACCTGCTAAAGAGGTTTTCTGTTATTATTATCGCGGACCCCGCCTCAGACAGAGGGCCCTGCCCATTATTATCATTAGCAGATCCTCACTTCAGACAGAGGATCTTGCCTCTTATTTTTATTGAAGACTCCAGCGAGCTACTAAGCCGTTGGAAATACTTAAGCGAAGAGCTAAGTATAGTTACAAATCGAACTCTGCTGAAGAAGCAGAGAGATTTGCTGAAGAAGTAGAGCGAAGGACTTAAGCGAAGAGCTAAGCTCTTTACCGTCATTATGAGCAGATCCTCACCACGGATAGAGGATCCCGCTCCTCATTATTATCGCAGAGCACCATCTCAGAGGGCTCTGCCGTTATTTTTACAGCAGATCCTCGCTTCAGACAGAGGATCGTGCTCATTATCATTACAGCGGATCCTCGCTTCAGATATAGGATCCTGGCAGATCCTCACTTCAGACAGAGGATCCTGCCCCTTGTTATTATTGCAGATCCCATCTCAGACAGAGGGCTCTGCCATTATTTTTATAAGCAGATCCTCGCTTCAGACAGAGGATCCTGCTCCTTTTATTATTGCAGAGCACCATCTCAGAGAGCTTTGCCATCATCATTAGCAGATCCTCACCTCAGATGGAGGATCTTGCCTATTATTATTTCAGCAGATCCTCACCTCAGATAGAGGATCATGCTCACTATTATAGCAGATCCTCTCTTCACAGAGAGGATCATGCTCTCCATTATCATAGAACCAAAAATATTAGCCACTTGCAGACTAGGAGGGGAAAAAACCCACAGTCTGGCAAAAGAAAATAGGGTCTGAGTCAGACTGAAGGCTGAAGAGGCTCTTCAGACACAAAAGTAAACTATATAATGAAGAAAGGGAGTCGGCCAAAAGGTTAACTCTGTCCAAGAGCCCCCTGAGGCCCGCAGAGTGATCGGATGCCGACTCGACTTACCGATGTCATAGACCTCTACCTCTAAACCTGCGGGGCCGAAGGCCCAAAAAGCAGCAAGGATAAGTCATAGACACCTAAGGCTAATGGGGACGCGAGAGTTCCTAAGAACCAAAGCGTACCCCGATACGAAAAAGATGGCAGAAGGAGCTAAAGGGCGAACCCCAAAACTCCCAGAATCATCATGACTTAGGGCGTCAAAATACCTCCTCTGCTCTGCTGTTATTGAATCTTTGTCATACATAAGGCAGAGCAGAAGAGTAAAGGGCCCCTAAAGTCCCAGCTCTGAGCAAATCTCACCGGCCACCAAGCCAAGTAAGCGAAAACACTCAGATATATTGCTTGATATATCTCCTTGTTATAGCAGATCCCCGCTTCAGACAGAGGATCATGCTCATTATAGCAGATCCTCGCTTCAGACAGAGGATCATGCTCCTTATTATAGCAGATCCTCACTTCAGACAGAGGATCATGCTCCTTGTTATAGCAGATCCTCGCTTCAGACAGAGGATCATGCTCTTATTATTATCGCAGACCCCGTCTCAGACAGAGGGTTCTGCCACTACTATCATTAGCAGATCCTCACTCCAGACAGAGGATCATGCTCCTTATTATAGCAGATCCTCGCTTCAGACAGAGGATCATGCTCATTATAGCAGATTCTCGCTTCAGACAGAGGATCATGCTCCTTATCATTAGCAGATCCTCGCTTCAGACAGAGGATCATGCTCCTTATCATTAGCAGATCCTCGCTTCAGACAGAGGATCATGCTCCTTATCATTAGCAGATCCTCGCTTCAGACAGAGATCATGCTCCTTATTGTAGCAGATCCTCGCTTCAGACAGAGATCATGCTCCTTATTACAGCAGATCCTCGCTTCAAACAGAGGATCATGCTCCTTTTTATTAGCGCAGACCCCGTCTCAGACAGAGGGCTCTGCCATTACTATCATTAGCAGATCCTCGCTTCAGACAGAGGATCATGCTCCTTATCATAGCAGATCCTCGCTTTAGACAGAGGATCATGCTCCTTATTATTAGCGCAGACCCCGTCTCAGACAGAGGGCTCTGCCATTACTATCATTAGAAGATCCTCGCTTCAGACAGAGGATCATGCTCCTTATCATAGCAGATCCTCGCTTTAGACAGAGGATCATGCTCCTTATTATTAGCGTAGACCCCGTCTCAGACAGAGGGATATGCCATTACTATCATTAGCAGATCCTCGCTTCAGACAGAGGATCATGCTCCTTATCATAGCAGATCCTCGCTTCAGACAGAGGATCATGCTCCTTATCATAGCAGATCCTCGCTTTAGACAGAGGATCATGCTCCTTATTATTAGCGCAGACCCCGTCTCAGACAGAGGGATCTGCCATTACTATCATTAGCAGATCCTCGCTTTAGACAGAGGATCATGCTCCTTATCATAGCAGATCCTCGCTTCAGACAGAGGATCATGCTCCTTATCATAGCAGATCCTCGCCTCAGACAGAGGATCATGCTCCTTATTATTAGCGAAGACCCCGTCTCAGACATAGGGTTCTGCCGCTACTATCATTAGCAGATCCTCTTTTCAGACAGAGGATCATGCTCCTTATTATTATAGCAGAACCTCGTTTCAGACGAAGGATCCTGCTCATCATCATTGCATGTCCACGTATCATCGTTATTGCGGACTTGTCTATAGCATTCTAATCTAAGTCTGCCTCCTTCGCTGCAAGCAAAGCAGACAGACTGGGGGGCAAGGATACGTATGGTAGGAGGAAGAAGGTAGCAAAGAAATAGCATATTTTCTTTCAAAAACTACTCAAAAGAACGCAGAAAATACAAATCTAGCAAAGGCTCTAGACGACGCTACATTCTTGCTCATCAGAGCAGACTCTCAAACTGGTGAAGCAACATTGCAGACTACGTAAGCAGACCTCCATTAGAGGATGCTACACAACAGATTATTAGAGCAGACTCCTAAGCAAAGGAAGTTGCATCTCTTATTACATGAGAAAATCCTCAATTAGAGGATGATACACCTTAGCTCATTGAAGCAAGCTCTCTGACTAAAGAGGCTATATCTCACAGCAGAGACTCGATCACGCAAAAAGGTCATCATGAAGACATACATGTCCAATACCATGAGGAACCAAGTGAATAAGCCCAATATAGTTCAAGTTCAATCAACGATTATCACTCGAACTAGGGGGGCAAATTGTATGGGTATAAATACCCTCTCCCTAATATACGGCCCAAGGCCCAAACGACACGAGGCCCACGCTCACTTTACTATATAAGCCCCTCATAGGGCTAAGGTAAAAGGATCCAGAATCCATTCTCTCTCCCTACACCCACACTCTCTCTATCTAAAATGAGTACTGACTTGAGCGTCGGAGAGCCCGTCCTCGGGACACCCCCGGGGGTTTGGGTTTCATGTGCAGGTTCTTGGCCGGAGCTCGGACTGGGACCGCTCATATCCGCCGGAAAGAGGTACGACACTTTTGGACAGAAACACATGTGCTTGTTTGATAGCACCAGGTGGCTCATAATCTCATATTGCCCCTTCAAAACTTTTCTGTATTAATTCTATGCTTGAATTACAGGAACTACTAGCAAAGTGAAAAGGATTAGGACTTAATATCATAATCCTTGTACGCCTAGTTTAATGCAACCTCTTTAAGTTGGGTATTTGGTTCGGCTGTTTTAGATTCCTCGAGCTCAAATGCTGCAATCCCCTTATATTGTTCTGATAGATCGATACCCTGCATATTAAAATCATGTGGGTATCTTTAGTCGTATCACCTAATCAAAGATAAACCTACAGTCCTCTAACTATGGTAGTCAATGGAAGCAAGGTCGAATCCACAGGGAGACAAAGTTTCTAAATTAATATCCAATCGATTCAGCTACTCCAGATGAAATCAGGGAAGAATTAACTGAACTAATAATTAAACTAAAGAAAACAAATCAAATTGAAGATTTAACTATAGACTAAAAACCTAGGGTATTAGGTCGGTCCACCATGCTTATACCAATCAAATAGGGTCAACTACTATCAAAACCTAAGTCAAGAGTCGGGAAATTGGAGCACATGTTGAGCTATGGTTAAGACTCAACGCTCATAGTTCAACATACGCCGCATATTCACTAACGTAATCAGAACTACTGACGTGTCCTAGGCCTCTAGTCGTAAGACGGATCTGTGCAAACAACTATTAACCACAAGCAATCAATGAAATTGTACACTGACATTAATTACTCAATAAAGAACAAACCACATCACAATCACCCTAATCAAGCCCTAGAAATTGATAGAAATCTAAATCACAATCATGGTATAAACATGGCTTTCCTATCTAACACCCTAGAAAGAGAATTACTCACTCATAATCGAGTTAACAATAACAAAACTAATATGAAACCCTAATAGTTGCATCATGAATGATTGAATAAATAAACTAAGCAATTGAGAATAATAAAAGAGATTATGATTAGAAAGAATACCAATTGACAGAAAGCAGGAATTTTTATTGAAATCGGAACAGGTTCAATCACCTTTAAACTAATCTAAAGTGTTTAAATTAAACTAAGAACAATGTGAAATAAACTAGAGTCTAAAGCAGTAAAAAGATGAATAAAAGATGTCCCTAAAATAATCGGGAAAAAGGTATTTATAATACCCCAAAAGTCTAATTAAAAAAGGAAATAAAGATATAATTTCCGCGTCGACGAGTGCGGGACCCGATCGGGCAAAGCTCACACAAAATATGATCAACTTTTGCTTCCTAATTCAACGCACAGCTCAGCATCAAAAAAATAGGAGTTTGGGCCTCCACCCGATCGGGTCGGGCACTGTTGCCTGATCGGGTCCATAATAAGAAACTCCATCTTTTCTTTTCTTGCGTACAGTGACAGGAGCAGCAATAATAGTTGGTGGGCCACCTTGGTTTGTCTTCTTGCAGTTGAGCACTTGACTTGGAGAGTAAGGCCTAGTAGCATATGACACGCATTGCAGCACAGCAACATTTTAATCAAATCCGTGGGCCCCATTGTCCCCTATCACGCAGCAACAACGCATAAAGAGCTGGGCTGGCCCACCCGATGGTCCGCCCGATCGGGTGCTGGATCGGGTCCAGCCCAGTTAGCTCTCTTTGGACGCTCAGCTCAACCAATTGGCTTTAGAATAAAAAATGTGACCGCCCGGTCACCCCCCCGATTGGGTCTTTATTGCCCGATCGGGTTGGGCTTAAAATGTCAACTTTATTTTCTTCGCTTTTCCACCCGATGGGATCGGGTGATGTCCGCCCGAACGGGTACGAAACTTCTCCGCCCGATCAATAAATCGTCGCCCGATCGGGCCATTTCTTGCCCGATCAGAGTACGGGAAGCTCCTTTTGACTCTTTAACTCTTAATTCTTCACGTTTAGAGGTCTTGGGGCCCCCTAAACTATCTATAAAGCTCGTGAGCCATCATACGTGCCTCGTAACATCTCGTAAAGCCGTGATTGCTTCCAAATAACTCGAAAATAAGGAGAAAACTCCCTAAAACCTGCAATTCAATACTAAAACACAGAACCACAACTATATACGATAGTTAGCACAAAATAGCTCCCAAGAGCTCCAATGACGCACAAATTAGCTTGTAAATAAGGGAGAAAAGTCTATATAAATACGTGATATCAAACTCCCTCAAGCTAAACCTTTGCTTGTCCTCAAGCAAACAGAACATGAACATGGAATAGATTGCCTCACCCCATAGATAAAAATCAATCAAAGCTCAAAACATATTCAAGACTAAGAAACATTCAAGCAGGCATAATTCAAGTTTGGCTAATTCTATGCTTTTCTGTATTAATTCTATGCTTGAATTACAGGAACTACTAGCAAAGTGAAAAGGATTAGGACTTAATCTCATAATCCTTGTACGCCTAGTTTAATGCAACCTCTTTAAGTTGGGTATTTGGTTCGGCTGTTTCAGATTCCTCAAGCTCAAATGCTGCAATCCCCTTATATTGTTCTGAAGATCGATACCCTGCATATTAAAATCATGTGGGTATCTATCCTTGAACGCTGTGGTTTGGTTGATTCCATCAGACATCACCTCATCAGCTGCGATCTTACTGTAAAGCATAAATTGTACAATCCCTCCAACTATTTTCATGAGCCTATACAATCAGGGGCGAAGCCAGGAGTTTACAGTTAGGAGGGCCGGCCGGCCAACAGTGGACTGAGCAAATCCGTTTACGATTACCCATTTCCAATTTTTGTCGGTTAAGCGGCGATATAGATTAGTGAAATTTTCGAGCCTAAAGAAAAATAGGTTCAATTTCTGTCGGATAACAACTTTTTAAACGTGTTGTGTATATTCATTACTTCATAAGTTCACACATGAAACCGCTATACTCCTAGTCTCCCATTAAAATCGAACCCAGAAAAATAAAAAGGCACAATTCAATAACTACATTAATTCAAAAAATACTTCTAAATTCAACAGAAATTGTAAAAATCAAATCATAAAAAAGATAAGGAAAAATTAACGTCAACAGTCCAAACTATGGACCATGAACCAGAAAAGGTCCACATTGTTGAAAATCAGAAAACATCCAAACTTTAGGTCCAATCTTCTCAAAATGGACCCTCTTACCGATCCACCTGCTGTAGCAGGTAAAACACACGTCACGTGCGTTTCACGTGACTTTTTAATGTAAAGAAAATATTTTCCAATTTTTTATTTCATTTTTATTTCCTGTTGACTTTATTTCCTCCCTTTTTCCTTTTGTCACCTTTTTTTCTTACGTTTTCTATTCTTTTCCCTCTTACCTCACTTTAACCCTTCTCTCTCCTTCAACTCGTCATCTCCCTTTCCACCAAACCTACTGAACCACTATGAACATTACTCAAATTTTCAAATTAAAATCTCTGTGTTTTTTCTGTAGTAATTTAGGGCACTTTGATCTCATTGATTGCTGTAAGAAGATGGAGGAAGCAGAGATTAGAGCGAAATAAAATGAAGAAGAACAATGGAGGAAGGTAAAAAGCCTAGTTTTTTCAATAACATAGCTGTATTGATTGTGTCAATTGGGCTTTCAAACTGCTACTCTTGAATTTAGATTTTTGAATTTCCAGTTTTTGCTTCGAATTGGGGGTTGTAGTTGCTTTATGACTTTTCTATGGTTTGTGTTTGATGTATGTGCTCTATTGGGTGTATATGTTCTGTTTTGCGATTAGTATTATTTTGGGAAATTGTATGATTTGTTGATTTGTTTATGTTTAGTTTCAATTTTTTGGGTAGAATTTTTTCTGTGGTTCAATTTAGCGTTTAAGAGTGTTTTATATTTTTGAATTTTGAATGTGTTGTTGCTTTGTCTATTTAATGTAGTTCATGGAAGAAAACGTGACTTTGAGGATATGGCATGGGGGCGTGTTCAAAAAAATTGCCAATGGGTTAGTGTATTTGGGTAGTGAAGCTAAAACATAGTCTGTTGACCCTGATTTCATATATTGGTCGTTGTTGGAGGACTTGGCTAAACAATCTGGTGATTATAGCAAGATTTTGTCAATGCGTTATCTTATACCTAGTTCCACTCTTGATGAGGGGTTGAGGAGGGTTTATCATAAAGGCTTTTGAATTAAGGGACATTGTCATAAAGAGTAGGGCAGTTTATATATATGTGATTCATGGGGTTGATGAGCCTAAAATCATAACTGAATGTCATCCACTTCCCCTACCTGATCCACAACCAATTTCCACAAAATCCCCTGTAAATAATTCTCCCACTACTATGTCACCCAAAGAGCCAACATCTCCCAAAAAGCCAAGACTTCCTAGAAAGCAACCTCATCACATGGACAAAGCAACTCCTCAAACAAAGACACCTCCTAGACGTACCCCACAGAATATTGAGTCCCCTCTAAGGAGGAGTCTCATGTTTAAAATATCAGTTCGAAACAAAGATATATCTTCAATAAATGTACCCTCCCACTATGGAGATGATTCCGCCTCTATATATATTAAACACAAACCCAGAATGCTCATTATCAAAACCCACAGTTGAAATATTTAATGTTGATGAAGATGAGTATTACAAATGGTATGATTGCAGACCTAAAAGTCCTTTACCTTTTAATGAGTTGGTATATGGAGGTTACAGTGAGGAAGAAGAGAGTGATTCTGAGTATGGACCAGACATTGATGTTGAGGATGTCGAGGATGTGGTCACTGACTTAGAAGATGAGGGTGGTAATGTAGAAGTGGATCGGAGGGAGAGGAAGAGGAGAAAGATGACTTTGATGTGGAAGCTGATGATGCAGTGATGAGGAGTTTATTGAGGCAAGGAAGAAAAAAAAATACAGCAGCAAAATTGATGGAGTTGGCTAAAAAAGTACAAACAGAAGCTGAATCTGGAGCAGCTAATGCAGGGCCTAGTAGAGAACAAGCATAAGGTGGTTATGTAAGTGATTATGCAGACAATGAGGAGGCTGAGGTTTCTCCAGATGAAGGTGATGATGAGTATGAATTGAGATAAGAAAAAGGGCAAGGAGACTTGTGGTTGGCTCTAAAATAGATTGGGAATCTTTTGTATGGAAGGTGGGTTATATGATGGGTTCAGAGATGCTGTTAGGAAGTATGCTATACATCAAGGGAGGGACCTCAGAGTGGTGACAAGCAATAAAAAGAGAGGGCAGAGATTGTGCAAGAAGGAATGCAATTTCAGGTTGTATGCAAGCTGGGATAACAGTATAGATTGCTATGTGGTCAAGACTGTTGACATAGGGCACTGTTGTACAAGCAACATGGAGAAGAATACCCAACTTACATCCTAATGGTTAGCTACACAATTTCTTGAAGTTTTCAAAGTTAGGCCCCATTGGCCAGCTGCAGAAATTATGGAGGCAGTAAGGAGGATGTTTAGAGTTGTAATTAGAGATCCAATTGCATGTAAGTCTAAAAGTAAAGCACACAAACTACTACATGGCTCAATGAAGGTGGGCAGATATATTGAGATGATTAAGCAAAAAAGTCCTGACACAAAGATGGTGTTAGTTACTAATGAGGAGAAAAGACCCTCAGTTTTCAAAAGTTTTTTTTGTCTGTTTTGATGGTGTTGCAAAAGGGTGGATAGAGGGATGTAGGAAAGTGTTGTGTATTGACTCTTGTTTTCTGAAGACATTTCTTGGTGGGCAGTTAATGGCAGCAATTGGAAGGGATGGGAATTTCCTGTGGCCTGGGTAGTTGTGGGGGGGAAAACAATGATAGTTGGTCCGGGTTTTTGTCTGAGGTTAGAGAAAGTTTGATGTTGAATAATGGTGAAGGCTTGGCTATAATCTCATATGAGCACTTGGTATGTTTTTGTACTTACTTTTAAATATTGCACATCGCTTGATTATTTTTTTTTGGAGTCAATCTTAGCAACAGTTGAGCAAGTGTTACCCAATGCAGAGCATAGGCATTGTGCTAGGCACATATATGCCCACTGGCACAAAACTTTTAGAGGAGAGGAGTTCAAACAACTTTTTTGGTGGGTTGCTAAGGTGTACAATGAACAAGATTATGAGGAGGCACTTGGGGAAATGGAGAAGGTAAGCCCTGCAGTAGTTTTGGCCTTCAAAAAATACAATCTTAGATTGTTTTGTAGGCACAAAATGAACCTGAACACAAATGTTGATGTGATAGTAAACAATCTTGCTGAAACATTTAATGGTTGGATTATAACTGCTAGGACAAAACACATTTTATATATGTTTGAAGAAATGAGGACTGCTTTAATGCAGAGATTAGCAATTAAGAGAATGGAAATTGAGAAGAGTTCATCCCCTGTTTGCCCTTGGATTCAACTTAAACTAGACAAGGCAAAAAAGAAAGCTGCTGAATGTACGGTCATTTCATCTACAACCACTGTTTTTCAGGTCAGCCACATGATAGATGTTGTATCTGTAGATTTAGAGAAGTGGAATTGTACTTGTAATGTTTGGGACTTCACTGGAATACCTTGTTTCCATGCTGTTGCATTTATTTTTTTTCTCTCATAAAAATGCTGAGGACTTTGTTGCTAAGTGGTATACAAAGGAGACATACCTAAAGTCATATGGGGCAGCTATTCCACCATGTGTGAGTGAAAGGTATTGGCCTAAAATTGACAACCCATTAATATCACCCCATCAAAGTAGGTCCTGGTCGACCTAGGAAGAATAGGATCAAAGACCCATTTGAAGATCCTAAAAGACCTAGTAAATTGACCAAACATGGTATTCAAATGAAGTGCTCAATATGCAAATCAACTGCTCACAACATGAGAAGATGCCCTAACAAGGGTACTGATGGAAATGCATCCAATCCTCAACCAAATGCCAAAAGACAAAGAGTTGAACAACAGTCTACTTTCCAAATGACTCAGACTGCAAATTCAACTGATGTGTTGAATGTAACTACCCAACCTTCAAGGATTGGAAGAGGGGGAGAGTAATTAGAGGAGGAGGGTCAAGAGGTGTTATTGAAGCTAGTGGTAGAGGAAGGGGTGTAAGTGAGAGGAATTGAGGCAGAGGAAGAGGTAGAGGAAGAGGAAGTGTGAATGGTGGTAGTGCTGCTCGTAGGGGAACAGGAAATATGGATGGTGATGGAGGAAGAGGTATAGGAAGTGGTGGTAGTGGAAGGGGTATAGGCAGTGGTGGCGGTGGGAGGGGTACATGAAGTGGTGGTGGTGTAAGGGGTACAGGAAGTGATGGTGGTGGAAGGGGTGCAGGGAGTGGGGGTGCACAAAGGGGTATAGGAAGTGGTGGTGGTGGAAGGGGTGGAGGCAGATCATCTGGTGGAAGGGGTGGCAGAGGCAGAGGCTCACAAGTGCCCGTTGGTGTTGGTGTGTTTGCTGCACCAAATGGGGCTAGCTACTACAATGGAGCTATTATTTTTGAGGTAAGTTTGTTCTATTTTCAACTTTACTTGGATGTAGTTTAATACACCATAAACTACTGCTACTGACTACTTTCTTGTGTGTGTTATAACAGGGCATAGGGCCAGTTGAAGCAACACAATCATCTACTGTATGTAATGACTTTGGAACGCGAAGCTCTACAGCAAACTGAAGCTGATTGTAGGATATGATGCCTTCTTGGTTGTAACTTGTTTTAGTTGTTTTGTTTGTAGGGTTTGACATTCATGTAACAGTTTGTTTTGGTTGTTACAACCATCTTTTTGGAATTGTTAATTGAGTGCAATTGAGTACAATTGAACTTGTTATGGGTGTATGATCCCCACTTTTGAATGATATATGAATGACATTTACTTCAATTCTTGAACTTAATTTAGCAATGTTATTCAACTTATTACATAGATCTATTGGAAAACAAGATACAAAGAAAAGGAGTTCATTTTATTTGCAAAAGCCATTTCAATTCAGTACATTACACTAGCACAACATTCTTAACAACACTAAAACACTTGACCATTCCAACTATAATCTACAACCAATTTCCTAACGCAATCTCACTACTTCCTCACTTTCCACTCAAAACAAAAGTGAACCAAATCCATGAAACACACAATGCAATCAAACCACCATAGTTCCACATGTTCTTCTCATTAGTAACTTGACACAGCTTCATTTCAAGACCATCACTTGACTCCCTTCAAGTGGTTCTTCTTAGCCTTCATTTTTATAAGCTTCTCAGTTAGTGCATCAATTTGTTGTTGAGCCATGTCCATCCTCTCTGCAATTTTCTCACATCCAGCACAGTTGCTAGGGCCATCATCATACAACCAATATAATCGAACAAGTTATAGTCTTGATCCTGCAATTGAATTTTATTTTTTTTTAATAAAAAAATAGTAGAGATTAAATACAAGCCAAAATATTAATATATATATATATATATATAACCAGTTCAACTCATCAACAAGTATTGACTACCTAAAATAATTTCAACATTTATATATTTAAATTAGACCCATTCCATTTTACAAACCCTAAAACTAAAATGAACTGTAAAACCCCTAATTTAGTCTTCAAATTCGCAATTAAACCTTACCGGATAACTGCCGCACCCCCGAAACTTCCTTCCATGATTATGATTATGATTATGCTTCGTCAATGTACGAATCTTGCAAGGAACTCCACAGTTGCACAACTGCATGAATCCACCCCAATTTGATGAAGAACCAGTTGAATTACGGGAGATTGTCATTGTCAATGATTTAAAAACGTTATAAGATTTTTAAAGAAAAAACTGAGTTTAAAAGGAAACAAAAAAATTTGAAATTTTTTTTAATATATACGAAGATGGAGGATTGGATGACAAGAAGAAAGAGGGGTTGAAAGAAGTTGAAAAATTGAACTGAAGAGGTGAGACAAAAAAAAATATAAAGGGAGGAAAAAAAATGAGAAAAGAAAAAAAAGGAAAAACGAAAGGAAAAAAGTCAAACACGAAAAAAAGAGGAAAGGAAAATAAAAAAGACAAAATAATTTTTTAAAGAAAAAAGTGTGGTGAAATGCACGTGATGTGTGTTTTACCTACTGCAGTAGGTGAACCGGTAAGAGGGTCCATTTTGGAAAGATTGGGCCTAAAGTTTGGTTGTTTTTTGAATTTTCAATAGTGTGGACCTTTTTTTGTTCACGGTCCATAGTTTGGACTGCTGGTGTTCATTTTTCCAAAAGATAAAAGTTGGGAAAAAGAAAAGTGGAAAACCTTGAGCCCTTAATTCAGAAAAAACAGTAGGAAGATGAAGAAGGGAAAAAACATAAATTCAAACAAAACCCATAAAAGATGCAAGCAATTAAAGCTTACCATCATCAATCAACGTTACAACAAAAATATGAAGTACTTGTGACGTCACTAGAAGAGGGTTGGCTAACATAAGAGGAGTGAGTGGGGATTGGGGAACAAAAACAGCTGTAAAGTGTAAATGTATTAAAAAAATGTTGAATGGGGAGAGAATTGCAAATAACAAGAATTAAACCTAGCACCCACTGCTTCTGCTTCTTATTCATTACCACTAAACCATGTTTCTACTCATGATTTATATGCAGCAAATATATTTTATGCTAAAGTTCAGGGGGGGTCAATGTAACGAAAATAACGGCCGCGAGGGAAGGCTGCGGGGGCCGGGCCTCCCCCCGCACCACTCACCCAGGCACACACCCCCCATGTATACAAGTATAACTAGTGGGAGTCATTAGAATTAACTTTCTAGTAAAAACCTTGGACTCATTGCCTATGCTTATTTTGCATATTTCTGTTTTGGGGCAAACATTATTGAGAGGAAACATTTCAATATACTCAACAGCTTAATCAATTTTTTTTATAGAAAATCATTTATCTTGGAATTTTTGAAATATATGATAGTACTCCTAAAACTGATTATTTTATTAGTGAACAAATCACCAATAAATTTGGCTTAACAAGCTAAAAACTGAACATAACCGTGCATTTAGCGAGTGTTAGATTTGTGCCTTGAATCCGTTCCATACTGTGCCCCCCACTTCGTATAACCCATGATGGGGGTCTCGCTGCCCGGTCAGCGAGTCGTGGTCCAGGGGTGAAACGCCCTGCTTTTCTGTTTCTGTTTTAGGAGTCTTATATATACTTCTATGCTCTATAACCTAGTATATACAGTATTATGAAAACTCCTCAAATCAATATAACTATCTCTCTCCTTTGCCCGTGGACGTAGTCAACACATTGTCGGCGAACTACTTAAATCTCTGTGTTCTGTCATGGTTGCTTAATCGATGACGGCCACTAAGAGCTAGTAGTGCCATTGCACTATGCCACCACGTATTTGGCACAACTTCATTAGGACTCAGAATCAGTCTCTAGCCTTAGAGTAGCAGAAGTAGTAGAATTCCGAGAAAATGGCAGTGAAGAAGGTGAAAGCTGCTCCAGCACCAAAGACCCCTTCCCTTAGAGATTCACAGGTTGGTGTCTGACCTCCAAAGAAAGATCAGTATGTTGTGCGATGTCTGTTCTTTACGGATGCCGCTAATGAGTAAAGCTCAGCAATGATGAAAGTTAGCCTGAAATGGACCAATAATTAATGTCACAAATTTAGAATAATCATTAAAACCAAAATATGGTAATTATAATAGGTCTAGGACAAAAGAATGCTGAACCATTTATATATAAGCTGACCGGTAATTAAGTGCTGTCCTGATTTGAGAAACACCAACAAAGGATGAAAAGAATGATGGCACAAGCCCTTGATGCTCCAGGTTTCATACCCTTTCCACAACATAAGCAACGACTAGCAACCATACTATTTGACTTGCAAATAGACAGGCAAATGCACCAAAACCATATCCTGTTGCAACGTTGGGTTGACTGTACCGACAGTACTTGTAGTCCAGTTCTCGGTCTGCAATAAAGTGTACCTGTCATTAGAGAAATTAGTTACGGGAATGCCTTTTTAATCTAGGGGGTTCATACTGATAGCCTCTAATTTATAGCCTTGCACAAAGCTAGTTATTTATTTATTTAATCAAAAGAGCCCTTTATTTTTGGTTTAAAGTGCATGGATAATTAGACAATGCAACCTTGAAAAATGAGAACAGCCCAGTTTTAAGTGTTTATGAGTTATGTTTTCAACGAATGTTATGAACTTTGATGACATAGATCCTTTTACATAAACTTTAAAAAAAGGAACTTTGGTTCTTCCCTTCGGAAAAAGCACATTAACCTTTAAAGAGAAACTTGACATAATTTGTCCAAGGGAATTGTAATTTATCACTCACATTTTGGCTTGAACTTCCTATTTTAGCCTACCATTGCCTCTCTTCCCCATAAATGTCATTCAGCCCTAGGGTACTCAGTTCCAACTTTTGGTGCAGCTGGAGATTTTACAGGCCAGGATGTATTTAGCTTAATGGACATAAGGATAACAATGATTAAATTTTGCGAGGAAATTGTGCAATTCAGAATTGAAACTCAGCAGATCTTAAGATCAGAGTAGTGCTTCAATGACTCTCATTCTATAGCTATAACAACAACAAAAAAAGTACAACTCTGCATGTCTTTTCTCGATTTTATTATAGGAAAATTCTAACAGATCAAGGAAATCTATAATTTTAAAACCATTCAAATTATGAAATATGATTAATCACCATTCAGCCATCAGTTCATCACATATGTTCTAAATAGTCACAACAAAACTATTGTCTGAATTTCAACAATGAGATTTAGACTTGCAGTGTTTCGTTTGCGCTCCGCATTGACAGCAAGGCTGAAAGCGATGATATCAAGGATCAAAACCACAATGATCACAACCTTCGAAGCCATATATGAAGCTCTTCCTGTCAAACTATTCAGATATGCGTGTTCTCCTTATCTATCTTTCTTGATGTCAACTTTTAGATTAGACTTTGTAATTGCAACAGCCGAGTAAAAGCTGGCAAAGAGTATATGCTTGAATTTTTAATAAAATTGCTTTCAGAATAAAAAGGGGTTGCCTCTTTGATTCATGCTTAATTTTCCTGATGCTAGTAGCGTGGTACACATATTTGATTTGCCTCCATTATTAGTCAATAATAAGGAAAACCAAAGTTGGATACTCGAGATAATTGACATCTGATCATACAATTACTGCTATGATCAAATGTAAAGATTCAGAACTGGATAAGAAAGATTAATCGAAATTTCATCAAAAAAACATAAGGTATCACAGGAATCATCCAGGTCTCAATAACCAACAATCAAGGGCATCACATTGACAGAAACATCTGTTATTATTTGTTTCTTGTTGGAATTAAGGCTATTGAAAAGCCTCATTTAGGTATGTGTAACGGTAATTTCATGACTGAAACGTTTTAACGTTACACTTGATGGCCATTAAATTCGTCCCTTGATTCCCTCTGCCCATTAATTACCTTTGTTGTTGTGGTCTAATTATTTGCTATATAATCAGACCTTTTGTCTATGTTTGATATAGAAAAAAACATTTTGTTCTTCCTCCTCTCTTTTTCTCTTTCTGGGTACGTGCTATACAATCTCCAAAGCTTTTCTCTGTTAGTGGTGACTTAGAGAGGCTGCTGTGTTAACCTTGGGGAGCTTTCCGGCCAGTTACGATTACCACCATAGTCGGGCCGTAATTGCTTTCAAGTCAGTGGTCTTCTACCACGACACAGCCTTGAAAACATTTCTTATTCTGCCATTACAATTCACCAGCATCCAACAATTTGAAAGCAATTAGGTTAGAGGCTTGATTTTTCCATCCTTGATTAAGTGTTAAAGAAATCAGGTCCAGTTTGGTGTCTCTACTGTTCAACAAGAAATTTTGTGTGGCAAAAGGAGAAGCTTTTGAGTGAAAAACAAAATCAGTCCGTGAAATTGGTGACAATGTTTGGTATTTGGGTCATAACTTTTTCACTGCAGCTCCATTTGAGGCGTGTAATATGTCATTTTAAAGCTAACGGAAAGAGCTACGACTTTCTAGCAGAATCTGAGAGCAGGTTATATCGTTTACATAGCCTAAATTCAGTGTGAATGTCGTTACGGTGTATTGATAGGAAATCAGGATATGTGGAGCATTGGGATTTGGTTGGACGAGATGTGTTAATCTCATATTTGGAGAGGAATACCAGCTGTTTCATGGTAAATTAATTTTGAAAGGATCGCACTAGGTACAATCGATCTAAATTAATTATTGCAAATGGCTAAAGATGATTATGGAAATTGGTGTCTAGGTTATAACAAAATATATTTGTTTGTTGTTTTTGTTCTAACTTGGAATACCTCTCCAAAAGTCTTGTTGCTTGTGATACCTGTTGGAATTACGATACAATTTTTTCTCCTATAGCAATATCAATGTGATCTGCTTAGATTTGAGAATGAAACTGCATTATGGTTCTGCACCCTAATTCATTACTCATGAAGTTTCTACTTATGTCTTATGAGAATGCATGTATATTGAGATCATGCATCCTACACCCGGGTGTACCATGCTCATGGTACACCCGGTGGCATTTTCGTAATAAAGCAGAACTTCAGGGGTACGCTGGTAATTTACAGGCATGAAAACAAAAATCTCCTATCAGCTCCAACGTTCTATTTCTCTTGATTTTTTAAGCAGCAACTAAATTTGACACAAAATATTCAAAATCCACGTACAATTGGAACAATTGTAGCTAAATTTGTTGCGGAATTTATAGAGCTACGATAACCAATTGGTGAATTCGACATTCTTTCCAAGAAATATCTGATTTTTTTGGTACTCATCAACTTGAAAATTGAAGTTTCGAAATTTAACAATGGTGGACCTAATACCTCGAGAAATTATCATAGAATCAATCGAAAATCAGACTTCGGGTGAATTAATTTGTATTGTGAATCGAATTCATAGAATCAAATTTATTTGACCTTATAAAAATATATTGCTCATTTGCGCAAATGAGCTAAAGGAAAATGAGCGAATTTCATGAGGGAAAATAAAATGTCCATCTGTGAAAATAAGCAAAAACATATAATTTTGAAAAAGTAAAATACGCTCATTTGAAGAAAAGAATTTTTCCCGAGCAAATTAATTATGTTCATTTGAGGAAAGAGAATTTTTCCTCTTCCAGCAAATTAATTATGTTCAACTGAGGAAATGAGCAGAAGTTTTCCTCCTGAGCAAATTAATTATGTTCATTCAAAATGTTCATCTGAGGAAATGAGCAAAATTTTACTCAAAAGAAATTCCATTATGCTCAGTTGCTCAAATGAGCAAATCTCTTAGTATTAGCAAATAAACACCAGCTCATTTGCGCAAATGAGCAGAATTAATATGTACTCTCGAAAAAATAAAAACGTTAGATGGAAAAAATTGACTGACCAAAATAATTGTTTTCACTTGCTTAAATGAGCAAATCTTTCAATTTTAAACTAATAATTTCCAAAATAAGGATGAAAAGATGAACAAAAGGAGAGAAAATGAGAGAGAATCGAGAAATTGTGAAATGTAAAAATGGTGAATACCTCTTTCAACAATGAGAAACTACAGGAGAAACTTGATTTTTCAGTTGCTTTACTCATTTCACTATAACTCATGCGAAATATCTAGAGTATGAAGTTGTTAATGAATGTTAAAGATGAAAATATGTGAAAAATCAAAGAAATTTACCATCAACGAGAGCTTAAATCATGTAACAATGGAGGTTTGGTTAGAGAGTCAGAAAGAGAGAAGGGAGGAAGTAGAAATGTAAAGGTTGAAATGGCAACGTGTAATTTGGCTACAAATTGAATTTATTTACTAAAGTACCCCTGGGTGTACCATGAGCATCATACACCCAGGTGTATGATAATAGTTGTAATGTATATTCATTTGTTCTTAAGCTCTTGTGATCATGAGTTGAGAACAGTTATGGTACTTTTTACATGTTTGTGTAAGAGGTGAAGCATGCTATTTTATGACTATTAGTGATAGTCATAACTTCAGAATTTGAGTTTGAAACTTTTGTTTTTATTGTAACAAAGAGTTAGAGGGTATGAGAACAACTCTTTGAATTACCATTGTGAGAAATTGGAAATTATTTATGAACTTAGTACACCCTTTGTACCTCAATGGTAAAACTGAACGGAAAAATAGGCCTTTGAAAATTTTGATGAATGTTATGCTTGTAAGCTCTGGGTTGCCTGATGAAATGTGGGGGAAGCAGTCCTTTCAGCCTGTCATGTTCTTAATCGAGTACCTCACAAAAGGTTAGATAAGACTCCTTATGAATTGTGGAAGGGGTTTCCTCCAAACTTGAGCTTCTTGAGAGTGTGGGGGTGTCTAGCTAAAGTTGGGCTACCTGACTATAAAAGGTCAAACTTTGGACCCAAGACCTTTGATGTAGTATTTATTGGTTATGCTCATGCTGCCTATAGTGATAGGTCTATTTGTGAGTACAGAGACGCTGAGTTCTTTGAACATGTTTTTCCCTTGAAAAAGGGTGATGCTGCTTCCATGCCTTCATGTTCTTCTCCTACTGTTGTTTTACCTACTTGTTCTACGCACGATGTTCCCACCTACTAGTGATGTTCCTGCTGATCTGACTTTAAGTAGTACTTTAGTTGATTTGCATGCTAGTAGTTCTGGTGTTGTAGATGAATCTAGGAGAAGTAAAAGACCTAAAGTAGCAAAAGACTTTGGTTCGGATTTTGTTACTGCATTTCAGTCTGAGAGCTCTTGCATTGACTTGTTGAGTGATGAATTGGTCTATGCTTTCATGATAGAAGAGGACCCTAAGACTTTTGAGGAAGCAATGAGATCTGTGGATGCTAGCTTTTGGAAAGAGGCCATTAAGAGTGAGTTAGATTCCATATTGTCTAACTCCACTTGGGAGTTAACTGACTAACCTAAGGGATCAAAAACCATAGATAGCAAATGGATCTTTAAAAAGAAGTTGAGACCTAATGGGACTATTGAGAGCTTTTTTGCCAGACTTGTGATTAGGGGCTTTACTCAAAGGAAAGGACTAGATTACTTTGACACTTATTCTCCTGTGACTAAGATAGCCACCATTAGGACCCTGTTAGCTCTTGCTGCTATTCATGACTTAGTCATACATGAGATGGATGTTAAGACTGCTTTCCTGAATGGTGACTTGGAGGAGGAGATTTATATGTCTCAACCTGAGGGTTTCGTGGTGCAAGGTCAAGAAGATAAAGTAAGTAAGTTGAGGAAGTCCTTATATGGTCTCAAACAAGCACCAAAACAGTGGTATGAAAATTTTTGACAGTACTGTTGTGTCAAATGGCTTCTTTGTCAACAACTCTGACTCTTGCGATTATTCAAAACTAATAGGATTAGATTGTGTAATCATATGTCTTTATGTGGATGACATGTTGATCTTTGGTAACAATTTAAAGGTGGTCAATGATACTAAACTTTTCTTGGCATCGAAATTCGAGATGAAGGATTTGGGAGAAGCTGATGTGATCTTAGGAGTAAGACTTAAGAAAACCTCCGGCGCTTCTCCCTTAGTAAGTCTCATTATGTGGAAAAGGTGCTTAAAAAGTTTAAATCCTTTGATGTTGCTCCAGTGAGTACACCTTATGACCTAGTATTCATTTGACTAAGAATTTAGGAGAAAGTGTTTCTCAAAGTGAATATGCGAAAGTCATAGGTAGTCTGATGTACCTCATGAACTGTACTCGACCTGACATAGCTTATGCAGTGAGTCGACTGAGTCGGTATACTCATAACCCGAGTAATGAACATTGGAATGCTCTTCATCGTCTTCTTAGATACTTGAAAGGAACATTTGATCTATGTTTGCAATATTCTAAATTTCCTACTGTACTTGAAAGATTTTGTGATGCAAACTGGGTTCAGGTAATGATGAGATTAGTTCAACTAGTGGTTACGTGTTTACTCTTGGTGGTGGTGCTATTTCGTGGAAGTCTTCGAAACAGACTTGTATAGCACGCTCAACCATGGAGTCTGAGTTTATTGCACTCGAGTTGGCAGGGCAAGAAGCTGAGTGGTTGAGAAACCTTTTGTCTAATATTCCATTATGGGGAGGGCAGGGTGCTCCTGTCTCCCTTCATTGGGATTCTCAAGCAGCCATTGGCGTTGCTAAGAACAGTGTCTACAATGGCAAGAAAAGACACATACAGATCACACATGGAGTCGTGAAACAACTCCTGAAAAATGGGGTAATTTCTTTGGACTATGTGAGGTCCGAAAGACATCGGGCTGATGCCTTTACTAAGGGATTATCTAGGAGAGTTGTCCTAGAGTCGTTTAGGGGGATGGGGCTAAGGCCCATTAGTTGAGAGTTTATGGTGGATACCCATTTGTTGGTCAAACGAAGCCATAGAATCTTAACTTGCACTACATTTCTCATCCTTATGGCGTGTTGGTAGTGCTTTCTAAATCCATAGCCTACTTGGTGGTGCTGTTGAGACGCACTTGATGGATTTATATTGTGAGGTTGAGCTTTCGCTCTTAATGGTTCCATATCCCTTCGGGGTGGTGTTATTGAGGAACACTTGATGGACTACCTACGTAAGTGTGGAGGTTAAGCCGCCTTCTATGAAAGACTGGGCTGTCTTTCTAGAGCACTTATGAGACCCAAGGTGTGCGCATGGCTATAAAGCGCATGTGTTGTATCGCGGAGATTGCACGTTCTTTAGGTAGGTATGTGTTGTGGGGGTCTCAACGGAACTCTGGTGAGTTCAAGAGAAATTCACTCACTAGAAAGTAAGTTGTTGCCTCATTTCACTATGTATCAATTCAAATCGAAAGATACTGATGCTTAAGTACTTCCTTTTCCTTACCCAGGAATTTCTTTTGCTTTTCAGAACCTTTGTGGGGGATTGTTGGAATTAAGGCTATTGAAAAGCCTCATTTAGGTATGTGTAACGGTAATTTCATGACTGAAACGTTTTAACGTTACACTTGATGGCCATTAAATTCGTCCCTTGATTCCCTCTGCCCATTAATTACCTTTGTTGTTGTGGTCTAATTATTTGCTATATAATCAGACCTTTTGTCTATGTTTGATATAGAAAAAAACATTTTGTTCTCCTCCTCTCTTTTTCTCTTTCTGGGTACGTGCTATACAATCTCCAAAGCTTTTCTCTGTTAGTGGTGACTTAGAGAGGCTGCTGTGTTAACCTTGGGGAGCTTTCCGGCCAGTTACGATTACCACCATAGTCGGGCCGTAATTGCTTTCAAGTCAGTGGTCTTCTACCACGACACAGCCTTGAAAACATTTCTTATTCTGCCATTACAATTCACCAGCATCCAACATTTCTTTTTTACAAAACAACGAGAATGTACCATAACAAACCAAAAAATACACAACCATCAAACAACATTGAACATTACCAGACATTTGCCCACATTAGAATTCCTAAATTGAGATTAATGTCAAAAAGACAAGCCTTCGATGAGCACATCAAAGAAGACCCCAAAACATCACTATATATTTTTCCATCATACTGACTGGTTGCACTAATATTGATCTATGTACTGTTGCTTAGCGTCGGAAGCTGTCCTTTGCCTTTGAGTAGAAAACATAGTAGAAATTAGAGATAATGGCGGTGAAGAAACTGAATGCAGCACCAGCTGCAAATACTCCTTTCCTAACAGTCACAAGAAGGTGGGTTGTCTTCGTAGAAGGACCTGTATTTGGTGTGGTAAGCATTCCTTGCGAACCCGCCAATAAGCATATTTCCGCAACGAAGAATGTCAACCTGAAATAGAGGGATTTTAAAATTTAACAAGATCAAATACTAAAGGGCCATAAAGTGATCTGTAGTTTGACGTTTTTAGTCATACTGCAAATATATTGCATGGGAGAACAGATCTTTAGCCTTAAAGTTTCAAGTCTCGAGGACCAAAAGTAATCATACTAATTTAAAACTACTAACTAGATTAGAATATTACATAACATAATTTCAATTACTGATTCAAAAAAGATGATTATGTATGAAAGAACAGGATATGCATACCAGCAAATGACGAAAAGAATGATAGCTGATAGTTCAATAGATACTAGGGGGGGTATGTCGAATAATCGCAAATTACTTATTTCTGTTTCAGAGAATAGCGAGAGGGCTGTTTCTTGTGCACAGCGGAATAATAAATAACAACACAGAAATTTAACGAGGTTCGCTTCTCAATAAGCCTACATCCTCCACACTCTCTCACCAATATTATTAATCAACTCTGAATAATAAAATGGTCACACACTCAATTGAATTGCCACAAACTCGAAGCAATCAATTCCCCAACTGTTAACTCTAACAGTTCACTCTGTTCTCACAGAACACTCCCCCAACCACTTCCCAGAAGTGATTCAAATACAATCGAATTTTCTCTTTTTTTTTACAAATCTCTGAAAAGATGAATTGAGAGAGGTAATCAGCACTAAGAATGGACTTTTAGATGAGGAAGACTACAAATTTTCTTTTGAGTTGATGCAAGAGACTTTTTAGGGTTTTCAATAAATTGTAACAAAAGCCTCAACCCTAGTTGTGCTATGGTATCTCATTTATATAGAGTTTCAATCCCCGATTTTTCTACAAGATATTTTCATATAAAATTAGTTCTCTAACTTATTTACTTAACTTAATTAAATTATTTTACTTCCTAAAATGACTCAAGTTGTTATGGAAGTAAGATAATTAATTATGTTAACTTTGTTAAATAAGAAAGAGAATAATATGGGATAATGAATTGATACTCTATCCAAGTACGTTACCATAAATTAAGTAATTAGTTTTGATTTCAAAAATCAAAATATTTTTGCACAAGAAAAATATCTTTTCAAACGCTGATTACTTATTTGCACAATCGTAGTACTGAGAGCTGGTTCTTTGCTGGTTCCAGTTCTAAGTCCTACTAGGTTTAGGTCTGATACAGAGATCTGGTTTAAAACTGATCTCTGTACCAAACACAAACCTTTAAGTGTCTCGCATTTTCCTCAAAGTATTACCATAGTCTTGCTACCTTTAGTCCATTTTACATAAAGATCCTAGGATAAACAAATGATGCTTCAAAGCTTCTGATCTTCATGCAACACAAGGCTTCAAAAGGTCATCATTAAAACATTTAGTCTAGCCTTGTCATTCTTGATACTTGACATATACCTAGCATAGATAAACACACACAAGCATAACAAAGGTATAAACAAGCATTAAGAACTTGTTTGGAACTGGTTTGTCATCACTCAAATCATACATCATTCAACAATTTCCCCCTATTTGATGATGACAAACCATGAAGTTTCCCCTGAAAAGAGAAACCTAATATTTCATAGTAAAACAACTATTCAGAGGAACTGGTCTTGAGCTGTTCCTGCAGATAAGCTCATAATCTCAGAAATTCAAAAACATTGAAAACTCAATTGGCCAAAATACAGAAAATAACCAGGCCAAACTCAACACATTTGAATTTCAGTAACAACCAAACCTATAACCTGTAAGACCTTATCAGAATATATGTAAGACCAGTGCTAGACTAGTGCTTCGATTTAGGGTGGTAGGAGCTGTGAATGGAATTCACACTATCTCCTAGGCACAAAGCTGGGTCACCTCAACAAGGTTTGACCCTTGTATATGTTGCTACACATATAATAGGAACTGCATTAGTCCCCTTCCCCCTTTCGGCATCATCAAATGACAAAAACAAACATAGCATATGAAAATAAAGAGGGTTAACAATTAAGGTCATTACTTAGTAATCTCAAATAGCATTCTAGAGATGCTGCGACTACTAACTGTTCCTGCAAAAGCATAAAACCATGTCCAAAGTACACAAGTTTAAGATAATACAGACCAGGACCAAAACCACTTTGTAGAGAAAAGTTTTGCAGAAGTGGAAATTAACAACATAAATTAAAAATAGTTCAGACTAAGTAGAGAAATGAGTAAAAAGAGAGAAGGGAAATGATTTAGGAGGTTTCAGAATCAGTGCTCTCATCATCATCACTCTCCTTCTCATCATCACCAACAACAGCAGTAGATGGTTCCCCAGTGTTCTTTAGTTTGGAAACTAATGAAGATGCTAGTTTTTCCTCATGACTGTCCAGCCTTTCATTGATCTTCTTGAAAGATCCCTCCAAAGTAGTGCACAGAGCAGTCACACTAGCCATCATTTGTTGAAGCATCTCTGTTTGAGCACTAACTTGCTGTGAAAGAACAACTGTTGCTTCATCTGTTCCAGAGCTGGTTCCCTTCCTTACCCTTGAAGAACCTTGATCTTTCTTCATTCTCAGTACCCCATCCTCAAAACTGATTCCCTTTTAACCCAGAATTTGATAATTCAGCACAGTCATCCTCTTAAACTCACCTCCCAAGGTCACCCCTTTCTTCTGAAAGACCAGTGTGAGCCAGCCACCTTATGGCAAGGAGTGTTTGGTTCTTTCAATGCAATGAACCATATGGGCCAGCACAAGACCAGGGAGACTAAGCTTAATTTTCTCAAGCAAACAATAGATAATGACAGCATCCATTATCCTCACATCCATTCTTCCCTGTGCCCTAGGTAAAACAATCTTTGAGGCCACAGTATGGAATAGCCTCATGATGGGTTCCTTAAGTTGACTAATTACATGGCCCTGTTTCTCAGCAGTAGGACCAGTAAAGAGGGTCTGGATCTGGTCTGGGGTTACATTGGGGATAGTTGGCCAATTCTCCTTTATGTACTCATAAAAGCCATCTTTGGGAACACCAAGGATCTTTCCCAACCTACGCCTAGTCAACCTTATTTCAACACCTTATACAGTAGAACCTACTTCTCCTTCATCATTAGCTTGCAAACAGGAGTAGAATTCTTCAACTAGATGCTCAAAAACATCTATAGACCTAGAAAACAACTCTGTCCATCCTTGAAACTCCAAGGCAGCCTTAAAATCACTTAAAAATGCTTGATCCAACCAAGAAGAAGGACATACAAACCCATAAAACACATTTCTATCACTCAAATCATACAATGGTTGTATAGTGGTCTTACCTTTCTCCTGCCTTAGATCAACAGCAGGGGGATCAGCAACCTTCCTCTTTTTCTCACCAGAGGGCTGGTTCACTGGTGGTTCTTGAACCTCAGAACCCTTTCTTTTTCTAGCCACTTGCTTTACCCGTTTCTTCTTTTCCTCTTTTTCCTTTCCCTCCTCTTTGTCTTCTTCTACCTCTTTTTCCTTTCCCTTCTCTTTTTCTTCTTCTACCTCAGGACCTGGTTGAACGTCTGGTCCTAGTAGGAGGGGGTTGAGATGATTTATTCTCAGAGATTATACTCAAATCCAACCCTGTGTCAGAGGGATAATCAAGGGGAATGGTTGATCCCTTATGAACAGATTTCTTGGCTACTGCTTTCTTCTTCTCCTTAGGTCTAGCCACATGCAATCCTTCATCCTTAGACTCCATCTGTTTCTCCTCAGGATCACCTTCCTGCTCTTTGTCATTGGTGGTTTTGGGTGATTTTTTTGGTGAAAGGGTTTTTTGTGACGGTGAGGGTGGTTTTGATGGTGGTTTTTGTGGTGAGGGGGTTTTATGTGGTTGTGAGGATGGTTTTGAGGGTGATTTGTGTGGCGAGGGTAATTTTTGTGGTGGTGAAGCAGGTTTAGATGGTGATGGTGATTGAGAAACTTCATCAACTTTACCTTCTTTTCCTTCTTCCAGATTTTCAACCAACTTTTCTTCCTCCTCCCTTTTTGATTCAATTTTTCCTTTCTCTTGTTCTTCTTTGACCACTTTCTCTCCTGTTCCCTCTGTTTCTTTCTTCTGTTCGATTTCTCTTTCAGCAGAAGTCGAACTTTCTTGTCTTTGCTTTCTTCTTCCTCTTGCCATGACTTCTTTTAGATGAGAGAGAATGAGACTTTGATTACACTGATAAGGATCGAGCAAGAAAAGAGCAATAAAACCTAGGGTTTGAGTGAAAGACTATGAAGAACAACGATTAATTTAAGGAGAAAACTTAAGAAAAAGAAAATAATGTGAGTGAAAGTAGGAAAGTGGAAGTTATGGAAAGAGAGAGAGATAAAAATCAGAAAATCTAATCATGAGTTGTCATAAATACAACTCAACGACTCTTAATAAAGAAAACTACCTTACTTTGAATTTTTGAAATTTGGAAAGTTTGAATTATCATAACCGACATTCAAAAGAATGGTTCCACGATGGTCTGATGCTGGTCTGTACACTTGAACTCAATTTACCTTGACACATAGAAAAGCTTAGAGAAACAATTAATCAGAGCAGCATCACATAAGAACTCAGTGAGTCCTTTGACAAATGAAAATTTAAAAGTTAACCAACTCTACTTATATACACTATATAGAACACACATCATTTGAGAGGACAAAAGAGAGAAAATAAGTATCCAAAGATCAAGATCTAATCTTTACCATTCCAAGCAATGTGCGAAGCTTGACAAATACTTCTTTACTCAATGGTTTTGTGAAAATATCAGCCAATTGATCTTCAGATCTGCAAAAATCAAGAGAAACATTTCCCTTTTCTACATTATTTCTGAGAAAATGATGCCTAATCTCAATGTGCTTGGTTTTAAAATGTTGAACAAGATTCTTTGATATGTTTATAGCACTAGTATTGTCACACAAGATGGGAACACTTCCAGAACAGACCCCAAAATCCTTTAGTTGTGTCTTTATCCATAGCAATTGAGCACAACACAAAGCAGCAGCTATATACTCTGATTCCGCTGTGGATAAAGCCACTGAATTCTGTTTCTTAGATCCCCATGAAATGAGACAAGAGCCTAAGAAGTGAGCCATTCCAGAGGTGCTATGCCTATCAACAATAAAACCAGCAAAATCAGCATCAGTATATCCAATAAGGTAAAGGTTCCTACGTTTTGGATACCACAAGCATAAGTCCTCTGTACTACTAAGGTACCTAAAAATTCTCTTAACAGCTTTTAGATGAGACTCTTTTGGGTTGCTTTGAAATCTAGCACACAACCCAACTGAGAATACTATGTCTGGTCTACTAGCTGTTAAGTAGAGTAGTGAGCCAATCGTACCTCGATATATCTTACCCTCAACATCCTTTCCTTTCTCATCTAGACTCAATTTAGATGAGGTAGGAATAGGTGTGTCATAGGACTTACTATCTTGTAGACCATATCTTTTGAGAAGTTCCCTGGGATACTTTTGTTGATGAATCATGATCCCATCATCAACTTATTTAATCTGTAGCTCTAGGAAGAACCCAAGTTCTCCCATCATACTCATCTCGAACTCACTCTTCATTAAATCTGCAAACTCATCACACAAAACAGAATTAGTGGCGCCAAATATGATATCATCAACATATACCTGGACCACTAACAGATCTAGTCCCCTTCTTTTCAAGAATAGAGTCTTATCCACAGATCCTCTCACATAACTGTTCTCTATGAGGAAATTAGATAACCTCTCATACCATGCTCGTGGAGCTTGTTTAAGACCATAGAGAGCCTTATCTAACTTATACACATGATCTGGATAATCTCTATTCTCAAAATTAGGAGGCTGTTCCACATACACATTTTCTTTCAAACAGCCATTAAGAACACTACAACAATTATAGGCTTTAGTGGCAATTTTTTTGCATCAATTAACAATTTGCTACAATAAGTTTTAAAAAGGTTAAATTACTAAGTCTACCGTAGCTATTAAAAATCAATACGATAGCCTATTAAAGAATCGATGCGAAAACCCCAAAATCTCAAGTGCCAAATTCTTTTCAGATTTAGGCGGCATATACTCTTCAAAATTTTGGCTAAAAATTTTCATTCCACCGCCACTCCAATTCACTCCCTTGCCTTCTTCGCCGCTCAAAATTAAAATGCAATTTCAAGTTAGTTTCAATTCATAGAATTGAACTGATCCAGTATTCTTCGCCACTCCCTTGGATTCCTTTCATTTCTATTTGGTGGTAGGGTTTTTCTGTAAACCAACGCGGCACCGCAGCACCCTCCCCACCACGGCACGTTGTTCCGATGGGTTTCTTTCTTCTTCCACTGCGGTACCCTCCCCACCGCCATACGTTGTTCCGGTGGCCCTTTGAGCTAACCTCGTTTTGAAAAGATTTGCAATCATATTATTGCATTGGTATGCCTAACTCTTCCATGTTATTCTCATCTTTCTTAATTGATGTTTGGTGAATTGTTATTTAGATGCTAGTTTTATGTAATTTATGGTTATTAAGTGCTCTGTACTCTAATGTCACCTAGTGTGGGGAATTGTTATAGAAAAAAAAAATCGGTTTGTTTCCCCTTAGCAGCAGTGTCTGCTTATGTGATTATTAAAATTAGCACATCCAAGGTAATCTTGCTAGTATACAGAATGAACAAGGGCTGCTGGATGTGGGAATTCTACAATTTGAAAGATATATCTTTAATAATTATATGTTTTTAAAAGCATGAAAGATATTGATTTGTTTTATTCTAGAGTTATGTTTTTTCTCTAGTTATGTCTTTGGCAAGTGCTAATAATTAACCCGTTATTTGTTCCAATGGTCAAGAGTAATGCACTAAAATGCTCTAAGTGCTGGGTGTGGTCGAGTTTCGATTTCATTTTGATCTTTACTTGTGCCCCTTTTTGTATGTCTTTTACGTATTCGATAAAATGCCTAAACGATTCACCTCTGGTTCTAGACTAGCTCTGTGTTGGTAAACCTTCCTAAAAGTTTTTTTATTTTCCTAACAAATGACTACAATTGAAATGATCATCATTCTGTTGTTAACTAAGTGGGGATATTAATCTCTTTGTTATGGTTGTTTCTGTACTTAGCAATCATACAATTAAAATGATCTGAACCCTGTCATCCCTTGACTTGCTACGGGCTCTATCTATTGCTGCAGAAGGATCTAGATCTAATGATGTCCACTCACTCTCTTAGTTCTAAACTTCATCCTACAAGTACAACACGTCTGCGTCCTGTAGCAGTCTTCTTCATCCTATGCTCTTGAATAAGCAAGCTCGTGTGCCTAATGATCAATGCTTGGATCTTCTTACGTATTGGCCTGGTACAACGAAAAGACCAAGGTATGTTAGTACAAAATGCTATGCTCCAACGTATCTCTTTCCGTGCTATCTTCATTTGTTTGGTTGTTTAATACGTGGTTGGAAGCTATGTCGGGGAGGTACCTTTGTCAATAACAACTGATTATGATGCTACTATTAGGTCTGCTGTTATGCAAATTTTCCCTGGCACACGACATTGTTTTTGTAAATGGCTTGTTTTTAAGACGTGCCAAGAGAAGTTGTCTCATGCTGTTCTTGAGCATCCGGGTTTTTGAGGCGCATTTTCATAAGTGTTTAACTTACCTGAGTTGGTTGATGAGTTTGAGTCTTTTGGTTGTAGCTTTTCCATAGGTATTTTCAGGGATAATGAATGGCTTCGGTCCATTTCATCTGCCACGAGGCAGAGGGTTCTGGTGTATTTGGTGGATGCCTTTTTTTGCTAAGATGTTAGTCACACAACGTATTGATAGTATGAACTCATACTTTCCAAGTTTTTGATGGATATGTGAATGCGTCTACCAGTCTTAATTAGTTTCTTAAGCCCCCTGAAAAGGTTGTAATAGTATTTGATAGCCTCCTTGATTCACAATTCTGATGTCATTAGAAAAATGACTGCCCCAATGAATTATATATGACAGTAGAGGCAAACTAAAACAAAGAAGCCTAAATAAAGCTAATGGAAACAATAAGAGCCTTAAAGGTTCATCAACAGACTTTACATATACAAAGAAAGTGTTTGATTTGCAGAACAACTCGAAATGTAATGTGCTTTAAAGTTGCTACCAACTGTCGTCATTATTGTTATTAAAGCTTCTAGCATTCCTCTATGCCACAAACTACTTTTAAGCATTCATCAGATTTTTAGATAATTAAGTACCATATACTACTGTTTCCACAAGCTTTGGATGCTAATATGGTTTTGCATCCATATTTAGAACCTGTGTATTTTGTCAAATTTGCTATAAGAGCACTCAATGAACAAGTGCCAATGAGATTTTATTGTTGCTTCACATCAGCACCAAGTAGGATCATAAGTTAAATTCCAATTTTGTTGTGGGGGTTGCCTGTTGGTGTGCTTTTGGCTAATCTATCCTAGTACAAGTTTGTTACATTGTGTTTTAAAACAAGAGTATTAGTTTAGGCGAAAAAGAGCCCTGGTTGGACAAAGTAATAAAAGGCTATGCAAACATGTTGTGTGCTGGACATCATCAAAACCATTTGTCCTTTCACACGATTTTACAACAAAGACTACAACATTGAACATCACATCTGATTTACGGACTTGTTTTATAGAAGAATGCAAGTTATATGTTGGACAATTTTATAAAACAATTAAATTAAAACCTCAGTGTATAGTTCAGTTGTACAGGAACAATACTTTGTCCTATACGGTAGAGCAAACACAAGGAACATGATACCCCCCCCCAACACACACACTTTACAAGAAGAATGAGAAAATTTTCTAATTTATTTTTCTCTCTTGAGAAGAACAACAAATCTTAATTCAGTTTTATGCAATGCAGAGCATAGCTACCACTCTCTTGGCCGTAAAAACTATGATTTGTTGTCTTTAAGCCTTGAAGCATCTATTGCATATAACCCACAGTAAGTAAGCCCTGACAAGAGCAATTTGTCTTTATCCTTCATGTGGAAAGAAGTCAGCCAATCACACGTTTCAAGATTAATAAATTGGGTAATGCTTGCTAGAAACCATGAGAAGTGCATCAATAACTTGGTTTAACAATGCAAGTTTCCATGCTCAAATGAAATCATTATCTTTAGTTACATCTTTGGGTTTGAGGAGATACAGTTTCTTTATATAAAAGCATAGATACAAGGATTAGGAAGGCTAGCAACGAACTGAGATCGATGTTATTAGCATGTTGTAGAATGATTTAGCTTTAACTCTTGATATATTCTCCTTTCTTCCATCAATATGATTGTGTGATTGTGTTTCTTTGTTTAGAATCCTGCTTGTATTTCGTTCTTTGCCTATGTGGTTCATTGGTTCGTTAACTGGATGGGGTTGGGACAATCCTTTGGAATGGTATTGTTTTCTTAAATAATCTTTATCAGTCTTAAATATTTATTGCCTACTATTAATAAGTTACGATGTAATTTATAGGATGATGATCCTTTGACTCATGGATGAGGAAGCTACAACTGAGTCTTACCATGGACTTTGTTGGCATCTAGGTAAAGTTTGATTTTGCAAAGCGAATTAAATGCTCTTTCAATAGGCATAAAATAAATTTGTTCTTATTTATTATTTAGTTTTTTTTCTTTGTTTTTGGCAGGCACTACTAAAGGATGGAAGTAGTAGCATAGAAGATTTTTGGTGAACATATAAAGCTATAAAGATTTTTTTCCTTTTTATAAGTAACATTTGGTTTACACGTAACTGCTTGTATGATTATGGAGTTATTAGACTCCATTTTGATATAAGGATATAAATTTAAATTTCAATAACTTTGAAGTTAGCATATTATATATATACGGTGACAATTATTTGACCCTGTCTCTTTGATGTCTTGAAATTATTAACCAGACAACTATGACACTCGTGAACATTTTTGTATCGGCAGCATGATTTGGATTATTTAGCTATAATTCAAAGCACTTAAAGTGGGAATTGTAATCGATACAAAAGTAATACTCATTTTCTAATATTCTTTTCGGAGGCAATTGTAATCGACACAATGGAATCAAAGAAAATGACAATTATCTTTTTCGTGGCAATTGTAATCGACACAATAGTAATTAGTAAATGTAAATCATTGTCTATAGTAGTGATTGTAATTGATGCTAAAGTTAAATGGAGGTAAACGAAAATAGGGAATTAGTGGTAATTAAAATCGCCACAATAATCGCCGGTATAGCTACAACCCTTTCACGTCAATTGTTTTGGCCTACCCCAGCGATTATGAAAATCGCTTCGATATGCTATAGAAACAATGGATCTCGTAACGAATAGGGATTTGACCCTAAAGGTTTTCGTGGCAAATATATTCGTCGCGAAAGACCAATATAATCGCCACGAAATCTCTATTTTGTTGTAGTGGAAAAGCAGTTTTAACATCCATTTGAAAAATCTTGAAGTTCATGTGGGTAGCAAAGGCTATCAAAATTCTTATAGCCTCAAGCCTAGAAACTGGTGCAAAGGTTTCATCATAATCAATCCCCTCTTGTTGATTGAAACCTTGAACCACTAGCCTTGCCTTATTTCTGACTATAGTGCCTGAGTCATCCAATTTATTTCTGAAGACCCATTTGGTTCCAATAACTGATATCCCATTGGTTCTTGGCTCAAGATGCCACACTTTATTTCTTTCAAATTGATTCAACTCATCTTGCATAGCCAAAACCCAATCAGGATCAGTTAGTGCTACCTTATAGTCAGTTGGTTCTACATGTGATAAGAAAGAAAAGAAAGCACAAAAGTTTTGCTAAACAGAATTTCTCGTTTGAACTCCCTTTGATATATCACTTATGATTTGATCAACATGATGTGAAGATCTGTGCTTAAACAATGGTCTTCTTACAGTAGAATTATCTAATGTAGAACCATTCCCTGGACTGGTTCCCCCTGACTCATTCAGATTTTGAGTAGATGGACCGATTTCCTCAGTGTTTTCTCCCACTTCATCTTCAGTTGGATGAGCAGGAGAATCACTGTTTTCAATAACATGTTCAATATTTTCTCCTACGGGATCAGACCCATCATCATGATTGAGAGTTGATGGAGAGCCGAGGTTTGGTTCAGTAGTGTTCTCTAGTTCAGCACCTGTGAAGTTCGTCATACCAATATCAAACTCTTCATCATCATTCACTTGCACAGGCTTGTTAAACATGTTAGTCTCATCAAACAACACATGGATACTCTCTTCAACACACAAGGTTCTTTTATTAAACACTTTGTAAGCCTTGCTATGGGAAGAGTATCCAATAAAAATAGCTTCATCACTTCTAGGGTCAAACTTATCGAGGTTGGTCTTACCATTGTTGTGCACAAAACACTTACAGCCAAAGATCCTCAAGTGTTCTATGTTTGGTTTTCGACCACTTAGAAGCTCATATGGTGTTTTTTTCAGAATTGGTCTTAGCATCACCCTATTAAGTATGTAACATGATGTACTCATTGCATCAGCCCAAAAATTTCTTGCCAAACCACTCTCCAAAAGCATGGTTCTAGCCATTTCTTCTAGAGTGCGATTTTTTCTTTCAACCACGCCGTTCTGTTGTGGTGTTCTAGGAGCTGAAAAGTTGTGAGATACACCATGTTCCATACAATAGGTGATGAAACTTGCATTATCAAATTCTGATCCATAATCTGATCTTATAGAAGCTAGTTGATGATTAATCTTGTTTTGCACTTGTTTCACAAGAATCTCAAATTCTTCAAAAGTTTCATTCTTGTATTTCAAAAACAAGGTCCAAGTGAAATGAGAATAATCATCAACCAAGACAAACACATAACTATAGCCATTTCTACTTTGTACATGCATAGGTCCACATAAATCCATGTGCACAAGTTCAAATGGCCTAGAGGAACTAACCACTTTCTTTGGCTTAAAAGATGACTTGACATGTTTGCACTTTGCACACTCATGACACATCTGGTCTGCCACATATTTGATGTTAGATAAACCTATCACCAAATCTTGTGATCTCAACTTGTTTAGCAAAGTGAAGCTAACATGTCCAAGTCTTTTATGCCAAAGCCATTGATCATCCTCTACAACACTAAGACAAAGGGCACCGTTCTTAGGAATTTGGCTCAAATATGTAATATACACATTATTATGCCTTATTCCTTGACAGACCAGTTCCCCTGTCTCAGGGTTAACTATGTGACAAGCATTTGATTTAAAACTTACTTTATTTCCTTTGTCACATAGTTGAGAAATGCTCAAGAGGTTATGTTTCAAACCTTCAACAAAATACACATTATCAATAGCTTGGGAGAGTGACTTACCAACCTTACCTACTCCTTTAATGAGTCCTTTGCTATTATCTCCAAAGGTCACACACCCTCCTTCAAATGTTGTGAGTGAAAGAAATTGTTCTTTATCCCCGGACATGTGTATTGAGCAACCACTGTCCAAATACCAATATGGCTTTCCTTTCACTCGTACCTGCACAAGCAATCAATGGTTAGTTTTAGGAACCCAGACCAGCTTGGGCTCCTTGTTCTTCGTTATATTTTTAACCCTATCCTTCCTAACCCACACTTGTTTAACATGGGTCTTATTCTTTTTGTTCTTTAATACAGTTTTAATCCTATCCTTCCTAACCCACACTTGCTTAATATGGGTCTTAATCTTTTTGTCATGTTTCTTCTTAGTCCAACAATTATCAATCACATTACCATTCTTACCACAGTAGGTACAAACATGCAGGTCTTCAGCAAAAATATACTTGCCTTTCTGGAATTCATTTATCCAAGTGTTGTCTCTGCCTAGAACAGATGTAGAACTGGTCCCAGAATACCCTAAACCAAACCTTTAAGTGTTTCCAGGCTGGGATGTAAGGATGTTTAAAGTATTATGTGCCTCTAATATTTTATTTAATTGATTCATGCAATTTGCCAGTTCCAGCTCCTTAGTTTCAAGCTCTTTAAGTTGAACTTCATTTTTATTTTCAAAAGTTTTAAGATCAAGCTTAGTCCTTTGAAGTTCATCTTAAAGCCTTAAAACCAGATCAGGATCTGGTCCATGAGTGATTTCTGTGCAGGCATTGAGTCTTAACAATGCAATTTCAGTTTCAATCACAAATTTTAGCAATACACTCACCATGTACAACATCAATGTCAACCTGGAAAGCAGTCATAGAACCAGTCTCTTCAGTAGTTCGTACATGTTCTTTGCGCAAATTTTCAATGTTATCAACAAGATGATTATAAGCAATAATAACATCAGATTTGCTCAAAGTACATGCATCCTTTAACACTTCGAGATTTAAACCATGTGCAAATAGTTCCTTGAGTCCATTAAACCCCCTTTCAATTTTATCAAAAAATTCTTGTTCCATAGGAACTGGTTGGGAATTCAATGTCTCAAGTTCTATTCTTTGTTGATCTACTGTTATTTCAAGTTTTGAAATCTTTTCTTTTAATTCTTCACAAATTAGTTCAAGTTCAGCAGTTCTAGCACCACATATTTCATAATCTCGAATTGTTTCCTTCAATTTCTTCTTATTGTTTTGATAGGCAGAACCAACACTAACACATTGATCTATTGTAAATTCAAGATAATCAAGTAATTCATCCCTATCAAGATTAGGCATGTTTGCTTTTATTTCATCAAAACATACCTGATTTTCCTCGGATGTGCTTCCACCAGCCATGAGACAAAGGTTAGCATCTTTGTCAGAACAGTTTGCAGGCTGGTCTTCCTTAATAATAGCAGTCAAGCACAGATTGGCCTCTTCATTGTCTTCTTCGTCATCTGATTCAGTATCTCCCCACACTGCAGCAAGCATGGCCCTTTTGAACACCTTCTTCTCGTTCTGAACACCTGGGTTTCCCTTTGCATTTTTCCAAGATGGACAGTCCTTGATTTTGTGTCCCACTTCTCCACACTTGAACTAACCAGCGTTGGAACTGGTTTTTCTGGATGGTCCAGAGGTGTTTTTTCCCTTTGAGAATTTTTCTTTGGATTTTGTTCTAAGATATTTCGCAAATCTCCTAGACACAAGACTAATGTCATCCTCCTCTTCATCTGATTCCTCAGCCTTGAGAACCAGTTCCTTGTTCTTATTAGTGGTCTCAGCCTTCGAGTCAACCAGCATCTCATGAGTCATGAGAGATCCAATCAACTGTTCCAAAGATAGAGTAGTAAGATCCTTTGCTTCTTGAATTGCAGTGACCTTGGGCAACCACTTCCCTGACAGACTTCTCAGCATTTTCCTTACTAATTCTTCACTAGTAAAAGTTTTTCCCAAGGACATTAGTTCATTTATGATAGTCATGAACCCCGTGAACATGTCCTTGATGGTCTCATCCCTAGCCATGTCAAACACTTCATATTTGGACATAAGCATGTCCACCTTTGACCTTCTCACTTCTGAAGTTCCCTCATAGGCCAATTCCAAGGTGTCCCAGATCTCCTTGGCAGAAGAACAGGCTAAGATCCGGTTCACCTCACACTCATCAATCCCTTGTTGCACCAGAGACATGGCCTTGGCATTCTTCTCTAGTTTCTTGTAGTCTTCACTTGTATACTCTTCTTCAGCCTTTGGAATTGAATTCCCATCATCATCCTTGTTAAGAATGGTCAAGAATAGCCGCGGGACCATTCTTAACAATCATCCAACATTCATAGTCAATCCCAATAATAAGATTTTTCATGCATTTTTTCCACCAAGGGTAATTGGTTCCATTGAATTTTGGGAGTCTAGATCCACTACTTTCTTGAGTATTCATTTTATCTTCCTCCTCTAGGTAGTTAACCCTTTGAGAAGTTAGGCTCTGATACCAATTGATAGTTCAATAGATACTCAAGAGGGGGGGGTGAATTGAGTATGTCGAGTAATCGCAAATTCCTAATTTCTGTTTGAGAGAACAACGAGAGGGCTGTTCTTGTGCACAACGGAATAATAAATAACAACACAAAAATTTAACGAGGTTTGGCTTCTCAATAAGCCTACGTCCTCCACACTCTCTCACCAATATTATTAATCAACTCTGAATAATAAAATGGTCACACACTCAATTGAATTGCCACAAACTCGAAGCAATCAATTCTCCAACTGTTAACTCTAACAGTTCACTCTGTTCTCACAGAACACTCCCCAACCACTTCCCAGAAGTGATTCAAATACAATCGAATTTTCTCTCTTTTAACAAATCTCTGAAAAGATGAATTGAGAGAGGTAATTAGCACTAAGAATGGACTTTTCAATAAATTGTAACAAAAGCCTCAACCCCAATTGTGCTATGGTATCTCATTTATATAGAGTTTCGATCCCCGATTTTTTTACAAGATATTTTCATATAAAATCAGTTCTCCAACTTATTTACTTAACTTAATTAAATTATTTTACTTCCTAAAATGACTCAAGTTGTTATGGAAGTAAGATAATTAATTATGTTAAGTTTGTTAAATAAGCAAGAGAATAATATGGGATAATGAATTGATACTCTATACAAGCAGGTTACCATAAATTAAGTAATCAGTTTTGATTTCAAAAATCAAAATCTTTTTGCACAAGAAAATTATCTTTTCAAACGCATATTACTTATTTGCACAATCGTAGTACTGAGAGCTGGTTCTTTGCTGGTTCCAGTTCTAAGTCCTACTAAGTTTATGTCTGATACAAAGATCTGGTTTAAAATTGATCTCTGTACTAAGCACAAACCTTTAAGTGTCTCGCATTTTCCTCAAAGTATTACCATAGTCTTGCTACCTTTAGTCCATTTTACATAAAGATCCTAGGATAAACAAATGATGCTTCAAAGCTTCTGATCTTCATGCAACACAAGCCTTCAAAAGGTCATCATTAAAACATTTAGTCTAGCCTTGTCATTCTTCATACTTGACATATACCTAGCATAGATAAACACACACGAGCATAACAAAGGTATAAACAAGCATTAAGAACTTAACTGGTTTGGAACTGGTTTGTCATCACCCAAATCATACATGATTCAACAATAGCATAAGCCCTCGATCCTCTCCGGGACCTAACCAGAAAAATGCACCAATCCCATATCCGGTTGAGATGTCTGAATCATATTGACAGTACTTGTAGTTTGCATGTGGGTCTGAAATTATTGTGGCCTGTTGAAAGACAAATCAGTCCTGTACTCCTATGCTATATATCCTTAGAAAATGCAGTAATTTATGAACAAACAATTAACAAAGATAGGAAGCTTCTAATTCTACTAATTAAGCAGGAAATTCTCAATCTTCAAAGTTCAAACAATTGAATCTTTTGGAAAACTATGATTTTAACTGATAACAGTTACAGAAATCAGATGTCCATATTATATTTTGCTTTCCATTTTTATCAACTACCTGATTGTTCTCACTACTCATTTCTCACTTTCAAATCTAAACAATAAAAAAGGTGGTATTCTGTTGTTTGAAGTGTAGTCCAGTCTCAGACTCATAGCGACACGAGCAGAAAGATTATTCATATAACCTGGACTATCAACTATGAGCTAGAACATGAAAAACCCACAGATTTAACATTTGTATTCATCTATATGTCAAAGCTCATCAAATAATTTTTGACACCAGAGCTCTTAAGCAAAGGTACACATAACGTGAAGAAGAAAAGCAAATCTAAGACTCAATTTACCTACAACCTTAATTCAAACACTACACTAGGACTTGAGTGGTTAATTTGATACTGCACTTGTGAACTCGGAATCTCCAATATTGATAAGCAAAGTAGAACATTTCCTATAGAAGGCGACTCAAATGACAGCACTTCAACTTAATAATTTGACCTTCATGGCTGCGGACCTACAACGATTTGTCATCAATGTCAACAAAACCCAATGATTTGTGATATATACCTACATCGTGTGTGTATATTATCAAATATCAATCATATGGAAAACCAAATGTATACAAATCCTGTTGTGTTGACCAAAGCAAATCACCAAAGTTCATGAATACCAAATTGGAAATAAACCAAACATCAGGGCACTAAATGGGAAATGCCAAAATGTTCATTTTCATGAATCAATTTGTTGAATACAATGCTCTAGCTTTCCTCATATAGAGACTTTCTTGAATATGTAAAACACAATTCCCCCTTCCTCCATAAGTTTTTAGCTAGTGATTACTTCCTATGTAGGGTAAAACCTTATAATATAGTAAATGCTTATATTATGTTGATTCCTGGGATGTTAAATGTTAGATGAGCATTTAATAAGCAGTGTGTCATGGGACTGCTTTCCAGTTACCTAAGCCAGAAAGATGATAAAGTAGGTTTGCATCTACATTGACACCATATTTCTGAAATGCTTTTGTCTCTTTCTTATTTACTACTAGATTTCAATGACCTTTTCACTGCCATGTTTTCCTCTGTCAACATTGTATACCCGTCTGAATATTATATTTTAGACTTGGATTGCTAAAATTTGTATATAGCTCTCAAGTAACTTTTGTAATTTGGGCACTGAGTATAATATGTTCTAGGGACTGTAAAAGTACTGCTCCCTCCATTCCATCTTAAGGTTTAGGGTCATTAAGGATCCACAATAAGGCAGAAGTGATTAACTTAATAATTGCATCCTATCATGCACAGACGATAGCCACCATGCCCGCCTCCGCAGCTGCCACAACCACCCAGGTCAACCACTACCAAACGAGGATGATTTGTTGGAGAAAACATGAGGCTGGAGCAGAGAGCATGGGATAGGGAACAAATGGAGTGTAGTTGGGGAGAAAAATGTGAGATCTTGTGATCAGAGAGTGAAAGTTAGGATTAGTAAATAGACAACAGGTTAGTTTGTTAATATACTGTCAACAGATGATAAAACATTGTCTTAAGGGGTAACTATGAATTCACATCCACGGGTGATGTCTAAGTGTCCAGCATTCTGGTTTTTTTCTTTCATTTCATAGTTAAAAATTTGTGTAATAGGTGTATTGTATACACCATGCTTTATGAAAGAATTATAATCCTTGAATTATCATTAATTACCAAGTGAGTATATATACTAGGTTACAAGCTAGGTTTAAGCTAAGATTACAATCCCTTTAATTAGGGAACTAGATAACAACTTAACTAATTAAATTAATTATTAACATACTTAATTTACATAGTCTAACACACCCCCGCAGTCGAAACGGGAGGAGGACGAACGCTGAGACTGTCTCTAAAATCTTCAAAAAGTATCAATGGTAGTCCCTTTGTGAAGATATCTGCAATCTGATGCCTAGAAGGAACATTTAAGACGCGAACTTCACCCCGTGCTACCTTTTCACGAACAAAATGAATATCCATCTCAATGTGCTTGGTACGCTGATGTTGCACGGGATTTCCCGATAAATATATAGCACTGACGTTATCACAATAAACTATTGTGGCTTTCGGAATAGGACAATGAAGCTCAACAAGTAGATTTCGTAGCCAGCAGGACTCCGAAACTACATTTGCCACCCCTCTAAACTCTGACTCGGCGCTCGAACGAGATAGAGTAGCCTGTCTTTTGGAGGATCAAGACAGTAAATTATCACCTAAGAACACACAATACCCAGACGTTGAGTGTCTGGTATCCGGACAACCTGCCCAATCAGCATCAGTATATGAAAGAAGAGTGGAGATGGATGATGGATAGAGATGAAGACCATGATCAATAGTCCCTTTAACATATCGAACGATACGTTTAAGGGCCTGCATATGTGCATCCATCGGATTTTGCATGAATAAGCAAATCTGTTGCACCGCATAAGAAATATCTGGACGAGTAAACGTCAAATATTGCAGAGCACCTGCAAGACTCCGATACAAAGTAGGATCGGAACATGACACCTCAGAATGAGCACTAAGCTTTGGCTTAGTAGCAACTGGAGTAGGGGACGGCTTGCATGCCGACATTCCAGCACGCTAAATAATATCCTCAGCGTACTTGCGCTAGGATAAGAAAAGACCACCTGCATGACGAGCAACATCAATACCCAAGAAATAATGCAAAGGACCTAGATCCTTCATAGCAAACTCGGAGCTAAGAAGAGACATAATAGACTGTCGAACAGCAGTAGATGAGGCAGTCAGGAGAATATCATCAACATAGAGGAGGAGGTAAGCAGTGTCAATACCTCGTCGATAAATAAAGAATGAATTATCTGACTTGCTATTACTGAATCCAATCCGAGAAACATAGTCTGCAAACCTGCGATACCACGCCCTAGGGGCCAGCTTGAGCCCATACAATGACTTTTCAGATGACATACATGATTCAGAAACTGAGGATCCTTGTAGCCCAATGGCTGATGCATATATACTGTCTCATTCAGCTCACCATGTAAGGAAGCATTTTTCACATCCAGTTGATGAAGATCCCACCCTTTGGACAATGCCAGACTAAGAACAGTACGAATAGTCGCTGGCTTGACCACAGGGCTAAAAGTCTCACCAAAATCAATCCCCACCTGCTGTGTCTTTCCATCACCTACAAAACGAGCCTTATACCTCTCAAACGAACCGTCAGCATTAACTTTATGAGCAAAAATCCACATAGATCTCATAATGTTAGTATCAGACGGACGGGGCACCAACTCCCACGTCTTATTTATAATAAGAGCATGAAATTCATCATCCATAGCCATTTTCCAATTTGGGTCACGAAGAGCAGACACGGGGTTCTTAGGAACAGGAGAACGAGCAACCATATAATTTAGAGAAACAATTTTCTTATTTTTATAAATTCCATGTTTACTATGTGTCACGGCTTGTGAGCTAGAAGGAGAAGGAAGACGGGCCCGTGATCGAGAAGGCCGCGTCTTGGCAGGGGGATGAACTCGGTGTGGAGCAGGACTAGATGGTGCAATAGGAGGTAGAGTGGGCTGGCCCATAGGCGAGAGAGAGGGAGGAGGGAGACTGGTCCACGTGTGCAGCCCAGGCGAGGAAGAAGAAGGCTGGGTAGATGAGCCCAGAGGCGCATCATGGAGAGGAGGAAGCCCAGGAGGCGGACTGGGCCCAGCCATAGTAGGAGTAAGCTGGGCAGAGGCCTGGACCACGTTAGAGGGACTGGACCGAGGATGAGGCCCAGACAGAATAGGGGTGGGTGTGGGCTGCTCACAATGTGGTGTTGGGATATAAGGTAAGTCCAAAGGGGAGGTTGGATCTAGAAAATCATAGGATTTGGCATGAGGGCTATGTAACGAGGCAAATGGGAATTTGAATTCGTCAAATAGAACATGGCGATAAATAATGATTTTCCAAGATGATAAGTCAAAGCATTTATATCCCCTATGGTTAGACGGAAAACCCAAAAACACACATGGAGTGGAGCGGGCTTGAAGCTTATGAATGGTGGTGGATGGAAACAGAGGAAAGCACAGACACCCAAAAACCCGAAGATGAGAATAAGAAGGCTCTTTGTGAAAGAGGATTTTTAGTGGAGAGTGATAGGCGATTGTCTTATGTGGGAGTATATTGAGAAGATAAGAGGCCATTTGAAGTGCGTGATGCCAAAAGGAAGATGGAATGGAAGCATGAGCAAGAAGAGTGTGGACCATATTATTTATAGTGAGTATTTTCCGTTCAGCTTTTCCATTTTGAGAAGAAGTATATGGGCATGAGAGGCGGAAAGATAGACCATGGGTTAGACAGAATTTCCGAAATGGGTCATTATCAAATTCCCGACCATTATCATATTGAATATTTTTAATTTCCCGTTCAAATTGAGTACGAACATAAGCACGAAAATGGAGAAAAGTAGAATAGACATCGGATTTTTTAGAAAGCGGAAAAGTCCATACAAAATTAGAATAATCATCCACAATCACCAAATATTAATGATGTCCAACTGAACTTAAAACGGGAGATGTCCAAAGATCACAATGTATAATATCAAATGGCATCAAAGTACTAGAAGTAGAAGCAACAAAAGGCAACTTAATGTGTTTCCCAAGAGGACAAGAGTAACAAACATTAGAGGAACTAAGTTTATTACATTCAATAAGATTATTTCGCCTAAGACTATCAAGAATAGGAACACCAGGATGACCCAATCGATCATGCCATAATGAAGGTGCAAGCGCAGCAAAGGTAGAAGCAGAATTGGCTTGATTTTTGAAAGCAGAAGTAATGGGATAGAGGGCCCCCTGACTCTCACATCTCATGAGTGGTCTCCCCGTCTGAAAATCCTTCACAGAAAACCCAAAAGGATCAAATTCAACAGTCACAGAATTGTCTGAAGTGAATTTTCAAACAGATATTAAATTTTTAATAAGTTTAGGAGCATGCAACACATTTTTGAGAGTTAAGGGGGGGTTAGGGGAAGGCAAGTGTGATTCACCAAATAGGAATACTATGGCCATTTCTGACAATTATACCATCATTTTTGCTCAAATTAAAATAAGACGAAAAATTACCTTGTGAGGAAGTCATATGGGAGGTAGCACCCGTGTCCATATACCAATTTGGATCCGGTGAGTAAGCCCAAGAGTATGCATAGCGGCCTCGATGTCCGTTGGTGTAGGTGCGGACGAATCTGCTATGTAGGCTTGTGGCTTTAAGCCCAACACGCCCTGCTCGTGCTGCTGCTGCCGCGGAACATAGCTGGGCCTAGCCCAACTCGTGGTTGGATATGGGCAGGGAGGCATGGCCCAGCCATATGGCCACGCTCCCTCCCCCCACGCTGGAGGCCACGCAGGCGCTGAAGCCTGCTGCTGAGAGGACCCGCCAGTCCGGCCACCACCACCGCCGGAAGACTGGCGGTTGTTGCCGCCGCCACCCCGTTGACCAGAATTTCGGCCACTATTATTCTTTTTATTATTATTATTCTTATCTGATTTGAACCACGAGGGGATGGAGAGGAGTCATTAGGCGACCCATCATTACAACCGGCCACCAATGCAGAATTTGACGACGATTGTGCAACCTTCTTGTTCAATCCCGCCTCTTCCAACACAAGCATAAATCTGGCTTGATAAAAGGGGGGAAGAGGGTCACTTTGCCGAAGTAGGGTTCCAACTCCATTATAGGCCTCCGTAAGGCCGGCCACCAATTGTGGAACAAGCCGATTATTAGTAACCGGCGCAGCAACATTTTTAAGTTGGTCAGAAAGCATCTTCAACCTTTGGCAATAAGCAGAAGCATTAGGAAAATCCTCCATAGATGTATTGGAAAATTCCTGTTCGAGAGTGACTGCCCAAGATGTTTTATTATCCTGAAAATATCTCGTAGTCTCTCCCATGCCTCTTGTGCCATCGAATCAGGCTCAGAAATAGTGTTGAGGAGATCCTCGGAAATGGTGTCGTATATCCATTTCAACACTGTTGCATCCACCTTAGACCATTCTTCCTTTTCGTCATCAGTAGTAGGAGCCTTAGTCTTTGAATTAGGAAGAATGTGGAGAATAACACGATTTGAAAGTGCATGTACTTTGAATAATTCCGCCCACGTGGAATATTGTATATTTTCCATATCAAGAGTGATAGGAAGAACATGTTTAATGTTTGTATTAGTGAGAGATTGAAGAGAAGAAGAAGAGAAAGGAGGGGAAGAAGATGAAGACGCCTTAGATCCACCGGCCATGGTGGCGCGTGTGGTGAGTATACGGCGCGGGCTAGGCGATTTTAGGGTTTGTGCACATCGGAATATTTGAACGAAACCCTAACTAATACCATGAAAGAATTATAATCCTTGAATTATCATTAATTACCAAGTGAGTATATATACTAGGTTACAAGCTAGGTTTAAGCTAAGATTACAATCCCTTTAATTAGAGAACTAGATAACAACTTAACTAATTAAATTAATTATTAACATACTTAATTTACATAGTCTAACACTTTAGATGAGAACTTCAGTTGGTGTCATTCATCTTCATCGAATGCTATATATCCATTCAATATTGAGAATGTTAGACTATGTATAGATGTATACTATAATTATGTAAATAATTTTAGTTAAGTTTTGTAATTAGTAATAATTACTCTAATACCCTTAGCTTAACCCTAATGATATTTGTATAAATATACTGTAACAAGTCATTGAATGGAGGACGGCAAATATTATTTCCCTTCTATCTTCTATCATGGTATCAGGCCTCTAACTTCTACCCTAGCCGCAGCCTTCATCGCTTCACAAACGCTGCTTCTCTATTCTTCTACTTCTGTCCGCCATCTCCTTCATCTTCATTCTCACCATGACTAAACTCCGAAGCTTCATCCCACCACAACCATTACCAACATCAAGGCTCATATTCTAGTCACTCTTGACTATGCGGGAACGCAATATAACAATTGGTCCACATTATTTAAATTACATTGCCGTGCGCATCTGGTCCTGAGCCATATCATTCCTTCGGCTGCTAAGTCCAAAGACGACTCCACAACCAAGACCGAGGAAGAACAATACGCTTCTCTAGTTCCTTGGCAACGCTTGGACGATATTGTCCATCAATGGATCTACGGTACCGTCTCCAATGACCTTCTTAACATTATTCTTAATCCTGATGATTCGGCTATGGAAACTTGGAATAGATTGGAGCGCCTGTTTCAAGGTAATAAGTCTGCTCGCGCTTTAAAATACGACACCCAATTCTCTAATGTTAAACTTGAGCAATTTCCTGGCGTCAAGGAGAACTGTACCAAAATCAAAACTCTCGCCGATAATCTCAAGAATGTCGGCTCACCTGTCACGGATGAACAGATGGTTCTCCGCCTTTTTCGGGGCCTCGGTGAGGACTACAAACCTTTCAAGACTTCCATCCAACATCTTAAGCCACTTTCGGACTTTGAAATGGTTCGTACGATGCTTGAACTTGAGGAAACTAGCAACGAAGATAATTCCATACCTTCGGACGTTGCCCTGGCATCTACAGAATCGGCTCCTGCTTCTCTACAAACTGATCAGCCCCACTATTCTTCTTCATCTACTAATTACAGGAAAAATTCCAATAATGCTAATCGGAACAACCGCAACAATCGGAACCGTAATAGTCGAGGCGGTGGTGCAAACTCTAACAACCGCAACAATCGTGGTGGTGGTTCTGGTTATGGCGGTGGTTCTGGATATGGTCGTGGAGGGCAGACCTATGGTGCTCATGGTTCACATACGCAGCAGCAGTAGCCGATGTTTTATCCTCCGCAACTGTGGTTTTTGCCTCCCTGGAGTGCGTGGCAGCAGCACTCATGGGCTGCACCCCCCTGTCCTTATCCGACTAGCAACTGGCAGCAGTACAGGCCCCCTGCTCAGCCTCCTTCTTCCTCCGCTCCGGGTATTCTTGGTCCTCGGCCCACTCACTCACTGTATTCGGCAGACCCATCATCTTCTTCGGCTCCCTATATGCCCACAAATATATTGAACATGACATGCATACTATGTCCTTACAACCACCTGATGACAATTGGTACATGGACACCGGAGCCACTTCCCATATGACCTCGTCGGAAGGTAATCTCTCATCTTATTTTCAATTGAGCAATTCTTAAAAAAATTCTATTATTGTTGGCAATGGTAATATATTTCCAATTCTTGGTTATGGACATGCAGATTTAACCCACAGTAATTCCCCATTGACTTTGAAAAATGTCCTTCACGCCCCTCACCTTATTAAAAATTTAATTTCTGTAAGAAAATTTACTAGTGATAATATGGTTTCAGTTGAGTTTGATCCCTTTGGGTTTTCTGTGAAGGATTTACAAATGGGGAGCACAATTATGAGATGTGAGAGCTCAGGTGAACTTTATCCCTTCACATCAAATTTTCAAGCCATTTCTTCATCGTCTCCTTCTACTTATGCTGCTATTTCCTCTAGTCTTTGGCACTCTCGTCTTGGCCATCCTGGCGATGTCATTCTTAATTCTTTGCGTAGTAATAATTTGATAGCATGTAATAAAGCTAGGAACAATTTTTGTACTTCTTGCCCTTAGGGAAAAATGGTTAAATTGCCTTTTTATGACTCTCTATCACATACTACTATTCCATTTGATATTGTTCAAAGTGATCTATGGACCTCTCATATTTTGAGTTATTTAGGTCATCGTTATTATATTCTATTCTTAGATGATTACACCAATTTCTTATGGACTTTTCCTCTTTCTCAAAAGTCACAGGTTTATAAGACATTTTTAAACTTTCGCAATTACATTCATACACAATTCGAAAGAAAAAAAAAAGTCTTCCAATGTGACAATGGCCGTGAAGTTAAGAATAGTCCTTTTGAAAAATTTGGTAACCAATATGGCATATCTTTTCGTCTCTCTTGTCTTCATACATCTCCTCAAAATGGTAAAGCAAAACGCAAAATTAAATCTATCAATAATATTTGTGCGTACTTTGCTTGCTCATGCCTCCTTGCCACCTTCTTTTTGGCATCATGCATTGAAAATGGCTACATATCTTCTAAACATTCTACCTTCTAAAATTCTTGATTACAAATCCCCAACTGAAATTCTCTATTTTCGGACTCCATCTTATATTCACTTGCGGGTTTTTGGGCGTTTATGTTATCCTCTTTTTCCATCCACTACAATAAATAAACTTCAACCTCGTTCTACTCCATGTGTCTTCCTTGGCTATCCTCCCAATCACCGCGGCTATAAATGCTATGATATCTTAAGTCGCAAAATAATAATTTTCCGACATGTTTGGTTTGATGAAAATTCATTCCCATATTATTCTACACTTTATACTCCCAATCCTCAAAGCTATGATTTTTTGGAGGATGATAGTTCACGTTTGAGGCTCTTTCAATATTCAGACTTTGTAGACACCAAATTTTGACCCTCAAAATTAGCCCTTTTGCCTTAGGCACATTAACATTGCGAATTTATTAAAATTTCTTGATTTAGCAATGTCGTCCTTATTTTAGCTAATGATCCTTGATTATAGCTTACAACAGCGCTTCTTAGCGTTACATGACTTGATATTCATTTTCAATATCATTGTCTTTTTGTTAGACAGCACATACTGTCTGATGTGAGCCCGAGGCCCGGAATGCAGTGATGACAGCCTTATGGCTTCCCCTTGTCGCAGAGGAGTAATTGCGCGATGAAACTTCTACAGTTAGGGTTTTTCATATCTATTTCATTTATATGTGCACAGTGCACTTGAATTTGCAACAAGGGCCAAGTAACAAACTGGCTTACCTGTCATGAACTCTACGGAAGAATAATGGACGATCAAAGTGCAAAAACTAAAGCATGCTGCAAAGGGAGACATCTTGATTAACATCAGAAATGAATTACTGATAGGCTAAAGTCGTATCACCTATTCAAAGATAATTCCTACAATCCTCTAACAATGGTAGTAAAGGGAAGTAGGGTCGAATCCACAGAGAGACGGAGTTCTAAGTTAATATTCACCTAAGAAGCTACTTCAGACAAGATCAGATAGAAATCAGCTAAACTACTAATTAACTACTAGAAAGCAATATAAAGAGGGATTTTAATCTATGGAATGAAGGTCTAGGGAATTAGTTCGGTCCACCATGCTTATATTAATCAAAGGATCAAACAACTATCAGAACCTAGGTCGAGAATCGATAGATTAGTGCAGTGTCAAGCTATGGTTAAGTCTCAACGCCCATAATTCAACATATGCAGCATGTTCACAAACATAATCAGAATTACTGGTGTGTACTAGGCCTCTAAAAGTAAGACGGATCTGTGCAAACGATTATTAACCTCAAGTAATCAAAGAAACTGCGCAATAACGTTTATTACTCAATAAGAACAAATGACACCATAACCTATCTCATCAAACCCTAGAAACTAATAGCAATTCAAATAATCATGGTATAAACATGGCTTCCCTCTCTAAATCCCTAGAAATTAAACTACCCACTCATAATTAAACCAACAATAATAAATCTAATATGAAACCCTAATAATTGCATCATGAATGAATAAAAAATTAAACTAAGCAATAAAGAATAATAAAAGAGATTAAAGTAGAGAAGAATACCAATTGACGGAAAGCAAAAACTTTTATTGAAATCGAATCCAAGGTTCAATCACCTTTAATCTAATCTAAAGTGTTTAAACTCAAATAAAACTAAGCTAAGAACTATCGAAATAAAACTAGAATAAAGAGGTGTCTCTCAAAATAATCAAGGACAGCTATTTATAATAGCCCAAAGTCTAATTAAAAAAGATAGAATTTCGGAAAAGAGTTGTCTATGCTTCAGGCCCGATCGGTTCAATTCCCGCCCGATCGCGTGGGTAAACTGCAATTCTGCGTCAACTTGCAAAGGCCGTATCTCTCAAACCAAAAGTCCGTTTGGGGCGTGTGACCTATCATTGGAAAGCTCTTGAAGTCTAGAATCCAACCCAATTGGAATTTCTTGGTTATAATGAAAATAGTGAAGGTGTGTCAGTTTTGGCACTTCTTTCACTAACTCTTTGCTTCATTCCAACTCAAAATTGTCCCAAACGGATGCATTGTGATCCTTGTGCAAGCTACTGATCAGTCCATTTTAGTACATACTTATAGCTCATTTTAAGTCTCATTGCATGTAGCTTTAGAGCATTTAGAGTTAGGATTGCATGGTTTTTCCCTTCTTTGGATTTCAATTATACTTCACAAGTGTTTGGTTGTTTTTGATGTATTTCAAGAGAATTGGCGCGTGTTGGAGTACTCTTGTGATCTAGGGACTTGGGGTATGTTCGAAGTGCGTGGCTCGTAATTTGGAGCGGCTAAAGTGGATCAAGCTTTGAAGAAATGAAGGAAGAAGGCCACCACGGCCGTGGCACATTTACCACGGTCGTGGGTACCTGTAGCATGCAAAACAGTAACATGAAGAAAAGAAGACTGATTCGGTGAAATCAGGTCACCACGGTCGTGGTACCTGATCTTCACATAATCAATGGTTATATTGTAAAGATACTGCCTGGGCGTTTTTGAGGCACCACGACCGTGGTGACCTGCTTTCGGGCGTTGACTCTTTTGTCCGTCAAACTTTAATGACTCTTATTATTTAGTTTCATTAGCTTAGTTTTGGATATAACCAGCATACTTAGTTTCTAATTAACTCTCCCTTAGCCCTAAACTCTCTCAAACACTAGTTTACTCCTTTGTTTCATTATTGAAGATCGAATTCATCAATTAATTCAAGTAATTTCTCTTCAATCTCTTTCCTTAATCTTATTGCTTTGTCTATGATGTTTACTTTATTGAATTTTAATTGCTTAGAATCCATGATTAGTGAGTAGTTTCTAGTCTAGGGTTTGGGTGAAAGCATGAATTAGGGGCTTAATGTAGATGTTCTTGTAATTGCTTTATTCATGTATAATATGCATTGTTCTTGGTGTTTTGACACCTTAGGGTAGACCTTGATCAAGTTTATGCTAGGGCTTAGATTTCAATTACTCTTAATTGATTGTTGTTGTCTAGTCATTCCCATGAATCAACTTAATTTTTAGACCAAGAGATTGGGTAGAAATTAAGAGGAACCTATTTAGGGGTTTTCCAATCAAATTGAATCCATTAATCAATTGGCTAAAGACCATTCGAGAGAGGATTTAGTCGATTGATTAATTGATTACTCTTGAGGACCATTCGAGAGAGGACTCAAGGACCTTAGAGGGAAACTTAACCTTGCATGTTATTCTCTATAACTTCGTAGTTGCATTTGTGTCGTGTCTTGCCCGAGTTCATGCGAGTAACCCAAGCTCTAGTGTCTTCCTTATCATATTAATCCTCCTATTTGCTTATTAGTCAGTATTCATAGGCTAGTTAATTAGTTGGTAATCTATTCAATCTCAACCCCCCAAAAACCCTTCACTTAGGTAGTTTTGGACTTAGTGGACTTTAGTCAATCCCGATTTCCTTGTGGTTCGACCCTTGACTTGCCATTACTACGTTCTTAGTAGTTGCTCGTTAGGTTTATAAATTGTGTTTGCTAAGCGGTTCTTAGTACCTTAACGACACACTAAAAACCTCTTATCAGCTACCTTCATCTTCAATGATTAATAGGCTACATCCTTGATACTCATTATCACTTTGTATCAAAATAACCAGAAAATCATCGAAACACACAAACGGGAAGTAGTAGAGCACAACTTGTGTAATTCATGTCATTATGCACCTAAATGCTCAAAAAGGAGTTCTAAATGCAATCTAAATGCATCTAAAAACTATATATAAATGTGATACATCAATTACATTTGTAACTCCATTAAGGTATATGCAGTCTAACATGATCGAAATTATGCTCAATGTTTACAAATGGCACAACCGTTTGTTTGAACCACGTCTCCTCATCTTTTTTGGTAGTAAAATTTTCGAAAGACTAACTACAAAATTACTATGTATTCTGGAATACAACTACACCTTATGGTCAAGGCAAACTAACATTGTTCAACCATCTGTGAAGTATCAGAGTTCTTGAGCTTCACAGTGTTTCCATGCTTCCCTCAGTTCTATGAGTTAAAACTGTACTTCCCAAAACTAGTACAGTATTCTGAAAGATAAGTTAGACTTTCCGAAAGAAATCTTACCCACTTATGAGTTTTGGATTCAAGATCACGGACTGTAAGGAAAGTACGATAATTACAACCCATAGTAGGATTCGTAAACATCACTTCCCCACTATCCATTCTCAGAAAAGGCATTCCATCGGATGAATATTTCCCCAAGGAAACTCTGCTTCGCCCAAGAATCTTTGTTGCTATATTTTTTCATAACCCAAAATTCACCTAAACCTCCTCCTTTGGAAATAGTTTTTTGCAACAAAGGCAATAATAAAAAGTGATCACCCCCGTTATCTGCATTCTTTTTTGCTCATCGGATAATGGAACAGGCGAGAACTTTTCCTCTCACAATCAAATGACCATTTACAGTTGTCTTCATAAGAATACCCATGAAGTGAGCCATGTAAGAAAGCTTAAACCAGCTCAACCTTTGGCACTTTGCCACCACTCCTCCATTCATTTGTACACAGTGTTTGAATTTCATCAACATAACGAGGCTCTTTTCTAGATTCGAGTTGACCTGAGTCATCTGGCCAAGTGAAGTGACCCAACCCACAACTGTAAATGAAAGCATTTTGTTTATATGTTTGCTTGACAGTCTGATCCATTGTTGGAAGTTAGAAGGTTACATATAATAAAAAAGGTCTCGAGCACGCCTTGTTGGCCAGTTAGAAGGTTACACATAATAAAAGGTCTCCAGCACGCCGAGGCTTCCAGACTGATTAACCCACTGCATTCATTTATCAAATGCAATTTCCCAATGGGGGTGTTAAGGTTGGGCTTAATTGTAAGCATAGCAAGATATCCCACGGTAAGATTACCTTCTTCATCAACCTGTGAGGATCTGCCCAGGTCCAGCAGCGGTCCAGCTGCCAAAATTCCTTCGTGCTTCCATAGAAGCTACCTTGAAGCAATAGGGAGTGATAGCAAACACGAGCATGGCGCTGATTAGCAAACTGGGGATTGGTGATGATAGCATACCAAGCCTTACAAACAAGCTTACACTTCAAGCATGCTATAGATGGAAAAAACAAAAAAATATTCATACTCTCAGAAGAAAATAGTATGGAGGAAAATAAGAACTAAAGATAAGTTGGTGTGTTCAATGTCTCAAGGGATGCTATGTATCCATTATGCAGGAAGGAAGAATAATCTCACAACCATCTCTTTATTTTATTGTTACTTTTAGTCAGCAATATTGTACTTCGCTGGATAATAAGCTGCAGATACAGGGTTAACACAGGAGTATTATGGCTCGCGACAATTGGTAAAGAACAGCCACACTGATTTGCCTGTCAACACATTGCAAGGAGGAATGGAAGATCAAAGTGCAAAAACTGAAGCATGTTTACACAGGGAGGCATCAGGAATAGCATTAGAAATGGATTACATTTGTCACTTCATGAAGGTAGATGCAATTTAAGATGACATTATACTAAATGATTACAAATGGCACAACCTTTTGTTTGAACCACATGAGAACAATTTCTTTGGTTAAACATGAGGACATTTAGCGAAATTAATACACAGGTATATTTGGCTATGTTCTTTGAATAAAAAAAACAAAAATGCAAGAGTAAACATTATAAAACCAATAGAGTATGAGGGCTCAGCTTCACAGTTCTTTCATGCTTTCCAGTTACTAACTTCTGAAACTACTATAACATGCTGAATCATATACGTCAAAGTCACCATCTTCATAGGGACTCCTGCACCTTATTGTTAGACTTTCCTTCTCCTTGAATCCTTCCTGCTTATCAGCTGCCATATTCACCCGTAAGTCAAGGCAGTCAACTATTCTTCTTCCTCGAAATTTTACTTCACAGATTCTCTTATCCTGGATCTGCAAAAGGGCCAATCTATGTCTAGTAACAGCAAAATTAGCACACACTTTAGCTGCTGGAAGAGAACCATCATCAAGCTGATATATTGGGATTATAGCCGCGTTACCAAGGTTGCCAATAATATTGAAAGATTGCTCCCATATATATGACTCGTTAATGGCTTTTCTAAGCCAGAGTCGTACTGACAATTCATCAGCAATCGAGCAACACAGCATACCCTGAAATATGTGTAAACCTTTAATCTGCACCTTTTCCATCTCAGATTATATTGGAACAATCTCAAATGCTTCATCATCGAAGTTGAAACAGAAGATATCTTTGTTAACTGCGCAAGAAAACAACCTTACATCCAAGCTAGCCTTACTGAAATGCTTGACTGGCGATTCTCCAAGAAACCTCCACCCATCCCGACCAATAGTAAACACCTCCGCCATGAATTTACCATGTAATTCCCGAACTCGGATTATCTTGTATGCATCTTCCCTATTACTAAAATCGAATGCCATACCTCTAACCCCATATTCTACTAGAGGCATGTGAAATGACGGATTAGTAGCACTCAACACATTGATTACCACTGGTGACCAAAGACCCACTACACGCAAACAAATGAGGCCGTGACTCGTGTTATGTCCAGATTTTCCTAAGCTAGTTTTGCAGGTTCGCAGGTTCCACGATCATAGGTTCCAGCTATAGCTTCCGAGTATTAGCTTCCAGCTAGCTACTAGATGTAAGCTTCTAGCTTTCAGCTCCCAGCTTCCAGGTTCCAGCTTGCAGCTACCAGCTTCCAGGTTGCAGCTTGCAGCTACCAGCTTCCAGGTTGCAGCTTGCAGCTACCAGCTTCCAGGTTGCAGCTTGCAGCTACCAGCTTCCAGCTTGCAGCTTGCAGGTTGCAGCTTGCAGCTACCAGCTTCCAGGTTGCAGCTTGCAGCTACCAATCACCAGCTTGGAACAGGTCAACGCATGACTCAACAATAGCCTAAGACATAGGTTAAATGATTGTTGCAGCTAGGATTCTCCTGCTAGAGCTCTCCAGCTACGGAAGGCCAGCTTTGCTAAAAACGTTATGGATCAGTTATTGCCAAGGCCTAAAATCTCGCAAAGACTAAAGTCAAAGATACAGAGAGATAAATGCGGATGAAGACTCATTCAAAGCCATTAAATACGGACGTGTGCGAGAATCAAGGGGCAGTTACAAGCTGTTTTGAAGGCTGATTAAAACGGATACTCATCTCAGTATAAATAGCACAATGATTGTATAGAAACACACAAGCTCTACGCACTTCAGCATTTTACATTCTAAAAGCAAACATTGTTCTTAGCATACGAACTACGTTGATACATAAAACACTAAGATTATAGTGGATTGGTGGACTCAAAGCCACCCGCGGTTTTTCCCTTATTCCACGGGTTTCCGCGTCACCATCTCTGCTGTCCCTTTCTCTTTTTTGCTTTCTTTCGTTCTCCTTTGCTTTGTTCATCTTTATCAGCCATCCATCTTCATTAGCTAGTTGTAGGTCTCTAGCTAGATTTTACTTGTGTAAAATTTGGCATAAACAGTTTGGCGCCCACCGTGGGGCCTACAACTAGATTTCATCTTCAAAATCGATTCTCTCACAAAAATCGCGAACAAGATGGCTGATGTTACCTCTGAACAAATGAAGGTTGCTTTACTAGATCTAGAACGTGCTCAAACTGAGTCACGTCACACCATCGAGAATCTAAAAAAGGAGTTAGAGTCTGCCAAGAGAGATAGCAGGAAGTCCAAACGACGCAACAATGGCAGCACATCTCGCTTCCCTAATTCATCTTGTTCTGAAAGTAACAGTGAAGAAGAGGAGATCAGGGAAGATCCTAACCTGGAGAACAGGGAAGCTGATTCGACAGCTAGAAGGTTAGCTGTCCTAGAAGCACAAAACAAGAAGATGATGCGCATGCTGGCCAAGCTACCTGGGGCACCTACACCTGCAACCCAGGAAGCAGTAGATGGCTACGCTCAATCGCCTTTTATAGACGAGATTGCTAAATCCAGGATTCCCAAGAAGCTGCACCTGACTCCATCGTCCAAGCTATACGATGGGGCAACAGATCCATACGATCACGTGAACCAATATAAGCAGAAGATGTGGACCCAGCCTATTCCCGAGCATCTCCTTGAAGCCACTATGTGCAAATTATTCGGAGCTACTCTAGCTGGCCCAACTTTACAATGGCTTATTAGCCTAAAACCAGGTTCAATATCTAACTTTTCTACTTTAATTAACAAATTTAACCAGCAATTTTCTAGCAGCAGGGTTATGGAAAAGCATACTGGCGACCTCTACCGCATCACCCAGGGGCAGAATGAAGGTGTCCGTCAATACCTGGATAGGTTCAACAAGGAAATGATAGCTGTCAAGAATCTAGACGTTCCAACCGCAATTGAAGCATTCCGGATAGGGCTAACCTATGAATCTAGGTTGTATTACGAATTAACCAGGTACCCTTGCAGCACCTTTGAAGATGTGAGGGAGAGAGCCATGGCTGAAATTAGAGTTGAAGAAGATGAAGCAGTCATAAGCTAGATCCAGGCTAGCTATGGTTAGCTAGAAAGGGGCATATCGCCTAGCATTCTAATATATTAAGGTTGTACCACCTCTAATAAATCGAGTAAAAGTTTTTAAAATTATCTATTAATCTGTTTTTACCTCATGGAACTCTTACTGACTTAAGCATCGGAGGGCCGTTGGCCATACCAACGACCATCTCAAACCGAGATGTAATGCAGGATTAACTAAGCTAACGAAGAGGTTTGCACACCAGGTCCACCAAAGCTAACAGATTGACCTGTACGTCAGATTCATCTAAGCTAACAAAGAGGCTTGTACGCCAGGACACAAACGTCAGAATCCATAAGACTTATACGTCTAGATAATGCGCATACAAAAGCTAAGGCTCACTAGGCAGCAGATTATGATCAAACGAAGTGGCCACATACACACAAATGAACATAAGTCACAAGTCTAAGGTTCTAAGCACAAGTGGTTATATCCCAAGTATCAAAAGACAAACGAAATGACTATATTTTTACTAACGTTTCTCGATGTAGCTAGATTAGCTAGTTGAATGGTAACTTGCACCTTCCAAGCTGTTGCGCATGCAAGGTCCAAGTTAGGGGCAATTGTTATGTCCAGATTTTCCTAAGCTAGTTCTGCAGGTTCGCAGGTTCCACGATCATAGGTTCCAGTTATAGCTTCCGAGTATTAGCTTCCAGCTAGCTACTAGATGTAAGCTTCTAGCTTTCAGCTCCCAGCTTCCAGGTTCCAGCTTGCAGCTACCAGCTTCCAGGTTGCAGCTTGCAGCTACCAGCTTCCAGCTTCCATGTTGCAGCTTGCAGCTACCAATCACCAGCTTGGAACAGGTCAACGCATGACTCAACAATAGCCTAAGATATAGGTTAAATGATTGTTGCAGCTAGGATTCTCCTGCTAGAGCTCTCCAGCTACGGAAGGCCAGCTTAGGACCTCCGGATATGGAAGGCCAGCTTTGCTAAAAACGTTATGGATCAGTTATTGCCAAGGCCTAAAATCTCGCAAAGACTAAAGTCAAAGATACAGAGAGATAAATGCGGATGAAGACTCATTCAAAGCCATTAAATACGGACGTGTGCGAGAATCAAGGGGCAGTTACAAGCCGTTGTGAAGGCTGATTAAAACGGATACTCATCTCAGTATAAATAGCACAATGATTGTATAGAAACACACAAGCTCTGCGCACTTCAGCATTTTACATTCTAAAAGCAAACATTGTTCTTAGCATACGAACTACGTTGATACATAAAACACTAAGATTATAGTGGATTGGTGGACTCAAAAACATTATTATGCTCTGCGCACTTCAGCATTTCTCATTCATAAAACACTTGTGTAAAATTTGGCATAAACAACTCGCATTCAGTATACGTAATTCATCAATCCGATACTTTTTAATCGGCCTTAGCTTTAGTAGGCTATCATAACCTACCAAAATGTTACCATAGGCATCGACAGTGGACGATTTTTCGATTTCTAATAGAGCAAATTCCATCCCTTTTTCTTCGTAAAACATGCCTTGAATTAACAAAGAAATTGAAGAACAACGAGAACACATCTCAACAGAAAATTCTGGGCTCCTTATAATGTTATACCATTGTGTTTGAACTGATAAGCATTTGTGTAAAATATGAATTAGGGATAAAAAGTGTGTGTTGTATTCCCATTCATGCCAAAGCAATATATGTACAGCCAAAGCAAAGGAAATCCGCCTATTCTCTTGCCCATCACACGCCTAAAATCAAGGGGAATCTATATCTTTGCCAACTAACAATATCATCTTGCCAACTAATAATATTATTTACATAATTAGCTAACTAACAATATTCCTAACACCCCCCTCAAGTTGGAGCATGGGTAGGATCAAGAATGCCCAACTTGGACAGGAGAATATCAAACTGTGACTTGCCAAGAGCCTTGGTGAAAATGTCTGCTAACTGTGTCTGAGTAGGAACATAAGAAGGAGTAATGAGTCCATCAATAACAGCATCACGCAAAAAATGACAATCCACCTCAATGTGCTTAGAACGCTCATGAAACACGGGGTTCTTAGCAAGATGAAGAGCCGACTGACTATCACAGTATAAAGGAATAGACTTTGGATGATGCACGCCAAGACATAATAATAGACCCTTAAGCCATTTTAATTCACATGTAATAGCAGCCATGGAGCGGTCTTCCGCCTCAGCAGAAGAGCAAGAGACGGTGTGTTGTTTCTTGGTCTTCCATGAAATGGGAGAGTTACCAAGAAACACAATCCAGCCAGTCAAAGAGCGTCTAGTAATTGGGCATGCAGCCCAGTCAGAATCACACCATCCTTGTAAACATAGGTCACTGTCGGCTCGCAATAAGATGCCCTGACCAGGAGTGCCTTTCAAATAGCGCACCACACGCAAGGCAGCCTCCGAATGCTCAGAGCGAGGTGCTTGCATAAACTGGGATAAGATATGAACAGCATAGGCCAGATCAGGCCGAGTAACAGACAAATAAATGAGACGACCCACGAGTCGCCTATAAGAAGCGAAATCCTCCATAATAGGGCCAGTAACATGGCCGAGTCGATGATTCTGCTCGATAGGGAAAGCACTAGGCTTAGCCCCCAACAAACCTGTCTCAGAAATAATATCCAGTGTATACTTCCTTTGGCAAAGAAAAAGACCAGAGGCACTACGGGCTACCTCAATGCCAAGGAAATACTTCAAAGGGCTAAGATCTTTCATTTTAAAACAATCACTCAAGTAAGCCTTGAAAGTACAAGGGCAGCTGAATCGTTCCCGGAAAAAATGAGATCATCGACATAGACTAATACATTGAGATGAGTAGTACCACGAGAGTAGGTAAACAGAGAATAGTCCGAATAAGACTCAGAAAAACCATACCCTTTTAAGGCAAAGACAAGTTTAGCAAACCAACACCGAGGGGCCTGTTTAAGCCCATATAAGGACTTTCGAAGACGACACACGAGCGAAGAATCAGTGGAGTCAAAACCAGGAGGAAGCTTCATATAAACTTCCTCATCGAGATCACCATGAAGAAAAGCATTATGAACGTCCATCTGATGGAGTTCCCAATGCTTAGAGGAAGCTATAGCTAGGAAGGCCCGTACTGTAGTCATCTTGGCAACTGGAGCAAAAGTTTCAGTATAGTCAATCCCTGCTTCCTGGTGATTGCCCAAGACAACTAGGCGGGATTTGAGGCGTTCCACATCACCATTGGACTTGTATTTGGTGCGATAAACCCACTGACTGCCCAAAGCACGCTTGCCAGGGGGCAAAGGCTCCAAAGACCAAGTTCCATTTTCTTCTAAAGCCCTAATCTCATCACGCATGGATGCTTGCCAACCTGCATCCTTCATAGCCTCCTTAAAAGACCTGGGCTCAGCATTAGAAACAATAGAAGCAATATATGTACAGCAAGAAATTTTTTTGCCTTACGGCTCTGATACCATGTAAAATATGAATTAGGGATAAAAAGTGTGTGTTGTATTCTCATTCATGCCAAAGCAATATATGTACAGCCAAAGCAAAGGAAATCCGCCTAATCTCTTGCCCATCACACGCCTAAGATCAAGGGGAATCTATATCTTTGCCAACTAACAATATCATCTTGCCAACTAATAATATTATTTACATAATTAGCTAACTAACAATATTCCTAACAATTTGAGAAGAGTTTTGGTGGGTAATCTGAAAAGAATATTGCTTGTTATATCAAAGGACAATTTATCAAAAGGAGATTCATTATCTAGTTTTCTTTTCTTTGGTAACATAGAAGCCATTGTTGGAATTTGAATGAATCTTTAAAGAAGAAGTAACAGAGAAGAAGAAGAAGAAGAAGATGACGATGATGAAGATGAAAAAGAAGAAGAAGATAAATAAGATGATGATGAAAGAAGAAGAAGAAGACGAAAATAAAGAAGATGAAAGAAGAAGAAGATGATGAAAATGAAGAAGATGAATTTGAAGAAGATGAGGTAATATAAAACAAAAGAGAAAGAAAGGAATGAAAGTGTTATTTGGCGCCAATATAACAACTACCTGTTAACTGAGTTAACAAACTCAACCGCAATTTACTTGCCAATTGCTACTCCTATCTAATACTGTTATTGCTTAGCACAAGGGTTCAACACTTTCACGTATAGTAGTGTAACGTATACCGTATATATCTTGTTTAATTTCCTTCTATTATTCTTACTAGAGTTAAACCCCATATATGGCCATACTGGTGATTAGCAAATGTTTCTGTATAATTGCAATTAACTATTCTAATTATTAATTAGATTTGAAATTTGGTAGATGTCAAAAGAAATTATTTACTATATCACAATCATTTATTATTATTGTCTTGAAATTTTTTTCAAAGATTAAAAAATAAAACCCTTATTTCTTGTTGAAATCTTACAATTCTTTTTATTGTATGTCAAAATTTTAAATTAAATACTTTATTATTATTGTAACGACAAGTAACCATACTTGAAAAAGAGGTTTCAACACCCTCCTCACCATCAGAATATTTCTTGCCAACATTTGCATTGCCAGCCAACTTCAGCAGATATTGCACCACTTGTGGGGTAAGAGCAGAGAGGAGGTCTGATTCATCAGCTTGAGTTGATGCATTTGCAGCTATTTTTCCTCCAGATTTTTTAAACTTTCCACTCTTTCCACCTTTGTTCCAATTTTAAATAAAGTTGTTGTCCTTCTTTCCCTTTGCCTTAGGACGTTCCTCTGGAAATCTCTTAACGTACTAGAAATCATTGGTAGGATGGTTCCTTCTTCCACACACCTGACATGTTTCATCATTCATGTCCTTCTTTCCTCCATAGCTCAACATTAACTTTAGTCACATTGAGCATCTCTCTCTGTTCTTCTTCTTGTTGCATTTTAGCACAAGCAGTTTCAGTGGTTGGCAAAGGGATTTGCATTAACAGTTGACTCCTTTGTGAAGAGTATTCATCATCTGTTGTTGCTTAATGACATCTATGTATGCCCTCACTTTAGTTGTTATCACAGTAATGGCTAGATAATCATTGAGATTTTCTAGTTCCTCCCGCAATACACACAACTTTGCGTAACACTCATTGATGCTTGCTCCATTTTGCTTTGTTTCATACAAAGCCTTGCTCAACTTGTATTTCAGTGAACCATTGATCATTGTGAACCTTCTTTTAAGTTGAAACCATATGTCTCTTGCTGAGCTGTTGTCCTGTACAAACTTCTTGATGGTTTCACTCAATGTAGGATGTAGCCAATAGATGACCGCATTGTTGCAGGTGTCCCAAAGTTCTTGTTTTTTGGCATCTTCTTTGTCTCTCACAACTGCTCCAGTGATGAATCCCAGTTTTCTTTTGGCTGCAAAAGCTATTTCCATTGATCTCTTGCAGCTTTTTTGAGATGACCAATGAACCCTCACTTGGATGAAGATAGAGTGGGCTAGTTGTGTCGATTGGTGAGTTTTCTTTGCTTGTCATCTTCCTTACAGTTTTAGAGAATGAGTATGGATTGTATCTTTCTCAACAAATTTGTTGAAATCTTGTGTTTGAATGATGTTTTTGCTGATTTCGTAACCTGGCTCTGATACCATGAAGAGTAAATTACTCTAAATGATTCAATAACTAACTAGAGAATGAAAGATTTAATTTTTTGGGTTTGTGTGTTTTCTAATATATTTTTTGTATTGCAGCTCAAACCATCATTTACAACTTTTATAACATTTATATACAACCTATACAATACCTAATCTAGGAGATGTACACTACACAATACCTAACCTAGGAGATGTACACTACAGGACAAAATATCACTTTGGTCCAAGAATGAAATCATTCTTAGATCATGTGTTTACAGTAATGAGTTAATGTACAGCACAATTGGGCCAAACAAAGCAGAAAAGCAAAGGCCCTAACTAAAGGTCTTGCTTTCTTCCTTCTACAACCTGTAATAATGAATTTATACATATTAAATTCTTATCTTTATTAAATTTTCTATTTATATGAATAGTATTATATTATGTGGAATTAGAGTTGTACCTTGCGGAGGGAGTATCAAAATCAGAATTAGGATAATTTAGAGAAGAGAGAGAAAGAGAGGGTATCAATGCTTGATCTTGAGACTTTTAGGTTAGAGACTACTCATCTTATAACTAATAGTTGAGCAAGATAGCGGTAGAATTAGGATAATTTAGGATTTTGAATAAAATAAAATTTTGGTTATATGAACCTTGTTTTTTTTAAAAAAAAATTAAATAAACTAATTATCATTGATTTCATTAATCTAACATAGATGAATTTGATGTGATGTTTTATAAGAGTTGGAAAGAAGTCTCATCTATACATAACTGGTGTTGAAGCCCATACGATGCACAGAAGCTTCGTAAATATTATTATGATTAGAAGAATTAAGAAATATTTAATAATATTGATTTTCCCTTGGGTGAGTCTTCTACGAAAATCTTTCGCGAATTTTGCATTAATTGATGCGTGTACTATATAATTATCCTACAACTTTTTTATAATAAAAAATACTATAAAGTAAATTGGAATCATAGAGTAATAGATTAAACTATAGCATACCATTGTACAACTTAGATTAAAACTTGGTTTTTCATCAATTAAAACTATATCCAAACATTTATATCTTTTTTTATGAATGCTCAAAAGTCAAAACATAAAAAAAGTCTCGAAACACGAATTTTTTCTTTAAATCAATATTGCTAAGATATAAATTAGATCATACTCCCTCCATTTCATAATGGTCCGTGCCAAGTGGTTTTTTTGACACTATTCACAGGTAGAGAGAATTTTTGACATATTTATCGATATATAAGAATAAATATAGTCATGTGGGGTCTTGTTGGATTCGTCTTGATGTATACAATATTAATATTCAATTGCCATAATTTTTACAAACATGCAATTCTATATTTGTCAATATATAAGAATAAATATAGTCGTGTGATGTCTTGTTTGATTCGTTTTGAGTACATTATTAATATTCAATCGCTAAAAATTTTACAAACATGCAATTCTAGATATTAATGAAATAAAATGTGCATTGAATTGCGTAATGAACAATAAATGCAAAAAACATTATGGAATAGAAGTAATATACAATAACATAATAACAAATAATAAATAACCGAACAAAAAGTATTATGATATACTCCCTCCGTCAACAAATACTTGCAACAATTGTATTTATTTGTGAGGGATAAAATATTCAATTGTTGCAAGTATTCGTTGATGAAGGGAGTATATTAGATCACATACAACAACATAATAATAAATAATAAAAGAATAATAGAAAGACAATGTTCAAAAGTGTTAAAATACCATTTGATCATTTTTTAAAATCTTGTATGATGTACTCCGTACTTGGTTGTATGATGTGATGTTATCTATATAATGTTTATTTATATATACATAAGTCACATAAAATATATTTTCTAAAAAGTAAAAGAAAGATTTTATTTCCTATACAATACGGAATACATAGCTTTTTTCCCCTCATTACATGATACTCCCTCCGTTCTACAATTTCTTATGCATTTTCTTCAAATGGATGTTCCGTAATTCATTGTGCATTGTGCTTTATTCCATTTTGGGACATACTTTTATAATTTTTTACTAAGGTGGTCCCACCACTTTCTCATATTTTTCCGGAAAAATTGACAATAATAGGCCAAACTATTGGTCATCTTCTATAAACAGTCCATACTATGGATAACCCATGAACAGTCCAACTATCACCACCATCTGCCATAAACAGGCCAAGTCACCTGTTAACCTGCTACAACAGGTAAAACTTATTATTTTTTTTTTTTTAGTATTAGTAACCTTTTTAATTAATTTTTTTAAAAAAAAACAAAAAAACAATCCCTCCCCACCCCAACCCTGCCAGCCACCCCCCACCCATTCCCACACCCACATCGCCACCATCACTTTTCGCCGGAACTCTGACCATCCGGCGACCGTCGGTTTCTCCACCGACAGAGCCGCCCGTTTCTCCCCTCAAGCCGCTCAACATTGTACCTCTCCCCCACCCGCAGCACTCACGCACAAACCCACCCATCGACACTCTTTCAGCCTCAAGCTCGCCACCAGTCGCCGGCGAAGCACCTCAGGCTTGCACGGCGAAACCCACCGTCACCACCCCACAACCAGCCATCCTCAAAGCACCCCCACGCTTTCACAACCATGAGTTTAATAAGGGGCCCTTCATCCAGTTGTCGACGCGGGGGATTGAGCAGCCGCCATCGGTGGTGGTGGTTTTAATAAATTGATGGGTGGTGGTTCGTCGTGGTGGCGCGTTTATCGGTGGTGGTGATGTGTTTCTAGGGGTGGTGGCTGGTGAGGGGTGGGGTGCGGTTGAGATGGTGTGAGGTTAGGCTGGGGTGAAGGAGGTGGAGGATGGCCGGCAACAGGGAGTTTTTTTTTAAAAAATTTAATTCATAATTTGTGGGAATGGGTGGGGGGTGGCTGGCAAGGTTGGGGTGGGGTGGGGAGGGAATTTTTTTTTGTTTTTGTTTTTTCAAGTTAATTAAAAAGGTTATTAAAACTAAAAAGAAAAGGAGAATTAAAAAAAATAATGGTGGTGATAGTTTGGACTGTTCATGGATTATCAATAGGTTGGACTGTTTATAGAAGATGGCGAATAGTTTGGATTGTTCTTGTTAATTTTTCCTATTTTTCCTACTTTCCCTTACTTTTCCCCTTTTTACACACTCTCTCTCCAATCTATTTTCACTTTTTGACCACACTCCCATTATAATACATTATTCCTAGCTTTCTCTCCAAACAGTAAATGCACAAGAAATTGTGGAACGGATGGAGTACATAATACCTTTATTTCAAATATTTTCTTTCCATCATTTTTTCGTTTGATTTAAGAGAAACTAAGTATTATTTAATTAGTGAAGTTGTTAAACTATCTTATTATTTATTTGACATAAATTAATTTTTTATTTTCCTTATAAATTTTTCCCACTAAATTTATTTTATTTTTCTTCTGTTAATGTGGACAATATTCTGTTTTATTTTCCTTATTCTTTATTATCCCTCTTTTTTATTTTCCTTCTTATTTTTTTCTTTTGTTTTGGAAAATAATTCCTTCCTTTTCCGTATCACAAGTATGATCAAAGGGAAACTAAACATAATTTAATTAGTAAAGTTTATTCATATGCTAAACATTTTTTAATTCTAAATTAAATTATTTATCTCAAATCTCATTGGTCTAAAAGAGGCTAAATCCTACATGGTGCTTTATATGCCCCTTGAAAAAGCTTCTTTTAGTTATATATATTAGATTAGATTATTACAAGCAAATGCTGTAGACATGGCCGTCTTAGAATTTCAGGGCCCCGATTCTAAAATCAATATTGGGCCCCCAAATTAATAAAAAATAGGTGAAAAGCTGGAATATTAGAAATAAAAATTTGAAATTTATAGATAGATTATTAAAATTTTCTTATTAGGATAAATAACAATGGTGACTTTCCTAAAAATAACTTAAAATTATTGAAATAAATTTATTTTGAGGCCCTTATAATTATGGGACCCTGTGCTGTTGGGTTCTTTGCACACCCTCATCTACCCCTCTGGCCGTAGACATTCTTGCAATTAATATAACTCTAAGGTAAATTTATTCAATTTTTGAGTCAATTGTTACTCGAATACATCTGTGCTAAAAAGAAAAGAGTTAAATCAATTGAACACTTAACTAAGTGATCCATTAGGTCCCCTGTTGACTTTTTTATTTTTATTTTTTTATTTTTTTATTTTTTTATTATTTTTTCTGGGAAGCTATTGACTGTTCTTGTATTGCATCTAAAACAATAGGAAAAATTGTATCTTACCACCTTTTGTGTATCACTTTTTGTAAATTACCACTTTGAGTTTTTTTTTTTAAATTACCACCTTTTGTCTCCATTTTTTCATATGTTCCCACCAACTAACGAAATCTGTCAAGAAATCCGTTAGTGTGGGGCCCACTTCTTACTAACTTAACAAATTCATCTTCTTCATCCTTTTTAGAGTTTAAGACATTGATGTTCAACTCAAATAGGTCGATTTGCATATAAATCTGGAAATCAAGAACTATAAAGTTTGTTGTTAAATTGATTTCGATCCATTTGGGAGTAGAAGGAGTTGAAGAATGTAAGTGCAAGTGTTTAAGTATGAGCTATACAGAAATTATGGCTTTTTGTTGACGAAAATTAGGGTTTTAAGTGGTTTTGATTGTTCAATTGAATTGGGGTTTTTGTTGTTAAATTGAAAAAAGGTTTATCTTTGTTTAATTGAGCTAGTGTTTGCTTGTTCAATTGTATTAGGGTTTTGCTTGTTAGATTCAATTAGGGTTTGTGCTTGTTGAATTGAATTAAGGGTTTTGATTGTTTAATTGAATTAGGGTTTTTTGTCCAATTGAATTATGATTTTGCTTGTTCAATTCATTTAGGGTTTTTGGTTGTTCAATTGATTTTGGGTTTTTGCTTGGATGATTAGATTAGGGGTTTTGATTCTTTAATTGAATTAGGGTTATTGGTTGTTTAGGTAATTGATCCCTAATTAGTTGATAATTCAAAGCTAAAACAAGTAATTTATTAAGTTAGTAAGAAGTGGGCCCCACACTAACGGATTTCTTGACAGAAATCGTTAGTTGGTGGGAACATATGAAAAAATGGAGACAAAAGGTGGTAATTTAAATAAAAAAAAAACTCAAGGTGGTAATTTACAAAATGTGATACACAAAAGGTGGTAAGATACAATTTTTCCAACACAATATGAATTCAATCTGATTATTATTTGATATCTTTCGTTTGGTTTGCTTTTAATTACTTCATATCTCTATTTTTCTTTAGAATTCCACAAAAATTTCCATCTAGATTATTTTCTAATGCTCCCATTGTACCCAGACAACCATGACCACCACTACTGCCCTTTTTTCAACAATTCAACCAAACCTAAGTTACCTAAGGCTTTCAACTACAACTTAGCTATCCAAACGCCAAGCTCTAGATAATAATGATGATTGATGAATTCATTTTTGTCACACTTTTCTGACTTGATTTTATTAGTTTTTAGAGATTTTTCATGGGGTACCCCTCAGGTTTGACATATTTCATATGGTGTCCTAAAAAGTTTTAAAATTCCGGTGGTATTCCAAATTCCCAAATTAATTCCTCCCGTGTCGCAAAACTAATGGCCATTAACTTTTTGTTAACTTTATTCAGGTGGCACCCCAAAGTTGAAAACTAATTCAGTTGGTATCCCAAATTTAAAAACTAATTTAGTTGGTACTCAAATCTGAAAAATTCCCCACTTAATGATATATAAGATGTAATTAGCAAACTTAAATTAGAATAAAACCTAAATAAACAAGTAAATAAATAAACAACCCTCTAATCCCCTAAATAACTAATTCTACCTTTATTCACCCATCCTCAATAAGTAGAGAGAACTCCCACTAAGAGACTTTCCTTGGAGAAGAAAACGCCAGAGAAAAGCCTGAACGCCGAGTAATCACAGGTAAGGTGCCTTGCCATGATTAGTTGATCAATTTCATTTCCAATGCAAAGCGAGAAGTGTGATAATTGACTTTTGGGTTTTTCTGATTTTTCAGCTCCATTGCAGAAATCATAGCGCAGATAACTTAGAATCTAGATCCCTCGTGATTCAAGATTGTTGGAGTTAAGGCTTGCAAAGCCTACTTGTGTTTTTTCCAAACATCCCACATCTCTTATGGAAGGGAGCTTGCCTTTGTTTATTAACTCTCTTCCTCTTCATGTTTATTGAGTTGAGTACTTGGTTGGTTTTTGTGGTTGGAGATCAAACTTGGGTTTGGGATCTGGGATCTGGGTTCTGGGAAGAGCTGAGCTGGAGCTTATCTTTTTGGACTCGAGCCCAACTATGTGTAACGGTAACATGTAAAACTGAAACGTTGTTAAACGTTACAGTGTTAATTGCCTTTATTGTCGCCCTTGATTTCCTCCCTCTGTTTATTACCTTCTTTATTTGGCCTGATTCTTTTACTATAAAATCAGTCCACTGCTACCTCAGTTTTGCATCCGATTCTCTTCTCTTCTTCTTTCTCTCTTCTAAACACTGGGTACGTGCTTAATCAGTCTCCAAGATCTTTCTCTGTTAGTGGTGACTTAGAAAGGTCGTTGTGTTAACCTTGGGGAGCTTTCCGGCCAGTTGCGATTACCACCATAGTCGGGCCGTAATTGCTTTCAAGTCAGTGGTCTTCTACCGCGACACAGCCTTGAATTTAGTCTTTGTTCAGTCATTGTAAACAGTCAGTTTCTAACAATTTGAAAGCAATTATTTTAATTTGCAATGGCTGATTTTTCAAGCAAATCTGTGTCTCATCTGTCCAAGCTCGAATCTCTTGACGGAAACAACTACAAACGTTGGTCTTCGAAACTGCTGATGTTCTTTGAGCAATTGGACATTGACTACGTCCTTTTCAAGGACTGTCCCACTGCGCTTACTACTACAGGTGACTCATCCTCTTCTCCTTCTGCTACTGAAATTAAGAAGAAAGAGGACGAAATTGAAAAATATGTAAAAGATAATAAAACTGTCCGTTTCCACCTCCTTAATCTGATGATCAATAATCTGTATGATTTGTTTATGGTTCATAAAAGTTCAAAACTGATTTGGGAGGCCCTTGAGAAAAAATATGGGGCTGATGATGCTGGAAAACAGAAATATGTTGTTGGCAAGTGGCTGGCTTTCCGTATGGTTGATGATAAGCCAGTCATGGATCAAGTTCATGAGTTCGAAAATCTCTGTGCTGATGTTCTTAATGAGGACATGAAAATTTGTGAAGTATTTCAAGCTAATGTTTTACTAGAAAAATTTCCCCCTTCTTGGAGAGATTTTAGAAATAATCTGAAACACAGAAAAGAATTCCTGTCTCTTCAGGAATTAATTAGTCATATGAGGATTGAAGAGGCAAATCGCCTTAAGGACAATCTAGATTCAGTTTCTGTTAATACCACTAAAGCTAACCTGGTGGAATCTGCTGCTCCATCAGGCTTTGATAAGTTTAAGGGAAAAGGGAAAAAGGGTAATAACAAAGGAAAGAAGCAAGGCAAATTTAACAAACCGGATAGCAAGATTCAAAAGAAGTCTGTCCTCTGTTATGTCTGTGGCAAACCAGATCATAAGGCTTACCAATGCCCTCAACGCCAAGGTTCTGTGCAAAAACAAGGACCTTAGGCCAACCTTGCTGAATCAAAAGACATTGTCGCTGCTGTGGTTGTTGAAGCAAATCTGATCGAGAACAGTACTGATTGGATTCTGGACACTGGGGCTTCAAGACATTTCTGTGCAAACAAGGAGCTGCTATGATTTTCAGGATGCTTCTGAAGGCGAGTGTGTCTACATGGGCAATGCTGCAACTGCTGGAGTACTTGGACGAGGAAAGGTCACTCTTAAACTTACCTCTGGAAAAACCCTCTCCCTTTCTAATGTGTTGTATGTTCCTACTATGCGTCGCAACTTAGTGTCTGGTGCCTTATTAAACAAAGCTGGTTTGAAAATTGTTTTTGAGGCTGACAAAGTTGTAATGACTCGTGGTGGGGAATTTGTTGGGAAGGGGTATTTAAGTGGAGGTTTATTTATTCTGAATGTTGCTTCTTCTATTTCTGCTGTTTTTAATAAAACTGTCTCTGGTTCTGCTTATATTGCTGAGCCTTTAAATTTGTGGCATGGTAGATTAGGGCATGTGAATGTTGCTTCCATTAAGAGACTAAGGACCTTAGCTTTAATTCCTAATCTGTCGACTTCTGAGTTTTCTAAGTGTCCAGTTTGTGTTGAAGCAAAATTCACTAAGAAACCTTGCAAAACTGTGACTCAAAGGACCACACAACTTCTAGAGTTGATTCATACGGACTTAGCTGACTTCCAGAACACTAGAAGTAGAGGAGGAAAATTCTGGTATATTTCATTTGTTGATGATTTTTCGAGGTACACTAAGATTTACCTTCTCAAAGCCAAAAGTGAGGCAGGGGAAGCTTTCATCAAATATAAGGCCGAAGTAGAAAACCAACTTGATAGGAAAATCAAGAGGGTTAGATCTGACAGAGGTAGAGAGTTTGAAAACTTCTCTTTCAATGACCATTGTGAGAAATTGGGTATTATTCATGAACTTAGTGCACCTTATGTACCCCAACAGAATGGTATAGCTGAACGGAAAAATAGGTCTTTGAAAAACATGATGAATGCTATGCTTGTAAGTTCTGGGTTGCCTGATGAAATGTGGGGGAAGCAGTCCTTTCAGCCTGTCATGTTCTTAACAGAGTACCTCACAAAAGGTTAGATAAGACTCCCTATGAATTATGGAAGGGGTTTACTCCAAACTTAAGCTTCTTGAGAGTGTGGGGGTGTCTAGCTAAAGTTGGGCTACCTGACTATAAAAGGTCAAACATTGGACCTAAGACCTTTGATGCAGTATTTATTGGTTATGCTCATGCTGCCTATAGGTTCATGACTTTGAGTGATAGGTCTATTTGTGAGTACAGAGACGCTGAGTTCTTTGAACATGTTTTTCCCTTGAAAAAGGGTGATGTTGCTTCCATGCCTTCATGTTCTTCTCCTTCGGTTGTTTTACCTACTTGTTCTACGCACGACGTTCCCTTACCTACTAGTAATGTTCCTGCTGATTTGACTTTAAGTAGTACTTCAGTTGATTTGCATGTTAGTAGTTCTGGTGCTATAGATGAACCTAGGAGAAGTAAAAGACCTAGAGTAGCAAAAGACTTTGGTTCTGATTTTGTCACTGCTTTTCTGTCTGAGAGCTCTTGTCTTGACTTGTTGAGTGATGAATTGGTCTATGCTTTCATGATAGAAGAGGACCCTAAGACTTTTGAGGAAGCAATGAGATCTGTGGATGCTAGTTTTTGGAAAGAGGCCATTAAGAGCGAGCTAGATTCCATAGTGTCTAACTCCACTTGGGAGTTAACTTACTTACCTAAGGGATCAAAGACCATAGATAGCAAATGGATCTTTAAAAAGAAGTTGAGACCTGATGGGACCATTGAGAGGTTTAAAGCCAGACTTGTGATTAGGGGCTTCACTCAAAGGAAAGGACTAGATTACTTTGACACTTATTCTCCTGTGACTAAGATAGCCACCATTAGGACCCTGTTAGCTCTTGCTGCTATTCATGACTTAGTCATACATCAGATGGATGTTAAGACTGCTTTCTTGAATGGTGACTTAGAGGAGGAGATTTATATGTCTCAACCTGAGGGTTTCGTGGTGCAAGGTCAAGAAGATAAAGTGTGTAAGTTGAGGAAGTCCTTATATGGTCTCAAACAAGCACCAAAACAGTGGTATGAAAAATTTGACAGTACTATTGTGTCAAATGGCTTCATTGTCAACAACTCTGACTCTTGCGTTTACTCAAAGCTAATAGGATCAGATTGTGTAATCATATGTCTTTATGTGGATGACATGTTGATCTTTGGTAACAATTTAAAGGTGGTCAATGATACTAAACTTTTCTTGGCATCGAAGTTTGAGATGAAGGATTTGGGAGAAGCTGATGTGATTTTAGGAGTAAGACTTAAGAAAACCTCCGGTCGCATCTCCCTTAGTCAGTCTCATTATGTGGAAAAGGTGCTTAAAAAATTTAACTCCTTTGATGTTGCTCCAGTGAGTACACCCTATGACCCTAGTATTCATTTGACTAAGAATTTAGGAGAAAGTGTTTCTCAAAGTGAATATGCGAAAGTCATAGGTAGTTTGATGTACCTCATGAACTGTACTCGACCTGACATAGCCTATGCAGTGAGTCGACTGAGTCGGTATACTCATAACCCTAGTAATGAACATTGGAATGCTCTTCATCGTCTTCTTAGATACCTGAAAGGAACAGTTGATCTATATTTGCACTACTCTAAATTTCCTGCTGTACTTGAAGGATTTTGTGATGCAAACTGGGTTTCAGGTAATGATGAGATTAGTTCAACTAGTGGTTACGTGTTTACTCTTGGTGGTGGTGCTATTTCGTGGAAGTCTTCGAAACAGACTTGTATAGCACGCTCAACCATGGAGTATGAGTTTATTGCACTCGAGTTGGCAGGGCAAGAAGCTGAGTGGTTGAGAAACCTTTTGTCTGATATTCCATTATGGGGAGGGCAGGGTGCTCCTGTCTCCCTTCACTGTGATTCTCAAGCAGCCATTGGCGTTGCTAAGAACAGTGTCTACAATGGTAAGAAAAGACACATACGGATCAGACATGGAGTCGTGAAACAACTCCTGAAAAATGGGGTGATTTCTTTGGACTATGTCAGGTCCGAAAGAAATCTTGCTGATCCCTTTACTAAGGGATTATCTAGGAGAGTTGTCCTAGAGTCGTCGAGGGGGATGGGGCTTAGGCCCATTAGTTGAGAGTTTATGGTGGATACCCGTTTGTGGTCAAACGAAGCCATAGAATCTTAACTTGCACTACATTACTCATCCCTATGGCGTGTTGGTAGTGCTTTCTAAATCCATAGCCTGTTTGGTGGTGCTATTGAGACGCACTTGATGGATTTATATTGTGAGGTTGAGCTTTTGCTCTTAATAGTTTCATATCCCTCGGGGTGGTGTTATTGAGGAACACTTAATGGACTACCTACGTAAGTGTGGAGGTTAAGCCGCCTTCTATGAAAGACTGGGCTGTCTTTCTAGAGCACTTATGAGACCCAAGGTGTGCGCATGGCTATAAAGCGCTTGTGTTGTATCGCGGAGACTGCACGTTCTTAAGGTAGGTATGTGTTGTGGGGGTCTCAACGGAACTTTGGTGTGTTCAAGAGAAATTCACTCACTAGAAAGTAAGTTGTTGCCTCACTCCACTATGTATCAATTCAAATCGAAAGATATTGATGCTTAAGTACCTCCCTTTCCTTACCCAGGAATTTCTTTTGCTTTTCAAAGCCTTTGTGGGGGATTGTTGGAGTTAAGGCTTGCAAAGCCTACTTGTGTTTTTTCCAAACATCCCACATCTCCTATGGAAGGGAGCTTGCCTTTGTTTATTAACTCCCTTCCTCTTCATGTTTATTGAGTTGAGTACTTGGTTGGTTTTTGTGGTTGGAGATCAAACTTGGGTTTGGGCTTGCATGTAAAACTGAAACGTTGTTAAACGTTACAGTGTTAATGGCCTTGATTTCCTCCCTCTGTTTATTACCTTCTTTATTAATAAGCACGTCAAAGAAGAGGTTGAGCTTGGATAAATTCCCTGCAGTTGCGGAAAGTGATAGCAGCATTGTGATGTGTGTATTTTATATACTATTTTAGCGTATCCCCTAATGCATTTCTATCGCTTTTCTTGCTTGATTTTATCAAATTTTCCATGGGATTTTACGCTTGGTTGGAGTGTTTGTTTCCTATTTATTTTGTAGGTAAAATGCTCTAATTATGGTAGAAATCAATCATTGGTGTAAGGAGTGCGATTTGGGAGGTCAAAAGACGCTCAAATGAGCATATTTGAGCTGATCGGACCACAGACCCGGGTGGGTTTCCACAAACCCGACCGGGTTTTGAATGGAAACTTAGAAGAATTTCAATGAAGATCTTTTAAGGAAAAATCTCTACATGGACCCGACCGGGTTTCCACAAACCCGACCGGGTGATACCCTTATACTTAGTCCCTAGCTTGGAGCATTTGAAGATTCAGACACGGACCCGATCGGGTTTCTACAAACCCGACCGGGTGAAGGTTGGCTACTTAGTTGATATTCAAGTGGCAAAATAACATCATTGCGTACCCGACCGAGTTTGCACTTACCCGGCTGGGTTTCCATTGAAGACTTAGCCAAATCTCCAAGTTTTGAAGCAAGAGTTATTATGAAGGCTCCATACCCGACCGGGTCACTCTAAACCCAGTCGGGTCCGCCTTTTTAACTTAGTTTTATTTTGTTTTGGTCTCATGTTTGTATGCGTACCCGGCCGGGTATCCGTAAATCCGACCGGTTTTAGTCTATTTTTGATTTTATTTTATTTTTCCTTTCCTTTCCTTTTGAGGCCCCATATATATACTTCTTGGGGATTATTTTAGAGGTACATTATCATTATCCCTAAAACCAGTTGTTATTGTATTTTCTCTCCACTTTTCTCCCAAGTTTAATCAATCAAATATTCTTCTTACATTCAATTTTTCAGGCATTAATCAATTAATTCTTGTTCCTTTCTAGATTAGTTTTGTTTATTAATTCATGCTTATTAATTCTACTAGTTTAATTATGAACTTCTCCATGTTCTTTATTATTGAATCTTTTGTTAATTTCAATATGCCTAATGAGTAGATCTTTTTCTAGGGCTTGGTGAAACTATGTATTGATCATGATTCTCGATAGTTTTTAGGATTTAAATTTGGTTTGCCTTGGTAAATTCAATTGATATGTTTTGTACGATTGCATGTTTGGCCAATTTGTGAGTTTTTTTCATTCAACTTTATAAGCTAGAGCTGCGAGTTTGAGTGTATAACTAATATCGATTGAAGTTTTGAATTTTAATTGAGAGAGCCTATGTTATTATATTCAATTGTGGAATTTTATAAGTGTAGACACCTAATTTTGTCTCTCCAAATTAGTCTTTTTCTGCCCAAGGCACCTCGTGTTGCTTTCATATTTAAATAGTTTTCATTTGAGCAGCATCTGCCTTATTTTGGCTTATGATCCTTGATCGTAGCTTGCGATAGCGGTTCCTAGCGTTACATGGCTAGATATTCACTTTCAATGTCATTGCCTTATCGTCAGGCAGCATATATTGTTTGATGTGGGCCGGAGGCCTGGGACGCAGTGATGATAGCCTTTTGGCTGTCCCCTTTATTGCAGGAGATTCAATATACGCGTTGAGTTCTTTCTATCAATGATTTTTTCTTCATTTCTTTTTTATTTATTTCTAAAATGTTTTTGAAAATCGTTTTAAATCGTTTTTAAACTGTTTTGGCTTTTCATTCTTGCTTTTCTGGGCCTCTTTGGATCGCTTTCTCTCACGAAATAGACCCAAAATGCCTTAAAACTTCTCGAAAGTAGTTGGATTGGGCTTAGGATACACGCACGGGCCGTGTCCTCTTTACAGAGGACCCAAAACCTTGTGCGCACCTCCAAGGTGCGCACGCTCCTGTTGAAGCCCAAATTTGGCATGATGCTTCCTTTTCCCGTTTTCTAGTGTTTCTAGAAGAGTTTTAGTCGTTTTGGCTGATAGATTCTTCTGAATCGTCTAAAAACTATCTCTTTTCTTCTAAAAACCGATTTTCCAAATATCTTTTGAAAAATCTGACTTTTTTCTTTTATCTTTCCTTATGTTTTCTGCCATCTTTTGGGGAAATCATTGATAGATTTTAGATTCTCTTTTCCCTATAAATAGGCTATACCTCTTCAACAGTTTGGCCTATATATGTTTTGATGCCCATGTTTTTATGATATTCTTTTACAATCTATTCCAATACACTTTCTCTCTCTAAAAATACATTCTTTTCTGCATTCCTTCTGGCACCCAAGCGTTCAAGAGGTCTGTTTCTCTCTCCTCCGCATTCTTTTAATTGTTTATCCAAGCAAAAAGGGTTAGTTTTCTGAGCATCCCTAAAACTTTAATTCTTTTATTGTTTTTATTGCTTTTCACCACCTATATTTTGTGATAAGAACTTAATATTGGATATTTTGTGTGATCACCTAATAATGATTAAATCTTTGGACAATCTGCTTCATGTTTAGGCTCCCTTAATATATATAATTATTCACATTGACATAAAAAAGTAGTCTTTTTGCTTGATCACTAATAAAGACTCAATTTTTATTGTAATTTGTTGCATTATACTACCTCCGTTTTTTTAAAGTACTACAGAGAGAAACGGCACGCGAATTAAGGTAGTTTAGAGAGAGAAAGTTGGGACCACACTTAATAGAGTAAATGACAATCTAATTAAGTTAATTACTTTAATTAACAACTAATCCCCACCCCACCCAAACCCACCCCCACCCACCCAAACCCACCTGACACACTACCCCCACCACTGGAATCCACCGCAACCACCACCCCACCCCCAGAATCGACCGAAACCACCTCCCACCCACCAAAACCAACCGAAATCACCCACACCACCGAGAAATTAGGGTTTTCAAAGGTGGTTTTGCGATCTTCTTGTTCGATCTTCTTCGTTCGTCTTCGTCCCAGATCTTCTTCGTTCGTCTTCTTTGTGTAGTTCCAGTTCGATCTTCTTCGTTGGTCTATCTTCCAGATCGTCTTTGTTCGTTCGTCTATGTTCCAGATCTTGTTCTTCTTCATGCTTGAGGTGCAGCTGACGGTGGGGGAGGGATTTTCGACGAGTTCTGGTGGAATGGGAGGAGTTTTCGGCAGGTTCTGGTAGGTGGTGAGGGGTTTGCGTCGAATTCCGGTGGGTGGAGAGGGGTTTCCGGCGGGTTCTTGTTGGTGGAGAGGTGTTTGCGGCGAGTTTTGATGGGTGAGGGGGTGTTTCCGGCGAATTCTTGTGGGTAAGGAGGTGTTTCCGGCGAGTTTTGATGGGTGAAGAGGTGTTTCCGGCGAGTTCCGGTAGAGGTGGGGATGTGGGGTTGGTGTGTCTGGGTTGGTGGGGGTGGTGGTTTTTGGTTGTGGGGGTGAGGAGAGAGATGGTGAGGGGTGGGTAGATTAGATATAAAATTAGATTAATGAAAGTAATTAGTAATGGCATACTTGTAATAAAATGCAAAAAAGTTTCCATATAAAGAAATGGGGCACTTATTTTGAACCTTCCTAAAAAGGAAAGTGGGGCACTTATTTAGAAACAGAGGAAGTATATTGTTACTTGCATAGTATGTAGTGTTTTGAATCTAACCATGTAAAAAGCAAAGATAAGTAAAGTGTTGATGCGACACATTGTTGCAATCAATGCTAGATCTGTGTTTGAGTCCAGCATCTTTTGGTTCGCAAGACCTAAAAACTGGAGTCAAATCTTTCCTAAAATTCGGTGGCGACTTCTTCTTTGCTAAGATAGATCCACACTCTGGATTGGTTGTTAAGATAGATCCGCAATATGGATTGGTGCATATCTGCCAAAATTCGAGCTGAAACCGTCGTCACTCGATGAGGCCCCGTGGTTGGGGTGATCTTCATTCCCGAAGGTCCGCCTTGAGAGCCCCCTTCTCACAAAAAGCGAAAGCTGCGAATTCCTTTTACCTAAATTCATTCCCATCCCATAAATTGTTACATGAATCATGGTCGATGCATAGTGGATCCTTTCAGCCTTATGTCTTAGTTTATTGAGTTAAATCACTTGTTCTAATTGTCTTCGCTATTAGTTTATTTATTTTCATTGGTAATTAATTAAATAACCATCCATATATTGTTTTGTTAGTATTAGTGAACTTGATTTGATTAATGGAATTGATTAGACCTTCCTTTGTGGTTCGACCCTATTTACTGATTGTACTAGTTAGTAATTAGGTATTAATATTTGACAGTCTTTGACCCGTCACATTAAGCGTGAGGATCCATATGATATATGCATTGGCGGACGTATGGTAGGACAAGGTGGGTCATGGGACCCACCAATATTTGGAAAAAAAAATCAACTTCAGCTCAGTTTAGTTTTTAATTAATTCAGTTCAACTCGATTCCAATCAATTCAGTTTAATTGTGCTTAGTTCATTTTTCCGTTCAACTACAATTAGTTCAAGCGTTTAGTTGTACTCAGTTATTTTTACATTATATTTCAGTTCAATTCAGTTGCAAGCAGTTCAATTCAATTCAATTGCAATCAGCTTAGTTTAGTTCAATTGTTTTATGCTGAAAAGAATAGACCCTTAATTTTTAGATTTTTATCCAATATTGTTTAAAAGTACCTTAATGTAATCTTTACATAAAATAACTAATTTTGCGTTATTTTACAAGGGTGCTAAGTAATTGTACGTGAATTGCATCTGTTTAAGTTTTTAAAGTTTATATTGGTTTCTTCTATGTATTTTTGTTTTCTTATTTGTTATTATCTGCTTGTCAGTTACTTTTGGGATAAGAATATTTTTGAATTCGTAACACGTGAAATTAAAGTTGACCCATTAATTACTAAAAATAATTGATCTGAAAACGACTAGATTTCATTTTTAACCGAGCAAAATCGACTGATTTGTCTGGTATAATGGTGACCCACCATTATAAAAATCCTGGATCCGCCACTAGATATATGGCCTAGATTTTGGAATAAAAATGTTGGTCCATACAAGAATTTATGTTCAGTTGATGCTCATTCAATAAATTCGAATAGAACAACAAATTATATGTTCGTAATCCGTCGACTAAGGTATGTTTCTTGAAATTTGTGCTCAACTGCTCACTATCAACGATACCCTTAGGCCATTTTATGAATGGTTTATCGCATGTGATTATGGATTTGCTATACCATCTGTATCTTCAGAATACTTCTTGCGAAACTTGCATCTGCAAACTCCAAAAACTCACTCACCAAGAAAAGCTTGCCTTTTGGATCAATGTCTACAATTCATGCACGATGAATGTACGTATGCGTACTCTTTGCTATAATTTCAATGCCAATTCTGCTATGAATTTATATTATAACAAAGCTTCCCTTCTTATATTTGTAAAAGATTTCAGGGTGTCTTTTGTTCATCTTATTTGTCTCATTAAACGCGAAGTTTAAGAGTTTGCTTTGTCAATTGAACGTAGAAGGAAAAAAAATACCAGCAATTTGTAACTAGTTATTTAGGATTTGTTATTTAGGGGATTAGAGGGTTGTTTATTTATTTACTTATTTATTTAGATTTTATTCAAATTTAAATTTTCTAATTATATCTTATATCATTAAGTAGGGGGAGTTTTCAGATTTGGGGTACCAATTGAATTAGTTTTCAGATTTGGGGCACCAACTGAATTAGTTTTCAAATTTGGGGTATTACCTGAATAAAGTTAACGGCCGCGGAAAGTTAACGACAGTTAATTTTGGGACACGGGAGGAATTAGTTTGGGAATTTGTGGTACCATTGGAATTTTAAAACTTTTTGGGGACCACACAAAATACCCTAAACCTTAGGGGTATGGGTACCCCATGAAAAATCCCAATTACTTATGAATCATACAGTAGACTCGTAAAATCGTAGAATCGTATTAAGATTCTACTAATCTAAGTTTAAATCCAAGTAGGACCGTATGATCCTACGAGTTAAGATTCTACCATAGAATCGGATTGAAAATTGAATTTTAGATCGTAATAGAATCGTTGGATCGAATCGAAATTCTGATAACCATGATCTCAATATTTATACAGTTCAAAAAGGGACTAACAAATTGACTAAGTAACAATGTTGGAGTCCCAGCTATGATAGACGTTATAAAATAACCAAGGTGATGGAATTTACCACATTGCCTTTACACAAAATAAAGGCAAGGGTAAATGAAAGGTTATGTGCTTGGCGCTAAGGGCCTAATTAATGTTCCGCCAAACTTCCTTCCAAAGGGATCAAGTAAGTGTTAAATTAGGTCTATAGATACCAAGTAGGGGGCATATATACAAAGTTCTTATATCTACAACTCAACTCTTCGCGTTGAAAGCTTTCTAATCTGTCAACTTAAAAATCTTCTCTCCAACATTTCCACATAAATAAAACCTTCAGAAGCCAAATATGGATTTCAAGGCCAAAGTACTTGCAAAGGCTCATCACCAGGGTTTCAATTGGATGAACAGGAAGTCAGTTGATAAATATATGGCTAACATACCATTGGACTCAAGGGGGAAAGAAAGGAAGGCTTTTCAAGAGGTAGAGTTTGTCTAGTTCAAGCGCTGGTGTCGAGAAAATGGCCACCCTTACACCAACGTGAGACAACGTGCAGATGAAGAAAGATTTTAATGAGAAAAGGAGGAGGAAGACAATCAAGGAAGGGCAAAGGCAGCCAACTTAAGAAGAGAGTTTGAAGAACAGGGTGGTTATGACTCTGAAGAAGACCCTGATGATGATCAAAAGAAGAAAAAACACAAGGGACGAAGGGGTGTTGGTTCATCAAGGCCCTGGATAGGGAGACAAAGTAGGCACCCTCCAAAACTTGGAAGACAAATTTGCCTGGAAGAAGGAGATGATCCAGAGGAGGCCGATTCTGACAACTAAGAATTAGCAAAGGGAGATTAATTTTCCCAAGGATCATCCACGTAAATATTAACTAGTCTAAGTCTAAAACGTGGGTCTAATAATGACCTTAGTCTTACTAAATTCCGCAAATATTAGATTCATGTACTAGATAGTTAGTATTTTGTTTTAAAGAACTAATTTTCTCAAAATATTATTCTACAGAAAATATTAATGTAGTTTTGAAATTATCATTATAATTATCGCTTTCTCAAATATGATTATTTTGATCTAATCGAAGTAATATATGAACAATATTAATAGATACTTTGCATAAGGTAATTATGATTGACAATGACATCATACTAAGGAAGCGACGATTGACTGTTAGACTAATTATTACCCTTTTCATGGAAAATCGAGACAAATCTTAGGAAGATTCAAGAGTTGAATTTTCAAAATGATTTAGAGATATGGAAGTTACAACCTTGGAATACGAAAGGGCTTGAATACATTGGAAGTTATAAAATGTACTTAACCACGAAATTGAATCTGACAATTTAAAGAAAAAAATTCTCAATTTCCTCAAGTTATTAACTACTTAAGAATGTATGGCTTATAAATAAAGTCTGTTTCTAAGCTATCATAAGTTCCACAACCTTGTTTCGCTCTCTTAAGAACAGTAATTTTCTTTCATTTAATCAACCTTCAAGTTAAACACACAAACCATTTAACTTCTCAGTCATACCTTACTTGTTCCTCCAGACTACTGAAAATGGCCTATAAAGATATAGTTAATCTTTTGCAGGCCTTTAACTTAGAGGAATTTGAGGAAGAGGAGTTTGAAGCATGGTTTTAAATCTCGGTTTCAGTTGTAATTGCGGTAACGGTCGTGGAATCACACTCGTTGGCAATGCGGATGGTTTGTGGCCGTTGTGGCCTAATATCTCGGTCGCGGTAAGCTCAAAAAGCTTTACAATGCGGTCGCAATGCAGTGATGCAGCCTTTATTTAATACCATGGTTTAAAGGAGAGCTTGTGAAAGATAACTTCCAAAGCACTTGCAAGATTCGTGGGTGAACCCAACGTTTGTCTTGGCTGAAAAAGGGATACTGAAATATCCCAATAAGTGCACTAATCATCACCTTACCACGGACAATTTCAAAAAGTGGAGGCGTAATTTCTTGAAATGATGGAGAAATCGTATCAACTAGGGATGTCAATGGGGCGGGGCGGGGCGGATGTTGACATTCCTATCCCCATTCCCGCCTAAAAAACTCATCCCCATCCCCACCCCATCACCCATGGCAGGGGAAAATCTTGTCCCCATCCCCGCCCTAACGGGGACAAGATAAAACCTATCCCCGCCGATCCCCGCGCGAATCCCCGCACCTGCCCCATCCCCGCCCCAATATATTAGGGAAAAGTTTAAAACTAATTTTGGATTTTAGCCGTTAGGCCTTTGGAAAATAAAAGTATCAAATGAAATCAGTAAACAGCTAATAACATTTAGGATTTTAGAATTTTGGAGAATATCTATGGCGGGGCTCTGGCGGGGCGGGCGGGTATGGACTAACATCCACCCCCGCCCCATTACCGATGGCGGAGATGGTTTTCATCCCCATCCCCGCCCTATCCCCCGTGAAACCTTCCCCCATCCCCGCCTAACTGGGGCGGGTGCTGGGCGGGTCTCCACAAAACCCGCCCCACTGACATCCCTAATATCAACCAACTGTTTATTCAATGTTGGGGAAACAAACCTTCAATTCAACAAGGGAATTCAGAGGGGGGAATCTGCTAATGCATATGAACTGGTCACTATATACAAAGACTTCATTGTGAAGGATATCTTTTTTCAATTGGACAATGAATCATTGCAAAATGTTGCATTCAAGGTTATTAGAATAGGGATCCTACCTTGGATCGATATGGGTGGTAGGATCTGTTGAAAGTAATTGCGCAAGGAGAATAAAACAATAAATGAGAAAAATCTTACTTGAAGTATGGAAACCGTAAAAGAGATGAGCACTGTGTCGCGGAGACCTCTACTGTCCTTAAACGTGATTTCAACGCAGCACGGCTGCAAACTTCCTCCCGGCGACCACCCTCCAGGATTAGCACAGCACCACCCGTTCTTGTGCACTCACAAGCAGACGGTTGGAGTGGCAGAGACAACCCGAATTGAGAGAACTATTTTTAGAGAGAGTAAAAATGAGAGAAGTTATTTTCTGTGTATTTTGTGCTAACCAGAGAAGGGGTATATATAGCAGTAGTGGGAGAGAAAGTGGCGATCAGTTATTCTGGGAAGAGAATAACTGGCGGAAATCAAGGAAGCAATAACGGCAAGTCAAACGCATCAAACTCGGAAACAAATAATTTCCGTTACAAAGATATTTTGAGAATCTCTCAAAACAGACGGGCCATAAAAAGATACACACCCACACCCGCGAATGCGTCGCGCCAACTCCACACGCCCACGGCCCGTGCCCGAGCCCGGCCCGCGCGCGCGCGTGCGTGTGGTGGTTCCTAGAGTATAGTCTCTAGTATCCAAACAAGAGTTACAATGGTATGGGGATAAATAAACTAAGCAACAAACCCACTATTTTCCTATGTGGGATGCAAGCACCTTACAAACAAAGGAAAAATGTTGACATTGAAATACTAAGGAAATAGCTCTTAACCCACCCATGTGGGACACAAACTTTGAGGCTTATTTCCAACAATCCCCCACAAGAATCAAAGTTTCGGAATGAGAAAAGGAAGAGAAGAACAATTCGGGTATTTGGCAAAAGAAGAATGCATAGGTGTTAATGTCTTGCGACTTGAATTAACACTTAGTGAGATAGACTCTGGAGTCTCGTTCAAACAAGTGATTTTCATCTTGAACTTGAGAGAACTTGAAACCTTCATCTAAACCACACATCCATCCCTTTAGAATCAGTCACTCCGAATGTGGCGCCTATACTGGCCATACGCCTTACCTAGATGCTCATAAATGCTCTAGAGAAACGACCCCAGTTTCTCATTGGAAGTGGCCCCACTTCCACATCTAAGTAGGTGAATCCCATCAAGTGTGTATCACCACACACCACCACACAACTGTGGATATGGGTTCATTAAGAGCCTTTTGCTCAACCTCAAACACAAAGGATATGCACTTCTCAATATAACTTTACATAAGAGGGATAGACAAAATATAAGTGCTTTTATTCCTTAATGTTGCCCTTTGAACTCCACTTGCGTGGAGTAGGGTTTCATTATTACATTCAAATGGGTCTAAGTCCCATCCCTCTGTATGCATCCTCAATTACATTTCTAGAAAGGCCTTTAGTAAACGGATCCGCAAGGTTCTTTTCGGACCTTACATAGTCCAGTGATATCACTCCATTGCTTATCAAATCTTTGACAACCTTGTGTCTGAGGCGAATGTGTCTTTTCTTTTCATTGTACACGTTGTTCTTTGCCACTGTAATAGCTGCCTAAGAGTCACAATGCAATGCAACTGAAGGAGCTGGTTTCCCCCACAATTGAACATCATTCAGCAAATTCCTTAGCCATTCTGCCTCATTTCCTGCCAACACAAGTGCAACAAATTCAGATTCCATAGTCGACATAGCAGTACAAGATTGTTTACAAGATTTCCAAGAAATTGCACCACCACCCAAGGTAAAAACAAAACCACTAGTAGAGTTAATCTCATCATTTTCAGATACCCAGTTAGCATCACAATACCCTTCTAAGACCGCAGGAGAAGAAGAAAAGTGAATGCCCCAATCCATGGTTCCTCTAAGGTATCTGAGTAACCTGCGCAAAGCACCCCAATGGTCTTTGCTAGGGTTATGAGTGTACCTACTGAGTCTACTAATAGCGTAAGCAACATCAGGTCTAGTGCAATTCATCAAATACATAATACTACCAATTACTTTGGCATGCTCAGATTGACTCACAGGATCTCCCTTATTCTTTACTAGATGAACACTAGGATCATAAGGAGTCTTAACTGGGTCAACTTCAAATGAATTGAACTTTCTAAGTACCTTTTCTACATAGTGGGCCTGACTCAAGCTAAATCCATGAGAAGACCGAGTCATCTTTACTCCCACGATAAGGTCAGCCTCCCCCATGTCTTTCTTTTCAAACCTAGTACTTAAGAAATCCTTTACTTCAATCACAAGATCTAAGCTAGTCCCAAAGATCAACATATCATCAACATATAGGCAAATTATTACACAACCTCGGGAGTCATTCTTAGCATATACACATGTGTCACTCTCGTTTACAAGAAACCCAAAACTGGTTATGGTGCTATCAAACTTTTGGTACCATTGTTTAGGGGCTTGTTTTAAACCATAAAGAGACTTTACTAGCTTACACACCTTTTGCTCTTGTCCAGGGACTACACAACCTTCAGGTTGGTCCATATAGATCTCTTCCTCAAGGTCACCATTTAGAAAAGCAGTCTTAACATCCATTTGAGGTACTATTAGGCCGTGAATAGCAGCTAAAGCAATCAAGGTTCTAATGGTGGCAATCTTAGTGACTGGCGAATAGGTGTCAAAATAATCTATTCCCTCTCTTTGAGTGAAACCTCTCATAACTAGTCTCGCTTTATACTTATTAATGGAACCATCAGGCTTTAGCTTCTTCTTAAACACTAGTGGAAAAATGTGCAATTGCATCGCGCAAAAATCACCTTTTGTAGCGAATTTCTAGCGATGAAACAGCGATAGCTGCAATTGCTAAACATCTTTTGCAACGGGCGAAGCGCGCTACTAAAAGTAACCATTAGCAGCGGGCTTAATGGAAAACCGCTGCAAATACTCCAAGTATTTGCATCGTGCTTATGTTTACCCGCTGCAAATGCTTTGTTTGCCCGCTACTAATGTCGTGTGATTTCTGAAAGCTTCTTCAATAGTGCGCTACAAATGCTTATGTTTTGCAACTCGCTTTATAATGGCTCGCTGCAAATTATTATTGATTTTTTTAAAAATAAAATAAAAAAGAATTAGTCATGGTGCCCTTCTCATGACATAACACTAGAGTACTCCACCTGCTATGCTCCCGCGATTCATTCGCTATAACAAAATACTCCAATAGACATAAAAAAATTATATTCTATATATTGGAGACTATATACATCATAAATCATTGTATACAACCAAAAAATCACCACTTTTTCAAGTAAGACATATATTTCAAAGTTTCAAATTAGCATTTGTTAAACTCTACAAAATATTTAATATTGAAGTTAGCAAAAAATTGATTGCCTAAAATATACTAGACCCATAAATACTTGGATCTATAGAATCTTGCCCATTGCTCCCGCACAATGTTGATCTCCTCATTTGTCAATGGTGCATGTGAACCGACATACTCCTAATTAAACATAAAGATTAAAATCAAAACATAATCAAACATCCACAACAATACAATTAATTGCATATTATTTAGTAACAAGACAAGATATAAATATCAAACATAATGAAATAAAAACATATACGGACTAACCTTGGCTAAATTCTCGCAATCATTGTACACCCTGACAATCTCGAGCATAAACTTCAGTACATAATACCCACACTCAGTCCCTTCTGATTGTTGAGCGCACTGTTACTAATAAAATAAGAAAGACAATTCAATCTACTTAGAAATTGTAAATAGAGTTTTATTTGAATAAGTCTAAGCCAAATGCCTGGATGCCTACCAGATGTGTGGGCCTTCGCCTTGCCCCTAAGCTCAGTGCTCCTCAAGCCTTTTCAAACTAAGGTTGTGGGTCCTTTTGGAGTGCATAAACTTGCAATTTTTCTTTTTTTCACCATTTTCTATCCAAACTTCTCCCTCTCATCTTGTTTTGCCTTTTTTGTTTATTTTACTCATTAAGGAGTTCCTAGTTCCTTTACCTATACAAACTTCAATTGGGAAAAGAGATTAATAACTTCCTTTCCGTGCCCATCCCTGTATGTGTCCCCTTACCTGTCTCGATGCTACATATCAAACACGCATCACCTACATATGTGCGTTTGTATGCGTGGTGTCAAGATATCAAGCAACTCTTTTTTTTGTGTCGCACAAACTCTAACAAATTTGCGTGATCTTGTCCAAATATTTGTGCAGCAGAACATAGAAGAGTTCAACAAATTATTTTATAGCCTCCAAATATTCCAAGTTATACAATATTTCTAAGCCAAAGTAGATACTACATACTAATAAGTGATATTACACGACTAAGAATACTGTGAAGAGGGCAGCAAAAGTATAGAGGAGTCCATCCCTAGTCCCTTTCTTAACATAAAATTGTTCAGGCCTTCTCTGTATGAACTGACTTAAAGACATAATAGATCTATTTGCAATCGTCCACAAGGCAAATAGTCACAGCAAACTAATGCATGAGTAAGAGAAAGAAATCTTATAAAAATATACACAGAATCTTATTGCATAAAACCCCTATTTTGATTGAAGTCAAGCTTTTTTATTTAGCAAGTAGAATAAAGACAACACAAACTCTGATGATTTATTGTTGTATAGACTGTGAATGAATGAATATCTATTCTGTAAGTGTCTAAATGGTTTTGCTCTTACTACTAGGAGATATAACCCTATATCTAGCTCTATTCGCTAATGGCTTTCTTTTGTCAACGAAACGGGTCTAGTTTTTTTTTTATATTCTTCATTAATTTGGTTGAAAATCCTAACCCAATCTTAACCCACAATTTGGGTTAGAAAACTTCACCCGAAGATCGGTTGCTAAAATGCTATTAGTTGGAGCTCACTTAGGACTCTCTAACATAGTTATGGTACCTTATTCTATGCTAGATGATGTTGCTTATATACTCTTTGATATTGCCAGAGTTGTCGAAATATTCTTATCAACTGATGTTTATACTAGATGATGTTGGATACATTTTAGTATATGTTTTCTAAATATAATTGGAACCCAGATTGCAATTTGGAAAGCAGATTGCAGTTTGGAAAGCAGATTCCAGTTTGGAAAGCAGATTGCAGAATACAGGAGCTGAGTCGGTTTCTGTTTATTCCTAGCCGTGATGATGCAGGTGGATTCTCTAAAGGAACAAACAATGTGCAAGGTAAAAACAAAATCAGAAGTGTGGTTTGATTACCTCTTGAATTGGTATGAATCGAAGGGCCTTCGGAGACGTTTTTGAACACTTGCCACCTTCGCACTTATAGATTTCATATGCCCTATACATAAGCATCACAATAACGTAAATGATAATAAATTTTTTACCATATTACTCAATCAATCTACAATGCAATATAAGTATATAACTTACATTCCCAAAATCGACGACATTTTGAGTGCTTTTATACGATCAAGTGATTTCATGATGGAATCGAACACGAACACTTGACCACCACAAAGATCAATGACAAACAGGCTCCAATGGTTCCTTCACAAAGCATAGATTATTTGATTTAATTCGAAGAGTACAGAAAAAAGATATTCAATCGCTAAGTGAGAAACTACATGTACATACTCCTCAAGGTATGGTGCCAAAATGAACTTGGATTGCGCTATCCCTTTATTTATTTCAGAAAGAAAAGCATCTCTCACATATTTAATCGCTTCAGAATTGCTACTCTTGATTTCATCTGCACATGTACGGTAAGGGCACAAGAATGACACCTTCTTGTCGCATACAAGAGAGTACTCGTCGGCAAGAAACCTATTCATTAGAAATTTTATGTTAGAATTAGCAAGGGGAGGGGCGGGGGTTAAAAGCATATACAATTAAGTGGTACTTACAATAAGTAAACATGGATGTATGAAATGTTAAGGCAAGCCAATCGAAGTAGTTCTTCAATGTCCTTAAGTTCCACTACAGTTTTTCCATTCTCATTCTCTTTATAGTACAAAAAAGGGGCCTGCCAAACTATCACCCTCTCATAGTCCTTTCCATTTGGTACACTAAGAAGCAGTGAATGCAATAATTGACACTCTTCAACAAGACTACGAAGCATTTTGACATCTAAGTGCTCCATGGTTTGGACAGATTTAGCTTTCTTAGTGGGCAGAATTTGGGAGAAAACTACCTACTTTTTCTTGGCTATGTTCACAATTAGGTGATTCTTCTTCAAACACGACTAATTGGCAGGCCATGACAAAAAGTGTCCTTTAGCATTTCCCAATTTAGTGGTGATACCATCTTGAGAGGGTACGGGAAGGTCAACATCAGCACAATCAACATAAGGCATGTCCACGGAAACCTTGTAGTGGTTAGGCATTATCCTTTTGTTATGCATCACGTTACTCGATGAAGGATGCACTGTACCATCTGCAACCATCACTAAGTTTTCGGTTACAGGATCCCTCACAGCAAGATGACAAGAAGTGGGTTCCTGCACATACGCAACCTATGTTAAGATGCATCGTATATGTGGTAGTTATATTATATAGAGCTAAGCAAAATGATCACCAAAGGCATGAGGCCAGAATATTAGTGCACAAGGACAAGAGAAGACAGTGAACATACCATATTAAATAATGCATAAGGAACCACTAATTAGTCATTATTTTGGGCGAAATTCATATAATAATAAGTGCAACATACGTGGGTACAGGAACCACTATTATTTTGGTGAGCATTACGCGACTTTACCTCTAATACATGGCATGATGCGTTGCGTTCGCACATTGATGTCTCGGCATATCGAAATGAGTGTCAATATGAGTGGCAGGCATATTAAAGATGGTACCGGATTGCATCATTGCAGCTAAAGTTTGTTGAACCTGCTCCTTCACTCTAATTTCCAACTGGTCTTTGAATTTCAAATCAAATTCTTTGGCGGTCAGCCTTTCTACATCCTCTAACGAACCACTACTTTGTGCCATTTTTATCTCTTTGGTGTTTCTCTTACCAAATGACTTTTTAAGGCCCGCTCCAGTTACTTTTACACGTCCTCGATGATCTGGCTTCCCAATAGCCTTGGTCAAGGCATCAACTCCATATTTTACAGCAAAGGTTCCCTCTTCCTTCTCTTTGGCTTCTATCGCCAAATTAGCGTCCTACATTTTCAAGGTCATGTAAAACAAATAAATAAATACAACAAAAGGCATGCTCCATGGTTTTGGTTTGTGATTTATAAGATGATACACGAATCATAACAGAAGATTTAACTGTTTTAGAGTTTTACCATGATGAAGATTTTACTGTTTCGAGTTTAAACCTGGATAAAAGTTCCACTGGTTTAAGTAATGACATGAATCAGGATGGACATTCATTGTTTTGATTATTACCAGGATAAATTTTTACTATTCTAAGTTTTATCGGGAATAGAGATTCATTGTTCTGAGTTTTACCAGGATGAAGATCTACTGTTGTGAGTTGTACCAGGAGAGACTTCACTGGTTTGAGTAATGACAGGGATCAGGATGAAGATTCAATGTTTTTAGTTTTACCAGGATGAAGATTTACTGCATGTTCTGAGAATTACCAGGATAGAGATTCACTGTTTTAAGTTTTACCAGAATGAAGATTTACAGCACAGGTACGGCAGGAAACCACAATGTTATAACAGACTTAAATGGAATTAAAGCTTGCGAAACTCACAATTTTCTTGGAAACTTCAACAGTTTCTGGATGCTTCGAGTCAATAACCCAAGTTCCATCCGAAAGTTTCTTCTCATGACCAAGCTTCCACAACTTTGCTCGTTTGGACACCCTTGAAGGAATCTCGGTAGATGTTGAGGAAGGAGACGGGGGAGGATAAAGTCTCTTTTGCTCTATCCACTTCGGTATAGCCCTTGAGTATGAATATTGGCCCATACGATGTGGATGTTTGTTCATCTTGGCACTTGCGCTTGCCTTCTTGCGTTTTTCCTTTCAAACGAAAAAAGTTATAAATTCATAGAATATCAAACATTAAGCATTAATCATTTTCTGAGCAACAAGAATTAGATGAAGAATATTTACCTGTGCCATAGGGGTGAGACAATATGCCTCAAAGGTCTCCCATTGGGCTTTTGTGATGCTACCGTAATATCTCACCCATGGTACCTCAAGCTTCTCTTTTGGTGTTGATTCTTCAAGACGAGCTCCTTCCAAAGGGGGTGCAATTTCTTGTTGCTGAGTTGTGTTCTCTACTGGTTGAGTCACAATCTCTTCAAGAAGAGAGTCATTCTCGTCCAAGGTGTTCATATTCTGTTGCATGGCATTTCGTTTTTCCTCAAGCTCCATCTCATCAATCAATGGTTGAACATAATCTCTACCAAGTCTTGCCTTGTGTGATCTAAACCGCGCTGCCACTTTACTGTGAAACTGACGTTCATTCCAACCTTCTGGATCATCAATGTGGAATAACCTCTACACAATTACAAGTCAAATCAATATTTAGCATATTCCCAAGATGATAACAAATATACCAAAAATTTAGACATGGAAGCCCCCACGAAAATTACAAGAAGTTGTTAATAAGAAGTTGTTAATAAAATTCCAATCATCCTTGAGAGAGTTGATAATTCTGCTAAGGTCAGGTTTCAAACATTGTTGCACGAGTTTTTGTGTTGTTGTTGTAGTTTATCTTACAGATTTCATTTTGTGTGGGATTGAACTGGCAGCAGCAGATACTTCCAAGAGAATAGGGGTTTGATGGCTTAGACTCTTACATATGCCACGACTGGTAAGTTATCTAACTGAGTATATCATGACTATTCCGGTATAATTAGGAGGTCTTCACACATTATTCTCTTAATAAATTGGCAATAAAAGTCTCAGATCACAACTGTTATAGTTTTCCCAACATTTTATATGGCCTTTTTCAGAGAAAATAAGTCAGCCAAGTCTGGGTGATAAATGATAACTCTTTAGTAAGATGGTTGATTGGTTCTAAAGGATGAAAAAGTTCGACCTGACATTATCCAAGTCTAGGCGACAAGAAAACTGGGCCACCAGGCAAAATGTAACAGCCTAGGTATTTCAAGTTTAGGTTGCAGACAGATTACTCATCAAGTCAAAATGCAATTTTCAAAACCACCAATACTAGGGGTAAACTGAAGAAGACAAGAAGGAGGCCACAATATACGAATGTTAAATGACAGTATTAATGCTCTGTAAAACCACATTCTTTGCAAAAATGCAACTATAAACCAATAGCTAGTTTAAGAAATAATTCATAGTATGTCAATGTACATTCTTTGTTGACAGTAAGATTCTGTAATATAAATTACCTCACTGAACTCCTCGTCATGTTCCTCATCACGCTGAATCTGATCAGCCACCTCATCGTCCATTGACTGAAAAAATATTGTATTTGATTTGAATGATATGATAATATATAGTGAGATCCTTTAATTCACAATTAGATCTCCATTCTAAAAAACTACCACACACATATATGTAGACAATATAGCAGGAAAGAAAAGGAAAGGGAACCAGAAGGACCTTTTCATGGTTGGGAGGAGATGTAAGAGTCTTTCGAGAAGACCGGCGAGGCGGACCATTCCACACCTTTTGGACCTATAGTAGGAATAAAACTGTTATTTGAAAATCAAAATAAATAAAATGAAAATAATATACGGAAAAGGGGAAGAGGAATAGTTACATTTTTACGCTTGATGGTATTGTCGGGGGAAGGCTTAAGGGACTGAGAAAGTATTTGCAGTTTGAGTTCCTCCATTTTCTTATTGTTTTCCCATATTCTTTGGTTCCTCTGTTCTTCATAGCTCATCGTGTTGTTGATATCCTATGCTTAATCTGATAATCAAATAATTCCAAAAGTTAGCAAACACAATAACTTATATAAATCCCATAAGAGACATACTATTATATTAAAAACATAAAGGAACTACCAAAAGACTTGTTTTATTACCATGAGTCACTTATTTGATTGAATTGTTCCGAAAGAGTAATACCATCCTCCTCATTAAGATCTTCACGCATATAAATTGATTCAAAATTATCTACATCAGATAAAGGTTGAACACCTAATGATAATGGTGGAGTTTCATCAAATTTATCGTACTCTTCCTCATCAACAACATCCTCGATACCAAGAATCTGTCTCTTTCCTTGGACAACGACAGACCAATTAGGATCAACATGATTAACCTCTACATAAAATACTTGTTTAGCATGTGACGCAAGTACAAAAGGCTTATCAGTGTCCGTGAACCTCCTAGTGTCCAATAAAGTTAAACCGTAGTCATCAATTTTCCGGCCAAGTCGATTATCTGCCCATTTACATCGGAAAATAGGAATCTTAAAATCGATGTAGTCCAACTCCCATATCTCTTCAATAACCCCATAATATGGCAAGATCGCGTCGATTGGCCTTACATCTTTAGCACTACAAAATTCCTTGGACGATGCGACTATCATTACACCACTATTCTGCAGCAAACCTTTGTCATCTTGACACCTAGTGTAGAAGGAGTACCCATTGATGTCATACCCTTCATATGAATCTACTAATCTCCTTGGTCCTCGTGCTAGATATTTAACCGTATCCGGAACAGAATTTTTGGGTTCCCTCAATTCATACATCACTGTCTCCTCAAACCATTTCACAAAGGTCTTATTATGCTCCTGCATCAAAGCCCAATCACTGATCTTTCGGGTTTTGCTCCTTAAAAGATCTAAGTGCCTAACTACATATGGATGGACATCTGAAAGGTGTGTGAGAACATAGAGGTGTGCTTTAATCTTGCGTTCAAGAGGAGGTTTAATTTTCTCTCGGCCAATTATACCCTTTCCTTGAAGTCTCCGCTCATGACGAGATATAGGGACCCCTATAGCCTTAGCTCTCGCTATGAACTCTGCACAAAATTCAGCAATCTCCTCCGCCGTATAGCCTTGAATAATGCTAGCCTCGGGTTTTGCCATTTTCTTTGTCTTGTCTTTCAAAGTCTTAAAATGCCTCTCAAACGGATACATCCATCTCAAGAACACCGGGCCACATAACTTAATTTCTTGAACAAGATGCACAATTACATGAACCATAATATCGAAAAAAGAAGGTGGAAAATACATCTCCATTTTGCACAAGGTTTCAATGATATCATCTTTCAAAGCATCAAGTGTTGTTGGATCAATCTCCTTACTACAAATTGTATTGAAAAACAAGCACAACTTAACAACAGCATCTCGAACACAATGTGGTAGAAGCCCAGAAATTCCAATCGGAAGGAATACTTGCATCATTACATGACAATCGTGCGACTTCATACTAGACATTTTCAACTCTGTCATGGTAACAAAACTTTTCAAATTTGAGCAGTACCCACTAGGCACTTTAATGCGCTCATAAACCTGTGCTCCAGTAAATGGCTCTCGAGCCTGACCTTCCTCAATACACCCATTAAATTCATTCTTTTTCCTACGATACGGGTGGTAACGGTTAAGAAACCGTCTGTGATTCATGTAAACATTCTTATGGGAGTGCTTCAAACGAATCGGTATCATGTCATCTTCACAAATGGGACATGCTTGCTCTCCTTTCACTTTGTACCCAGATAAATTTCCATATGCGGGAAAATCATTTATGGTACAAAAGAGCATAGCTCGCAACGTGAAGTAAGAACTTGAATGGGCATCAAATGTCAACACACCTTCGTTCCACAAGAATTTCAAATCATCAATTAAAGGCGCTAAATACACATCTATATCATTTCCAGGTTGTCTAGGTCCCGGAATTAGCAATGGCATCATAAGGTATTTGCGTTTCATACACAACCACGGAGGAAGATTATAGATGGATAAGACCACCGGCCATGAACTATGCTTACTACTTTGTGATCCGTACGGGTTCATTCGATCTCTACATAAAGCAAGTCTCAAGTTCCTAGCTTCTCCTCCAAACTAAGGGTAATCCTTATCAATGTCCTGCCATTGTTTAGCATCTGCAGGATGTCTGATTTTCTCATCTTTCGTTCTTACATCAGCATGCCACCTTAAGTTCTTTGCGTCTTTCTTAATTGAAAACAAACACTTAAACCTAGGTATTATCAGAACATATATACCATAACACTTTACTTGGTACTTTAGCAGATTTATTGTTAGTAGCCTTACCATTATCACCTTCCCTTTGTTTCTCCAAATCCACCCTTGTAGCCTTGTACCGCGACAAACCACACACTGGACAATCTTCTAATTCTTCATATTCATTGCGATATAGCACACAATCATTTGGGCATGCATGTATCTTAACATAATCCAAGCCTAGAGGACACATTAGTTTCTTAGCATAATAAGTGGACTTAGGAATGTCATTCCCATCTGGAAACATATCGTCTAAGCGTTCTAACAACATAGAGAAGCTCGTGTCGTTCTAACCCCCTTCCCTTAATTTGAAATAGCGATAACATGGCAGAAAGTTTTGAATACTTTATACATCCGGGGTATAGTGGTGTCTCTGCAGCCTCTGTAACACTCTCAAATACCTTCGGTTGATCACTAAAATGATCATGTAACCCATCCATCATCTTACCCATTTGGTCTTCATCTGAATCGCGTCCATTGATGTCTTCATTCTCACAATTATCATTACTTTCATTATCGGAGTCAGTACGTTCACTATCATCATTTCGCTCATTCATGGTTGACTCACAATCCCTATGTGTCATTTTCTCACCATGCCAATACCAAACATCATAATCATGCTTGAATCCACGACGAAACAAGTGATCCTAAATTATCCCAAAATCCTCCCACCTCTTAATATTATTGCATTCACGACAAGGACAAAAAATGATCGTTGCCCCGACACTCCTCTTATATTCTAAGGCTGCGCTTCGAAATTCATCTACCCCATTCAAGAATTCAAGTGTTGTACGAGAACCATACATCCAACGCCTACGATCCATGTATATCTAAGAACTCAACCAAATTAATATATGTGCATGAACAAAAACGATCACCTATAATATCATCTAACATTTTCATATTTTTAAACAATAATTTTGGGATATATTCCCCACTTGGTTAGTAATAAGCTTTGATTATGATTTTGCATATATATGTGTACAACTAATTCCTTATTTGTAGCCTTAGATCACGATTGTTTAGGTTGTGTAAAACGAACTTTGGTAAGTAATTACATCACTATTCAAGGATATGGAATATTTTGCATAACAGGAAAGAGAGACAAATAACAAAAGTAATAGAATAGTACCTAACCAAGATGAACAAAGGAACCCCTCGATATGCGAAAGCAATGTCGCCAACCTACAACAATAATAGAGATCGTTATTAAAACGACCGATTATAAAAACAAATGTTTATAACAAATAAATCCATCTTTCAAATTTCTAAACAGAGATGAAACTTACTTTTTAAAGTACTTGACATGGGTTATTTTCAAAGAATAGCGACAAAGTCAAAGCAAAGAGGAGAAAATAGAAAGTTCAAGGAAAGAAATTAGCTCCCCCGACTCCTTAGCTTGTCACGTTCGTTAATTAGAAAATTGAAGCAATATATAAAAAAAGTTAACACTTTATAATATGAGACATAACACATTACACATTACACTTTATTTTTGGATGGGTTCTGCATATCTGCAAGTTATGCTTTAAGATAATATAGGAAATTAGGGAGTTAAATGCGTAAATGATAAAAGAAGCCAAACTTAAGCTATATATTGATTGCTTTAACGATGGATGCTTTAACGATGTCTGTAAACATCTAACTCACCCAAAATGAGGTCTGTAAATGTCAATTTTTATGGGATGCTTTATTGAGGTCAAAGTATCAGGAGGAAACAGGGATGGGGAAGGAGGGTTCTTGGATTTCGAAGAATCAGAAGGAAAAGAGGGATGGGGAAGCATACGTTTGAGAAAGAAGCAGTAAGAACAGTGAGCTCACACGCTTAGAGAGTTCTAATGAAGTCAACAAGAGTCAAGATGTCTATAAACCCTTTGTGCTCAATTGACAAATAATGAATAACTTGACCCCCTTTTTTCCTACATGTGAATTATGAATATACCAAATTCTTCTACCATAAGAAGCATCTTAATTAAGACATGAACCATCAAACAGTACACAAAACGAAAAATATGATCACCAAGCCCCAAACCATGTGTAGCTTTATAAACGCACATATGCCACCAGTTAATCAAACATGAAGAGCTCGGTACTAGATAAGACCCTTCAGACATTCTAATAGTTTTTTAGCCAAAACTCAACATTCTCTCTAGTGAAGGGAAACTTTAGTTTGATAGACAATATGTATCACAACAGCGTAAAATACCTATTGAAGCTCCTGATCTGATGCAGATGGATTAGTAGATGTTTGAACTACGACAGGTCTTGCAGAATATAAAACACGTCTGACCTGAAAGAGATTAGAGGAAAATTTTATGCAAATTGCAGAAACAACTCCCTCACCTCCCTCCTTTTCCCTCCACAAATGCTATCCAAACAAAGTGTAAAGGTCAAACTTTACTGTTTATGTTAGTAATGAGAAGTTCGTTGTATGTGCGGTACTATAATTATGAGCTACCTGAAGAATCAGTTTGTCCATTTTGCTACATTACTTCAGAAAGTTTTATGGTTAGGCACATCAATGATAATTTAACCGAGTATGCCTATGGAGTAACAGTACACATTATCTATGAACATTGAAATCTCAATTCCAGGAAAAGTTCGAAATCTGAATCAGTACCATCTTACAATATAAAAATAATGAATTCAAGATTGTTATCCTCAATTATCTCAAAATCCTCCCTCCTCTTAATATTATTGCATTCACGACAGAGAAGTATCGTTGGGCAGTTCAGAATGGCAAATTTCTAGCCCATCCAAGGTGGGTCGAAGTTGCAAACTATCTATGGAATAGGCAACCATAAGACCAGTTTCCTGTTCAACTAACAAAGAGCAGCAAATGACATAATTTTGGCCGTTTCTCTTCATCCGGAGGTCGATTTATATGTAGTGTACATTTAGTTGGGGCAGTTTTTCTGGATTTGTTCTCCTTTTGCATGTAAAAAAAGATTGCCTGAAGTTGCCAACTCTTTGTTGGTCACCAGATTGCCTTTTCGGAAATAAGCATCACTTTAGTTTTATAGTTTTTTCAATATCCTAGATAATAAACAGGCAAAGACTAGCTTTTTCATTTTGAAGAAAAGATAACATAAATGAGAAAACAGGAGGCAATCTCACAGGCTGATGCTATTTTGAGTTCCACGTAGACATTCCAGTTTAACATGACTCCAAGGTGCATGGTGTTTGGGAAACAGAATTCACAAAGGGAACACGCCACTTAAGCCTACATAGAGCTTCAGTTATGAAGGTGAAGCTTCCATCACTGAACCAGACAAATATGTTCCTTATCTGAAATTATCTTCCAGAAAATTCCTTTTAGAACAAAGTAATTTAACAAAATAGCTCATGTTAGCTTTGGCTAAGAGGTCAATTAGTTTCCAGAAAAAGTTGCTTTCATTTTCTGTTATTTGGTTAGTAAAGGGTAGAAAATAAAAAAAAGGTCCTCGTCTTAACCTTCACTTACTACTCCATAATATATTTTCTCTCATATCAAGTAAAAGAGTAGAGGTGGGGGTATAAACAAAGAGTGAAGATATGGTGAATTAGTGGATCTAGGATGTTTAACTTGGTACGTATCATATGTATCATATTAATCAAGTGAATCAAAGAACCATCGACTACTACAGTTGGGCTGGGATCAGTTTTGTGAAAAGGGGCAGTTCATCCTATTATTCTTTTCAGATTCAAGAGACTTCAAGAGCGATATGGAAGACCGGATAATGCAGGAGCAGTTTGTTGGAGAGTGATGACTAGCCACACGAAGGATTAGAGGAAGAATGGGGGTGTTGTTATTCGTGAAGAAGGCAAACAAGACTGGGATATAGAGCTGAGAAAGGTGAAGTATTGCGGATTAGAGCGCATGATGGTTCTAGAGGTGGTAACACTATTTAGCGGGATTGGAGAAAGAAGTAAGAGAAGAAGCCAACTGAAGAGTCTCACGAAACTAATTCTAGAACTCATTCTGTTATCCAGCAGTCTCAGCTATCTCGGGCTAAAGAAAGCAGTTTTATAAATGCTTCTAGTTCGAAAAGGCAATCTGGTGACCACAAAGAGCTGGCAACTTCAGGCAATTTGTTTTTACATGCAAAAGAAGAACAAAACTAGTAGGTACTCAAACACCAACAGTCAGCATGAAATTTCAACCCAAAAAAATAGAGAAAATTTTGAACTTCGAAAGTCCAAGCATTAGCCATTACTCTCCCAACAAAGATTGCATCTTTCTCCAAGCACAAAAGAAATTTCCATTTTGTTCCATTACCCTCTAAACTTTAAGGTATCACTTCCCTATTGATTAAATCAAACATAATTCATATAGAATATATAAAACCATGCCAAAATGAAGCAATGCCACAATTATAAAGACAGCCAAATATACAATGTAGAGGGAGAAATCAGAACCACAAAACCAACAAAAAATTACACTAAATTGAATGTCCAATGTCCACCAAACTTAAATCAGATAATCTGAAAACTTTCCCCTTTAAATTCAGCATTGAGCGAGCATCAAAATTCACAACATCATGAACCAGTACTGATGCAACTTACCACTTTTCAACCAAAAGACACAACAGATATATAATAATTTCACACCAATTTAGATAATAAAGCCGCCACAACTACAATTTACAGAAGCAATAACTTATAACTCTGAATCAAATGCACAAGAAATGAGAAAAAAAGAGCAGAAAAATAAGAATACATATGGCAAAGGAAAGATCATGAAACACAATTTCAGCCAAAAAAAACAATGGAAAGTAAGGATTTTTAGTCATGAAACACAATTTCAGCTAAAAAAACAGCAATGGAAAGGATTTTTAATCATGAAACATACCTTAGTTTGAATTGGAAGATGATGAAATCACGAGAAAACAACAACCAGCAAACTTCACTTCGAAACCGTTCAAATCAACACCCTTGTATCAAATTGAATTTCAAATCAGCAAAATTCTCACTTTGAACCCCACGGAATCCAAATTAAGCTAAAATGGCCTAATTCGATCATCCACAACAAGAATTATCAATTGGGGACAAAAGTTTTACATCTAATTTTGTGAAAAAAATAAGATAATGGATATCTGATGTACCTTGTATTCGAAATCGACAGATAAAGCGATTGAATTAGGGCGGAAGGATAATCAAAACATTCATGTTATGCCACCGTCGACTGATGAGTTTAATTAGTGGGATAACTGAATCAGAGTGGCAGAAGGGAAGGCGCGAGAATAGCGGTGGAAAAGAATAAGGAGGGAGAGAACGGCATTCAACAACTTGTTTTGACTTAGTACTTGCATTCAGCTTTTGCAACGGGTAAAGTATCGGTCAAATTAAATTTTGACTTAGTACTTGCATCGGGCTTATTGTATGCCCGCTACAACAACTTGTTTTGTAGAGGTTTTATTTCTAGCCCGATGCAAGGTTAGTTAGCCCGCTTTAAAAAATTTCTTTTGCATCGGTCCACCTCATAACCGCTACTAATATAGCGATGCAATTGCTCATTTTTCCACTAGTGAAAGATCCATTTGCTAGAGATAGGCTTACAAACCCTAGGAAGTTCTGCTAATTCCCAAGTGTTGTTCCTAATAATGGACTCTAGCTCACTATCTATGGCCTCTTTCCAAAATAAAGCATCAACATATTCATAGCCTCACTATAGGTTCTAGGGTCCTCTTCCAAAATAAAGACAGACACTAGATTCTCATTCAAGACACAAGATTCAGTAAGAAAGGATGTGACAAAATCAGGCCCAAAGCTACTTTCCTTTCTAGGTCTCTTACTCCTCCTAGGTTCTTCCTCAACAGGTTTAGTCACTAAGGGAATACTAACAGGCAGTGCAGGATCAGCAGTAGAGGAACAAGAAGCAATAGAAGAACATTTCAAAGTAAAAACATGTTCAAAGAATTCAGCATCTCTAGACTCGACAATTGAACCACAAGCATAGGAGCCTCTAGCATCCTTAATAAGGAAACGATAAGCAGCACTATGATAAGCATACCCAATGAAAATAGAGTCACAAGTCTTTGGTCCTATCTTATCCCTTTTAAAGGAAGGTATGGCAACCTTAGCAAGACACCCCCACACTTTCAAGTATTTGAGATTTGGGATATGACCCTTCCACATCTCATATGGATTCTTATCTAGTTTATTATGGGGTACACGGTTCAATACATGACAGGCTGATAAAATGGCTTCCCCCCACATGTTATCAGGAAGTCCAGAACTAATCAACATAGCATTCATCATGTTCTTTAGTGTTATATTCTTCTTTTCAGCTATACCATTTTGTTCATGGGTATAAGGGCCAGTCAACTCATGAATAATCCCATTTTGTTCACAAAAGGTCTTTAGAGAAGTAGGATCATATTCCCCTCCCCTATCACTCCTAAGTCTCTTGATTTTCCTATCCAATTGGTTTTCAACCTCAGCCTTGTACCTTAAAAACATCTCTTCTGCCTCGTCCTTGGATTTCAATAGGTATACTACTGTGTAGCGGAAATAGTCGTATACAAAGGTAATGTAATACTTCTTCCCTCCTCGACTTTCATAGTTCTTAAAGTCACCTAGGTCGGAGTGAACTAATTCTAGAAGTTCAGATTGCCTTTCAACTGTTTTGAAAGGTTCCCTAGCATACTTGGCTTCAACACAAATTTCACATTTGGGCAAGTCAGAACCTGAGAGTCTGGGAATAAGGTTCAGATTTTTCAACCTTTTAATAGAAGCTAAGTTAACATGACCTAATCTAGAGTGCCACAAATTAATAGACTCGGCAATATAAGCAGAAGTAGAACCAGATTTATTCATGATTTTAGCAGTTGCATCCAAAGTAAAAAAACCCCCCATTACAAAAACCCTTTCCCACAAATTCCCCATTACGAGTAATGACAAGTCTATCAGAATCAAAAGACAACTTTAAACCAGCTTTCATCAACAGACTACCAGACATTAAATTCCTACGCATTTCAGGAACATGAAGTACATTAGTAAGAGATAAGAATTTTCCAGAAGTGAGTTTGAGAGTAATCTTCCCTTTTCCATTGACTTTTGCTGATGCAGAGTTTCCCATGAACACATTTTCACCTTCCATCTTCTCATATATGTCAAACATGGATCGGTTGGTGCAAATGTGCCTAGTTGCTCCTGTGTCAACGATCCATTCAGCGGTGTCTCCAGCAAGGTTGACTTCAGATACAACAGCAACAATGGTGTCAGATTCTTCTACCAAGTTTGCTTGGTTTTTGTCTTTCTTTTTATTCCAGCAGTCAGCAGCTTTGTGTCCAGGCTTTCCACTTTCGTGGCAGGTTCCTTTGAACTTGTATTTCTGCACTCCTCCTTGAGCCTTAAGGTTGCTGCCCCCTTTGTAAGGGCCTTTTTCCCTTGTGCCTGTTCCTGTCATAGTTGGAGTTTTTGGACTCCACAAGATTAGCTTTAGGAAAAACAGAATTGTTAGAAGGTTTGTCCTTAAGGCGGTTTTCTTCCTCGCTTTTCAGATGTCCAACAAGTTCTTCAAGGGTAAGGTCTCTCCTCTTATGCATAAGTTGGTTCCTGTAGTCCTTCCAAGAAGAGGGCAGTTTCTCAATAAGGACAATAGCCTGGGTGTACTCATAAATAATAAGGCCTTCAGCAGCAATATTGGTACAGAGGGTCTCAAACTCATGAACTTGGTCTAAAATAGGCTTGTCATCGTCTACCTTAAAAGCCATCCACTTAGTAATACAGTAGCGTTTGGTCCCAGCATCATCAACACCATACTTCTTTTCTAAGGTATCCCAAATGTCCTTAGCATGGTTAAAAGTCATATAAATGTCAAGTAAAGCATTGGACATATAGTGAAGTAACATCCCCATGCAAGTTCTGTCATCCTTAGCAAATTTGATTTCATAGGTTAGTTTTTCGGTCTCATCAGTAGGGACAACAGGATCGTCAAGAACATAAGCAACATCAATTTGTTCTAAGTAGAATCTAACCCTGACAGCCCAACATTTATAATTTTTCCCATCAAAGGACTGAACCTTAGACATGTCAGGAATGGAGTTACGCAAAGCCATGATAACCGAAACTCAAAAATCACATTTAAGATTGTTGAAAGTAATTGCGCAAGGAGACTAAAACAATAAATGAGAACAATCTTACTTGAAGTATGGAAACCGTAAAAGAGATGAGCACTGTGTCGTGGAGACCTCCACTGTCCTTAAAGGTGATTTCGCCGCAGCACAAGTGCAAACTTCCTCCCGGCGACCACCCTCCAGGATTAGCACAGCACCGCCCGTTCGTGTGCACTCACAAGCAGACGGTTGGAGTGACAGAGACAACCCGAATTGAGAGAACAGTTTTTAGAGACGGTAAAAATGAGAGAAGTTATTTTCTGTGTATTTTGTGATAACCAGAGAAGGGGTATATATAGCAGTAGTGGGAGAGAAAGTGGCGATTAGTTATTCTGGGAAGAGAATAACTGGCGGAAATCAAGGAAGCAATAATGGCAAGTCAAACGCATCAAACTCGGAAACAAATAATTTCCGTTACAAAGATATTTTGAGAATCTCTCAAAACATACGGGCCATAAAAAGATACATACCCACACCCGCGAACGCGTCGCACCAATGCCACACGCCCACGACCCGTGCCCGAGCCCGGCCCGCGCGTGCGTGTGGTGGTTCCTAGAGTATAGTCTCTAGTATCCAAACAAGAGTTACAATGGTATGGGGATAAATAAACTAAGCAACAAACCCACTATTTTCCTATGTGGGATGCAAGCACCTTACAAACAAAGGAAAAATGTTGACATGAAATACTAAGGAAATAGCTCTTAACCCACCCATGTGGGACACAAACTTTGAGGCTTATTTCCAATAGGATCGAATCGGTAAAATCAAATCGTGGAATGGTAAGATTCTCCTAAATGAACAGAAAAACAATAAAAATGTTATATGTCATTTCGATAGAAAAAATATTAAAGCATTTGGTCTTCTTACATAAGAACAAAAGCTAAGACTAATTTCATGTCTAAAAGTAGCTTAAAACCAAATTTTAGTTATTAATATGGTTAATGAGACACTGTCGTGATTAGTATTATAGTTATAATCAATTTCAATAATTATTGATATAAACGATTAAAGGAAATATGAAATCTATAATCATATAATGCAACTTATGAATCGGATCGTAGAATCATAAAATCATAGAATCGTATTAAGATTCTACTAATCTAATTATAAATCCAAGTAGGGATCGTATGATCCTACGAAATTGAGATTCTACCATAGAATCGGATCGAAAACTGAATTTTGGATCGTAAAATCGTAGAATCATTGGATCGAATTGGAATTTTGATAACCATGGCTGCATCAGTCTACAGAGCTTGGGCACTGGATATAAGAAAAATCTCACAGCCTGCTATTAGAAAACTCATGCGAAAGAAGGTAATTGTCTTCATAGGTGACTATTACGAAGAATTAATTACCAGAGGGTCAGATATGAGTATTTATACTATTCAATAAAAGAGCGCTTGTCAAAGGTGGGATGAAGAGATCGCAAGATATGGTAGGGTTGATTGGACTCTAGTGGAGCCGAGCAATGATGAGTTCGAAGATTATTTAGACCACGAAGGACTCTAGGACATTGTTGCTAGCGATGATGAAGATTAAATTCATCGCCCCACTCTAGACCTCACAATAAATAATATACTTCCTCCGGTCCTATTTACTCGCAACAGTTTCTAAAAACGACAATTTCAATTTACTTGTAACAATTTGAAACTATCATTTTTTGGTATACTTTTTACCCATGAAATTACTAAAATACCCTTAATGCAAACAATTAAACCAATTTAACAATACTGATTTAAACTTAATCTAACCCTTTAATAGATTAATTAATCTACCATAATCCCACAAATCATCCACCACATTTTCTCTCTCCTCACTCTTACCCACTATCATCTCCTTCACCACCGACATTACCCTCACCACCCTCATCTGCTTCGCATCGTCATCTCCTTCAACTTGTTCTTCTTCTTCTTCCTCGTCAATTCTTCTTCTTCTTCAATTGTCTACTTCCATCAACTTCTGGGTTCTTCTTCTTCCATCATCTTCTTCAGTTTCTATCTACTTCAATCTCCTTCGATTTCTGGGTTTAGGGTTGATTTTAGAATTTTGGGTTAATTTTGGGGTTTTGGGTTGATTTTGGGGTTGATTTAATTTGGGCTTTGATTTGATTTGGGGGTTTCGAAGTTGGGTGGTGGTAATGGTGTGCAGGTGGTGTTGGTGATGATTTCGAAGTTTTGGGTGATGGTGATGGTGTTCTGGTGGCGTTTTGGGTGTTGGTGATCGTTTTGAAGTTGGGTGGGTGATGGTGATGGTGTTCTGGTGGCATTTTGGGTGTTGGTAATGGCATTTAGGTGGTGTTGGTAGTGGTTTCATGGTGGTGGTAGCGTTCAGGTGCTGTTGGTAGTGGTTTCATGGTGGTAGCGTTCAGGTGGTGTTGGTAGTGGTTTCATGGTGGCGGTAGCGTTTCAATGGTGTTGGTGTACTCCAGCGATGTCACGGTGGTGGTTGCAAGATGTGGTGCTTAGTCTGTTAATGGTGCTTATTCAACTTAATAACATACCCCTACAATTTTCTAATCACTCCTTAAGAAATTGTTAAACTATTGGGTCAGACGGTCTGACCCAATACGTGTTGTCGGATGAAGCCGCGAGAACAGCGCCCCTGCTTCTTCATCTTCTTCCTCCACCGTCGTCGCCGTCGTCGTCGCCACGCCGCTCATCTTCTTCCTCTGGCGCAACAATGGTGCAACAGGGCTTTGAAGATGATGGAGCAAGCTCATCTAACCTCACGCCTTATCTCCCAGAGATTATAGCTTCTCTCATTGCAACTGCTGGTAGTTCAACTTCTACCATTGATGCCATTGATGCCATTGATGAAGAAGAAGGAGAAAGTGAGAAGAAAGCAGAGGTTAGTGTTTTTTATTTTTTTTTAATTTTAGTTAGTTGTTAAATGAAAGAAAAATAAAACCAACTGAAAGAAAAATATAAGTAACTGAAATAACTACATACCTTCAGTTAAAAAGATGAAGGTATGTAGTTACTCCATTTTTTTCATTTGCTTCTAACTTGCTTTCATTTACTCCCCTTTTGTTTTCATTTGCTTCTAACTTACTTTCATTTACTCCCCTTTTTTTTCATTTGCTTCTAACTTGCTTTCAATTACTCCCCTTTTTTTTCATTTACTTGTAACTTACTTTCATTTACTCCCTTTTTTTTTCATTTGCTTCTAACTTGCTTTCATTTACTCACCCTGTTTTTCATTTGCTTCTAACTTGTTTTCATTTAGACTAAAACACGTAAATGAAACAATAAGATAAGTAACTGAAATTAAAAAGATCAACTGAAAAAAATTTGAAACTAACTGAACAAAAATTGAAACCAACTAAACAAAAATTGAAACCAACTGAAACAAAAATGAAACCAACTGAAGCAAAAATGAAACCAACTGAAAGTCGTCCGACCAAATGTTATGGTCGGACGCGCCTGACCCAATACCTTCTCTTAATTAAATCAAGAAGATAAAATCAGAGAGTTTGAGCAATAAACAGATTGTGAGAAGATAAAGTTTACCTTCAGATCCATTTTATCAGTCCAAGATTTTAGTATTCTACACTATCATGAAGATCCACGTTTATTTGGGTAAAAACCCCATTTAGTTCACGGAGAAAAGGCAAGCAAGCTTTGGCAGATTTTACAAGAATAAAAAGGGAGTTTGAGAGTGAAGTTTCTGGGTAAAAATTGAGAAGTGAAGTGGAGGAAGAACACTCCTTGAAAGTACAGCTACTGTATGGCAATGAAGAGCGAGAGTCGAGTTCGTTGGAGGTGTCGAAACCGAGTTCGAACGGCGATTTTCCGGGCATAATTATAAGTTCTTTTCTCACCTTCAATCTCAAATTTTATCTAGATATCTAAATTCACAAATTATGATCTTGTACTTAGTTAATTTAATCTTTCAATTATGTTTTTTGGGTCTTTGAATATTAGTATTTACATTGTTAGTTTCGAATTTTGGTATGATATTCAAGTTATATTTGTTTTTGTTATTAAAGATTACAACTTTATGCTTAATTGCTATCTTTTGAGTATTAAGTTGTGTTCTTGTGCTAATTACATGGTTCGTTCTAATACAATTTATGTATTCCGAGTAGCAACTAGTTTGAATTGGAGTTTGCGAGATAGTTCCGGTTTAAATTAGATTATAATTTGATCAAGTTAATTAATACATCTATGTGTCTTGATTTCTTGGGATAATCGTTCTCAATGCTACTAATCTGAATTTTGCTGATTGCGAATTATTGGTGATTGTAGGAGTAGTAAGAGTTAACTTCGGCCTAGTTTAAAGTTACCTAATAATACCACTCATAATTTAGTCATAGTGGGCCGCGACAATTTTACTTGGCTAGATTTGAGAAGAGGGATAAAGGGGAAATTTTGCTATCAAAATTCCTAACATTAACCTTTCATATTGATTTTGTGACTAATATGTGATCCAAGTTCGTTATTAAAAGGTTGAGTATTTCTTAGATTATGTGCTTAATGGGTAGCTTGTCTTCACTTGTATATATTAGTTATTAGTTATTAGTATTTAGTTTAGTTTAGATAGTTATTTTCCGAGCAAACCCCCCCAAATCAATGTGAACATGTATATAGTTGTCTTTATTCTTTCTATGTTACTAGTCGTCCAATTAGTCAAACTTTGGTTTTTAGTGAATTAGTCAGTCTCTCCGTGGGATCGACCCTACTTATCTTTTACTATGTTTATATTTTTGAGGTTAAGATAGGTATTATAAATTATTAATTTGTATACGCAAACGACACGTATCAAAGAACCTCAAACCACTACGCCAACCCATGGTCCTTTTTATTGTATAACCGACTATTACATTTTTTTTGTTAAGGAAAAGTGGTCCGGACCCCGTTCGGGTCCTATTGGGCCAAGCACTTGAGAGTAGGGGGTAAAGGTAAGGGAAAATCCCTACCTTCAACGTGCCCCTAGTGGGGAATGGGGATTGAACCCCCAACCTTGAGGTTGGAAGGGTACACTCCTTTCCACTAGACCAAGTACTACTTGGTAACCGACTATTACATGCAATATATATAGATCAACATCGCATGTATGTAAATCCATTGTGTATTTTCTTTTTAAAATATAATCTCATTTATAAGTATGAGATTATATTAAGGTAACACAAATAATCTTATGGGCTGCCTTTGCACAGGACCCTCACCCAAAGGCCCGTTATAAGTTATAACCCTCCAAACCCCCCTTCCAAATACCAAGCAAATAGTTATGGTAAGGATTGATTTTTAAACCAAATTGGGAAAGATGAGAAGGCTCTCCAGTTAACAAACTAATCCGTAAGCAATGCCAGTGTGGCAGTGTGTATAACTTGAGCTCCTTATCTCTATATCTGATCTTAGGGAAAATATGTGGCAACTGGTTAACACGTTTATTTTTCCTAATTTTACTCTTAAAGTGGAAAAAGGTGGCGACAATACGATGCGAGGAGGATCTTTTTCGTGTCAAAAGGTAAGCAATAATTTTGACAGTGTGTGTATACTCTATTATATAAGCACTCTACTTTTATTATTGTTATATTTAGGGATGTTAATGAGTTTAGGTTGTTCGCGAGCTGTTTGAGTTTGACTCGAAATTTTCACAAGCTGAGCACAGCCATGTTCGGCTCAAGAAGTTCGTACACAGGCTCGAAATATTTTTTAATTATGTTTTTTAACATAGTGACCTTAAATATTAGTAGAATATTTTTAATAAGTCTAGGAAAAATAAATCAACTTAGTTATAATATATTATATCTCATAAATATACTTTATCTTGTTATAATTTTTGAGCCCATGTCGAGTTATGTGTAACTTGGACTAGATAATCTAAACTCGAAAAAGCTCGAGATTCTGCTCAAGCTCGAGCAAAGTATAACGAGCCAAGCTTGAGCAGCCCCAAGCTCGAGCTCGGCTCGGCTCATTAACACCCCTAGTTATACTCATAACAAGGTAGTGTAGTCGATTGTATCATCATATATTCATATTTGAGTGCAGTTCCTATTTCTTTGCAATTGTATGGGAATCTTTGAGGATAATTGCAAATACAGAATAACACATTATTCTCATTCACTTTCCTTTTCATGAGCTAGCTCATAAGCTATCATCAAACGGGAGGTCATTAAACTGGATAAGTCATCCTTTTTTTTTGGAAAGAGATAAGTCATCCTTTTGTGATGATTGCTAAAAATTGTTATGTAGTAGTAGTAATGTAAATGAAAGAGACAAGTAGCACATGGTGTTTATTTGGTTCAAAATATTAAATATGATTGCTTTTCATTGTAAATATATCTGGCTATGATTAGCAGATTGTGTAGATATCAAGGGAGAATCTAAATCTCTACAATTATAAACAGGGTATTAATTTGCAATAGGCAAATAAAGGTATAATATACTTCTATCCAACAAAACTATACTTCCTCTGTTTCACAATAGATGCATCATTTGTACTTTTCACGCTTGTCAATGCATTATTTTAAATATTAATCTCTTTAATTATCATTAAGTAAAAATTATAAAAAGAGGATATTAAAAAAAATACATATGAAGACGAATCTAACAAGATCCCACATGATTATGTTTTTCCAAAACCGTAAATCGCCAAAGCCAATCAAAGTCTAAACTGTGAATAGTGCACAATATAGAAATGTTGCATCTATTGTGAAACGGAGGTAGTATAATCTAGATCTTTTATCTATTTTATTCGGTATTATCTTGCATAATTCGAAACTTACTACTTACTCCATTTTTTATATTGAATCAAGTGTATTGGATATATTAGTTTAAGATGAGTAAAAAAAAGTACTGGGGAGAAAGGGCACAAAATATTAATTAACATAAAAGAAGGTCGGAATGAAAACTGATAATACATTTAATAAACAACTTTGATAAATACAAAAAACAAAAAGAAAGTCTTTATGTTTAATAAATGAGTCACAACGGGATGAAAGTGAAGAAAAATATACTTCCTCCGTTTTTTTTATAATTGCATCATTGAGTTGGGACACAAGAATTAAGGAGAGGAGAGAGATAGAGAGAGGGGGAAAAGGGAACCCATGTGATTGGAGAGAGGTAGAGAGAAAGTATTGCCATAAAAGGAAATGCTGTAAGTAATTTGTAACTTCTAAAAGTGAGAAATGACTAAAAAAACAGAGGAAGTATAAAAACTGGATCA